>JAJEJO010000936.1:472612-500071 GCA_020662805.1 Glaucomys volans | reverse complement strand
TTTTTTTTTTTTTTTTTTTTTTTTTTTTTGCGGTGCTGGGGATTGAATCCAGGGCCTTGTGCTTGAGAGGCCGGCACTCTACCAACCGAGCTATATCCCAGCCCTGCATTATTTTGACATACTTCAAAGAGTCATTGTGTCTCATGAGGTTCTAAACTTTTTTGTGTGATTGTTTCCATTTTTAATTGATTTTTAATTTTAATTAGGATCCATATCATGTTATTTTTTCATTTAACATTTCTTTGTGGTTTTAAGTTGTTCAGTTTGCTTTATTTTCTTTTTATTTATCTTAGTATTTCTCACTGATGCCTTCACCTCATTGAGTTATTCTGTTTCCTTCAGGTTGTCTAGTTACTGAAAATTTGCTGAATATTCATTTAGAGAAATATCTCCTTTGCACATCTTTTAATATTAAATGGTGAAATTTATGTGAAGGTGACTAGGAAAGTATTTGGTCCATAATTTTGCTTTATTTTTAGGTCCTTTTACTTCATTCATTGATTTATATTCTAGCACATTTACTGTGTAGGCCATTGTTGTTAAAAATTGAAAGCTGGGGTTATAGTTCAGTGGAAAAGCTTGTGCTTAGCATGCATAAGGCTCTGGTTTTAATTCCCAATCATCTCCAAAAGTTAAAAAACAAACAAGCAAACAAAAGAGACTGATTCAGTGGAAGTAAACCTGTCTGGTACAGAAGGAAAACCTAGTCTGCTATTCCTGTTGTATAGCATTATACCACCACGTTGCAGTTAATTGTATACAGGTCCAGAAGTTGTAAGCGTGCTATGAAGAAGCATAGGTGCACGAGTTCCTTTTTCTTGTGCTCAGCTGTCTAGGGTTGCAGGTATGAAAATATGTGCCACCATTGATTTCTGTAGATGCTGTTGTATGTATGATCATCTTTAAATTTCAAAGATTTTAAATCCCTTGAGTTTTAGTAACTCCAGTTTTGGGAACTGGTCTGTCTTATTAATGGTTTAGCTATTGGAAATTTATGTTTACTAGATCTAGGTCTGGATATCATATTTGCTTATTGTATTTTTAAGTTGGATCCTAGCTTTTTATTTACAAAGGTGTCATTATATATTAAGCAATTTTAAGTTTTCTTGATCTTTTACTAAGTAAATGTCAACATTTGTTCCAAGAAAGCTGTTAACAAAAGAAAAACCTGTATACTGATATCTGTAGTGCATTCCTAAGTAGATGATTTAGGATTGTCATTTCAGTGATGCAGTAGGATTCCATTTATAAGATGATTCAATCCTTGAAATATACTTCAAATTAAATAAGATTTGACTGTTTATTTGATGAAATATGCCTGTAAGGAGAGTCCTGTTTTTCAAAACGTTTCATTTCATTTTGCTTTCTCTGCATTTCTTCTTTGAGGAGAGTCAGTTGTTACTTTACATTTTG
Organism: Glaucomys volans; assembly: GCA_020662805.1. Taxonomy (NCBI): domain Eukaryota; kingdom Metazoa; phylum Chordata; class Mammalia; order Rodentia; family Sciuridae; genus Glaucomys; species Glaucomys volans. The sequence goes on along the minus strand of JAJEJO010000936.1, from coordinate 498,658 downwards.
TTTAAATAAATATTCAGCCAAGAAAATATTCATCCCTTGATGTATGATATTTTTAAGATCACTGAAATTTGTGGAAGTTTGAAATGTTTAAGTTTCAAGCCTTGAAATTAAATCCCAAGATATGAGATACTATGTTATTTTAAAGAATTTAAAACTTAGAGCAATATTACTAGAACTGAATGATTAAAGCAAAAAAAGCAGACAGATGGTTTGTTGAAATGTTCTTTTTTACTGCAGAAAAGTTGCAGACTCTCATAGGATAACAAATGTATTATAGTGAAATAATTTGACAGGATTACACTTGGGTATATAAATGAATTACTGACAAAAACAAATTGCCTACAGTCCAGATTCAAAATTTAAAGTAAAGACACCAAAACAGAATAATCAGGAAGGAAATAATTTTCCTGTATTTCATATTATGAATAATGTTGGTTGTGTATTTAGGGAAGACATCAGCATATCAGCTGGAAAGAGTTCATAGATCTATGAAAAGGAATAATTTATGGTCAGTGTCTGCTCATTTATGGGCTGATTATTTGTATTACTGATAATAGCCAATGCCCTAATTGAAGGCCAATATCTAATCCTTCAGTCAAGTAAGCTGACATGGCAGCTGGACAAGAGACTGAGAATATGGCTGGTTCCACAATCATGGATTGGCAGAATATGTATACATCACCTAGTGTTCCTCTATGGCTTTTCTCCAAGTTTCTTAAAGCCTAGATTAAGAATATGATTATGAAGGATGGGGAGGAAATTAGAATATGAGGACAGAGAGGTCAGGAACAAAGAGGAAAGTGGAGGCCAGATTGTGTATTGCCTTGTAAGGATTTTTGATTTTAGTCTGAGAAGTGCAGCCATTGGGAAGTTTTAAGCCAAATGGGCATTTAAAATGTGATCAGTAACTATTAAGTTCCAATTGTATGCCATATATATTTCAAGAACTTTAAAAATTATACAAGTAATTGATTCAACAAAGAGGAATGCCTCCTACATGGTAGGCATTGCCTCTCCCCCACCCCCAACCCTTCCTCCCAATACTGGGGTTTAAACCCAGGAGCATGTGCATGTTAGGCAAGCATGCTACATCCCTCAGCTCTCCCAGGCTGGCCTGGAACATGCGGTTCTCCTACCTCAGTCTCCTGAGTAGCTGGGATTATAGGTGTACCACTGTGTCTGGTTTAGTCACTTTTCTTAATGGTGGGGACTAAGTAGCGGAAAGCTTTTTCCTGGAGTTTATATTCTAGTGCTATGAAGAGAGGCAATAAAAAAGTCAGTATATGGGCCTTTGATGTTAAAGGAATGCTATGGAGAAAAATAAAGTATAGGAGATGGGGTGGGGAAGGGGAAGTAAGATAGGCATTAGGGTGGAGGTTGGGTTGGAGTTTCCAATGGCAGGGTCAGGGAAATATTCTTGAGAGGTTGGTAATGGTGCACATACCTGAAGGAGATAAGGGAGTGACATGCAAATGTTTGGGGGAGAGTATTCATTCTCAAGGAATAACAAGTGCTTAGGCCAGGAGGCAGGAGAATTTCTGACCTGTGTGAGAATCAGCAAAGACACCAGTGTGGCTGGAGTAAACAGAGTGGGACAAAGATAAAAAATGAAGTCAGAAGAGGTAGGGGTGGGGTACAAGGTAGGGGCCAGATTGTCCTTACATCAGTGTAAGGACTTTGATTTTACCCTTAGTGAGAAGAGGTGTCATTGGAGAGTTTGAGAAGTATGTGACCCAATTTACCTTTTAAAAGGACCACTTAGCCTCCTGAACTAGGAGTAGACAGCAGATCTGAGGCAAGGAGATCAGCAAGGAGACTATTGCAGTAGCATAGACAAGAAGATAATGACTAGACCATATTGATGCATTGCATTCCCTGTAGAGAATACTGTAGAGAAGTGGTTGAATTCTAGGGATGTATTAAAGGTAGAACCAACAGGATTTGCTGATGAGTTGGATGTGTAAGAGAATAAGATATCAAGGATGGACACAGTCTTTTGCCCATATAGCTGGAAGTTTGGAATTGCTGTTTACTAAAATGAAGAAAAGTGTACAAAGAGAAAACTTTAAAGGGAGAAGGAGCTTGGGCATGTTAATTTTGAGATGGTTATAGCATCCAAGTGGAGATTTAAATAGACAGTAGGATACATGGGTCTGGAGCTTGTGGGAGGAGTTTGTTAGAGATAATAAATTTGGAAGTCATCAGGTTATAGATGGTACTAAATGCCATGAAATGGGATGAGATAAGAGAGTGAATGTAGAAAGAGAAGTAGTCAGAGTACTAAGCTTTGGGGCATTCCTGGGTCAGATAAGATGATTATTGAGAAGTGAGTTTTGAATCTGTCATTGTGGAAGACTTGGTAACCTTGACAGGCATTTTAGGTGCAGTGTGGGGCTGAAAACCTGATGAGTGGATTCAAGAGAGAAAGTTTAAAAAAAAGGAATTGTAATTGGTATGTATTCTAGTGTAGGAAGCAAAGAAATGGAGTTGTACCTGGAGTGGAATGTTAATGTCAAATGATTTTTTTTCAGATGGGAGAAATTATATTAACCAAGTGATATAGAGTAAGAAAAATCAATGCAATAGAGAGAAAAGGAGAATCACTGGAATAATATCTTCTTTCCTTATACAATATTTAATAAATACAGATTAGTCAAAAAATAATCATCTCTTTGAGAAGGAATCAATTAAAATGATAGATCTTTTCATCTTTTTTTCATGTATAGTTATAAATTACTTAATGATGGGGATGTGTTCTGAGAAATGTACTTGATGTGCAAACAACATAGGTTGTACTTAAACTAAGACACTGTGACATCACTGGATCACTGTCCATCATCATTGATTAAAATGTCATTACACAGCACATAACTGTATCTATATAGTACATATATAATGGATGTTTTAAAGCAACAGTGTCTTGTGGCGTAATATGACATTGTAATTTGTTTTTTTCATTTACTGATATATGTCACCTCTTCATTTCTTAAAGTGGTAGTCCTTTTAGGAAAAATTGTAATTAAGTTACTATCTTGGAAGAAACACTAAACTATGAGGAAGGTTAACAACTGTGGTATATAAATGAGGTTTTAAATAATGTATGTAATGAAACCTTATTAATTATTAACTCATAAACAACGGGAATGCAAAAAAAAAAAAAAAAGAATGACTACTGTTGATGTTAGCTCTAATGAGCACTTTCCACACGTACCTATCTATACGTGGCAGAGGGAGTAACATATACAAAGGTTTAGACCTGTCCTATTTCAGTACAGTAGCCAGTGGCCAAATGTAACTATTGAAATTAAATATAATTAAAATAAAAAATTCATTTTCTCAGATTAGTTACATTTCATGGGTTTAGTGTAACTACCAGTTATTATATTGGATGGTGTAGTTAAAGAGTCTTTCCATTAACACAGAACAATCTGTTGGACATTGCTGATTTATAGGGAAGGATTTAGGGCTTATTTGGGGAACAGGAAAAAGTTCAGAGCAGAGTTAGAAGTGAGGGACTGATGAAAGATGGCTAAAAGTAATCAGGATCTATATTCTGAATGGCCTTGCATACTGTGCTAAGAAATTTGGACTTTGTCATGAAGGTTAGCAGAGTAAGGAGCTACCCAAGGATTTTAAGTATGGAGCACCATAGTAAGGTTTATGTTTTAGAAAGGTTTTTCTGGCTGTACCTAGGTTTTTGAGTTGGACAGAAATTTTGAATTGGACAAAATTGAAGTATGAGGTGGTGGTATTTTGTGATATTGAAAAAAACAAGGTCTATCAAGTTTGGTGTGAGGAAGGAAAGTCTTGTGTTCTGTTTTGGATGTGTTGATTGAATTGATGGTTGGGCATCCATAAAGCAGTCAAATTGATAGATGGAGTACTCAGGAGAGGTACCTGTGCTGGTGGTGCAGATTTGTGAGTCATCATTTGATAGGTGACATTGGAATTCATTGAACAAAGAGCGTGTGGTTTGTGAGGAGAAGGCCATTGAAGAATCTCAGTGAAGTCAACATTGAGGGGAGTGGGAGAATTGGAGCTCACTTAGAAGACTGAGAAGAGAGTACAGTTTGGGGGAAACCATGAAAGCTGATTGTACAGTTTTTTGCTTTATATTTAAGGTTTGGGAAAGGGCCCACCCTGCTTCTTATATCTGTAGGAGGAAGATGGCAGATAAGTAAATGGTTTATCGTGGTTTGTTGAGGCTCTATGGCATGATGGTTAGGCACACCTACTCTGGAACTCTCTGCCTGAGTGTGAAAACGTGTCACAGATTTATTAGTAGCATGTGGCCACTCTATGCCCTTGGTTTCCATATCTGTAAATTGGGGATGAGGATGATAATAGTACTGACACTCACTGAATAATGGTGAGGATTAAAAGATTTACCAAATGTAAATAGTTAACTAATATTAACTATACTTAACTAATTATAATTATTATTAACTAATGTGTCTGATACTTAACTAATTATTATTACCATTGTAAAACCATAAAGACCAGTTGAAGTCTTTTAAAATTGATTTTGCTTTTAGTACAATGTATATTTTCAGCTACTATGATTTTAGAATCATTGCTTATTTTCACATTAACCATTGCTTTATATTTTAAATTTTCAAATTACTGTTAAATTTTGTGCTTGTTTTTCTGAACCATATTTCACAAGCATTTGAAACAACTAAATTATGTAAAATATCTTTTTAGATGACTGCATAAAAATAAATGAAGGTAGTAGAGACTAAATGTATTCTTCTATGTGGCGATCAAGGATTTGGGAACAGGGATTATAGTACAAGGCAGTAACAAGTTGTATCTGTTTTTAACTTTTTATTTAACTTTCAGCCTTGCTCACAGCTATTCTATTGCTTTGAAGCAGTCTATTTTATTTTATTTTTTCCCACTAAGCATATTCATTTGGATTTATTTTTATTTTTTTATTTGTTGTTTTTAGGTATACATGACAGTATAGTTATTTTGTCATATTATGCATATATGAATTATATTATTCGAATTAGGATCCCATTCTTGTGGTTGTACGTAATGTGGAGTTTCACTGGTTGTATATTTATATATGAATATAAGAAAGTTATCTCTGATTCATTCTTCTGTCTTTTCTATTCCCTTCCCCTTCCTTTCCCTTTGTCTAATCCAGTGAACTTCTATTCTTCCTTTCCTCCACCCCCAGTCTATATTATTTTATTTATTTTTTTGGTAATAGGGATTGATTCCAGGTTCTCACACATGCTAGGCAAGCACTCTGCCACTGAAGTCGTCTATTCTTGGTGAAGGAGCTTATTTCTCATTTTCCCCAAAAGAACAGGGACTTAACACTGCTTTAACAGAAATCGAGTTTCTGGAAGGAGTTAAGTGGTCAGCAGTACCAACTCTGGGTAGAGTAATCAAGTAAAATAAGGTTAGGGGAAGTGTTTATTGAATTTAGTGACAAGGCAATTGTTGGTGACCCTGGTTGTGGTGACAGCAGTGGCAGAGAATATTAAATTTGGAAATCAGATTGCAGTGGATTGATGGATGGGCAAGAAGTGAGTAAAAGAAGGTGACTTATCTAAAGAACTTTGGTTTTCAGGAGGAGAAAGGATGGTAATTGTAGGGAGATAGAGTCTTAAGAAGTCTCCCTGCCATGGATTTAAGTTAAGTTGATATCCTTTTTAAAATAGTTAATTGATTTTTATTGGTACTTTATAATTATGCATAATAGTGGTATTCATTGTGCCATATTCATGCATGTACATAACAATTCGATCACTCTCATTCTTCAGTGCCTTCCCTCTCTCTCTCCTCCCCTGACTTACTTGCTTTCTCTGCTGATCTCCCTTCTATTACTAAGAAGCTGTTTTTTGGGGGGAAGGGAAAGAGGTGAGAATGCTTAAATGTTGATTGGAAGGGAGAAGTAAAGAAGGGTGTGGAAAATATAGGAGAAGGTGATTCAGGGCACACAGTGTAAAGGACGAAGGATGCATTTGGAGGCTTGGTAATTTATCGTCTGCAAATGAGAGGGTTTTCCCCTCTCATGAGAGGCTAGAACATCTCATGAGAATGGGAGAAGGAAGTGGCTGGGATAAAAGTCTGAGAAGTTTAAAGTACCTGCTGAGACAATGGGAGGTCCTGTTGATGAAACCAGGAGACATTGTTGGATGATCTTGAGGGCTTGCCTAGCTGAGATTGCAGACTGCTGATGTTCTATCGTCAACAGTCTGATCTTTTTTCTAGGAGTGTTCAGCCGTCTTGCATAGATGTGAAAAAAAAAAATGGTCAATTTATGATAGGGGACTTAGCTTTTGATAGATGGGTGCTGTGGATGAAGATTTGGCAAAGAAGTTTGGGATATTGGTAAGAAAGATGTTTAATTAAACATGGTATCTAAGCTGGAGTGGGAAAAAAGTAAAGTAGTGGGAAATTTGTAGGGGAAAAAAATTAGTCAGGGGACCAGAAGTCTCTAGGAAGCCAAAGTAACAGCAGTAGTTGGAGTGATTGAGTGAGAGTGTTAAAAGGACAAGAGATGGTGGACAGAAAATGTCATATGAATTTAGTATTTCAGGATTGAGTAATTTCAGGTGTTCACAAGGGTTAGGCTATAACTGTGGGAGTGAACAGCTGAAAGTTGCTTTTAAGAAAGAATCTGTAAAGCTGATTAGGAACTTAGAAATCAGGGTATGAATTAATATGATCCAAAGTGTATGATTGCCTAGAGGGTCTCTTACCTTTCAAAATAGAGAAGTTGTCTAGTGGAGGCTGTTTCCTCATGCTTTCCTGGCTTTGGAACTTTAGTGCTTTTATATGTGTTCTTTGAAATGAGTCATATTTTCACAGATCAATTTGCAGAACATATTCATGTACTTTTTCAGTTGAAGTTAACAGTGTTAAATGGAGTAAAGAGTGCTACAGCATTTTGAAGAACAAAGTTGTCATTGAAAGCTGGAGGTGCTAGGGAAGTTGGACTTTGATTTGGGCCTTGACATAAAAAGATTAGGAAAGGTTGAAGGGTTTTCTTGGCAGGGAAAAAACAAGACTGAAGGTAAAATTTTCTGCAACAATGAATAAACTAGTTTGGATAAAGAAGAGAGTCCTTAGAAAGGAGCAGTGGAACATTAGATTCAAGAGGTAGTTGTTAAAGTCTGAAGAAAATTGAACTTTAACTTCCATGCTAAGAATAGGAGTTGATGATTACAAATGATTATTGCAGTGATACTTTGGAAAGATTAATTAGATACTAAATGGGGGAAAGATTTGAGAAAAGAGATTGGAGATAGCATAACTACAGAGAAGAATGTTAGAAAAAACTATCAGGTAACATAATGGTTTGTATTCTTTTTTAAGTGAATGTGATAAGGAAGGAAAGTGAGCAGCATTACAAAAGAGGATCTGTAGATCTAAATTGCTCCAGATTTGGGTGAGGGATGCTAGAGATGAATCAAGGCTTCAGGGTTTCAAGCCTAACTGGAAGAATGTTAGGACTGTGGGCCAAGAGGCGTTTGGGAAGGTAGGAGCACATTTTGGTTGGTGATGTTGGACTGTAGTTAAGAGAGCAGGTCTGAAGGTATATATTTGAAAAAAAATCGAGATGAGAGAGCAATATATAGTTGTCTGTGACTAAGTAATTGGATTTTTATAATTATATGTAATTATATAATGAATATATAATTCATTATATTTAATCATTCTGTCGAAAGTCAGTTCTTAAGATATGTTTATGGTTATTGAAAAAGTCAGTTTAAATATACTTGAGAATGGAAGACAAAACAAAAGAAAACCACATAGCATCTAAGTACATTAGCCCAAAATTGAATGAGCAATCAATTTACTAGAGAAGGAACATAAGAGGATAGTTTTTTGTTACAATTTTATTTGGCAAGTAAAATGTAGGTAACCCCATGTTATTAGCTAAAATTTCCGTTGAAGTTTTACCTAGTCCTTGAAATCCCAAAATCCCGGATGTTTGTGAATATTTGAGCTTACCAAATTGTCAAGGGCAGTAAAATTATTTTACAGATGCTTTTATGCACTTAAGATCAAAATAAGTGACTCATATTTAATATTATATATGTTGTAGAACTGATAATACTATTAAAAGTAAATTGTAGTTAAAAACATATAGTTCTTACAGTTTGTTTATCTGACAATGTCAACAATTATAAAATAACACATTGGGGCTGGGGTTGTGGCTCAGTGGTATATTGCTTGCCTGGTAGATGTGAGGCACTGGATTCCATCCTCAGCACCACATTAAAATAAATAAAATAAAGATATTGTATCTATCTATAACTAAAAAAATATAAAAAATAATGCATTGGTTTTCCTAAGGTCAGTGAATACTTGAATCTTTCTTTAAAGAGAACATGTGGTTAAGTGCCTGGAAGTCAGAGGTAATTTAAGCATTTTTAGAGTTTAAACATTCTTAGAGTTCAGTGGAATTGAGTATATTCTCATTGTTGTTCATCAAATATTTAGAACTTTTTCATCTTGCATCATTGCCATGTGACTTTAAAAGCTGAATTTTTTTACTAAATTTTAAGTACTTCAGGGACAAGGTTTATCTAAGATAGAGATTGCATATTGGTTTCCTCAATTCCCTAAACAGAAGGCTGATCCAAACTCATCAGATAGAAGACTTACCTTCTGTGGCCTTGGAAAGCTTTTCTTTTCTTTTTTTTTAAAGAATTTAAAAATTAATCTAGCTTTGAGTTGGTGTATCTTATTAGCAGTTGTAGAAAACTTATATTTATTCCACTATAGTTTATGAATTTCTTGGAGGAAAATCTAATACTGATACTCAAACTTGATACACAAACTGACTCTTTGGCACGTCTTTGTTTATGCCCATCTGTTCCTGTGGCACCATGCCCATTATTATGGTGGCATGCCAATAGCAGTGAGGCATGTGAGCCAACAAAGATGAATTGTTTGGATGGAATACACTATTCTGTAATACTAATTAATTTTGAGCTGATGAATCTACATGAGATAATGTTAACCAAATACAGTCAAAATAATGTCAGTGAAAGTAAAATTTATTTTGACTTATGCAGGAGTGTATCACAGATGTTTTAGGCTACCATTGAGAACAATTAGAATCAATGTTTACTATGGTTCCAGTGATCAGTTTTCTTTACATAAAAATTATAGGTTTAAAAGAAAAAAATGGATTTTTGTGTGTGATGGATTATAGATTAGAGAGGAGGTAGGTGACACTAAGTTGTGAATTTTACATTTCTTATAGGTGTTCACAGTTCTTAAAATATATTTTTAACATATTCAAGCTCATAGCAAAAATTGACATCAGTAGTAAATGGGAAGTGTGTTAGATTTCGAAATAAGACGCTTATTTAATTCCTTGCTTTGCTGTTTTTTAGATCTGTGATGATGCACTTAAAAATTGTATTTTAGAATTGTTAAACATTTTATAGTTTTTCTATTTATATGTTGCCCTTATATTTTTCTGTGCTTCAGTTTCCTTATCTATTAAATGGGAATAATTATAGCCACACATATTTCATAAAGATTTTGTTTCTCTATGAATAGAAAATGGTAAAAAAATAAGACAGTGTTATAAGTTCTAGAAAACAATATCCTATTGAGTGGCTAAGTAACTTTCTGATATAAACACAAGAAATGTTTGTGGTCAATACAGAAAGGATATAACTACCATTCCCATATCCTCAGAGATAACTAAATTGATTATATAGTTACATTGTGTATTCTTCCAGAAAAATTGTTTTAAAATCAAAGGGTTTTTACACCCACATACCCCATACACCTCTTACGTTTTTGCTTTTCATTGAATTTATCTTGAAGATCCTTTCATACCATTGTATGAAACTATTTCAGTCTTTTAAACTACTGTATTTTTCCTTTTATTCCTTAATTTGTTCCATTTTTGAACGGTATCTGATTGATTGCATTTTTTGTCAAGTATAAGCAACACTGCAACATTCATTTTTGCATAATTGTGTGCATTTATGTATTTGTAGGAAAAATTTCTCAAGGTAGAATTGCAAGTCAAAGGTTATTGCATTTTAAATTATAATAGTGCTGAATTACCTTTCAGATAGATTACACCAGTTTTCTCCCAGCAATCAGTACTAAAGTTTGTTTTCCTTTGCTTTTTACTGGTCCCCTCAAATCCAATGATATTTGTCAATCTTATAGGTACAGAATGCTATTACACTGAGTCATTATTATGAATGTATTCAAGTCATCTTTTTTCATATTTATTGACTTTGAAATACTTAAAAAATATCTTTTATTTCCCTAAGGATCAGTTCTTACTGATTAGTTAAGGGCTCTTTGTATTTTGAAGAATTGGCATTTTTATCTGATGAGTCCCCAAAATAAATCTGTCTTTTGACTTCATTTATGGCCCTTTTTTTGTATGCAAAAATTTTAAGAATTTCTGTTCATATTTGCCTGTTTTTCCTTTTATTGCTTCTAAAACTTTCCTGGTCTTTTAGTCTCTTATATGAAGTGGCATTTTTGCTTTATGGTGCTATTAAATAGTGAAAAAGAACTTTTTACCTGTTCCAAACAGTTTTTCTGTGTCGGCCTGTATCAACTCAACTATATCAGTGGCTGTATGATATTGCCTTTAAAACTTTAAGGGTATGTAGTCACATTATAGAAGACACTCCTGATTTCCTCAGCTGAAGTAGAACCTAGGTCCTGCTGCCTAGCAAGAGACCAAGTAGCTAAGGCATTGATAAAGGGCTTGGCAGCTGTGGAGACTTGCTGTGATATATGCATGCCAAGATGATTTTTAAAGTGTATACTCATAGTATGTGTACATAGAGGATGCATGCCTGATTTTTAACTTTTTTCAAGGTCATGAATGCTTTTGAGAATCCAGTGAGAGGTAAGAGTTTTTCTGTATCCCTGTAAGGAAATATAGTATATAGCTAGCATTCATTTTTTCTTTCAACTCTTTATTGTGTACCTATTAGGGACCTGTAAAAAAATTTATTCTATTTAAAAACATTTATAGGCTGTTTTCAGACTTTTGGGTCTTCATACAGAGATTTGTAGAGATCTTTTGTGATCACTCTATTGTCTTTTCTATTTTAATTCTTTGCATATTTCCTATCTGATCTTTCTGTTTTTCATCTTCCCTCCTTCCCTTGTCCTTTTTCCTCTGTCATTCCCTTTATCTCTTCCATCCCCAGTTCATTCTTAGAATGTAAGTTTCAGGTGATCAGGGACACCAGTACTCAGAACAGTTCCTGGAACATAGAGGTTTTTAGTAAATAAATGCGCTGGGTCCAGTGATAATTGCTTTATGATCTTCATAATACCCTAATTGACACCAACTTTTAGTTTTGTTGACTTTTTTCTATTGTTTACTTTCTGTTTTACTGGATTCTTATCTTTATTGTTCCCTTATCTGCATTGCTAACTCCCTCACTTGCAAATTCCCTCACTAGGACATTGTTCGATGTCCCTCTATCTGGCCTACTCTGACCTCCCTATTTAAAATTGCCTCCTTTCTCTTCTGTGTTCTCTCTGGCCTTCTGTTCTATTTTCTTCCCGTATCACCTCATGACGGATAATTTCCTTATTATGTTTGTTGTTTCTTTTACTTATTAGAATGAAATCTATGAGGGCAAGTGTTTTCCCTAATTTTTTTTCTTTTTGGGTGTGTCACAAATGCACATGGAGAATTAGATAAGAATAGAATCTAAGGAAAGAAGGAGTTTTAGGATAGAAGAGCAGTGGTCAATTGTATTAGTTTAGAGGAATAATTGAAAAGTATCCATGAGATTTTATATTGGGTTTTTAAATTAAGAGGCTATTTGTTGTCTTGTGTGAGAGAAGTTTTAAAAGAGGAATAAGAGAGAAAAGGAAGATTATGGAGGGTTGAGAAAAGGACTTTTACATTACAGACTTTTAAATCTTGTAAACAGCATAGTAGGAAGTGTTCATATTTACTTAGTTTATGGTTCCTTCTTTTAGAGAGTTAAGAGATGGATGAGTGTGTTTTGTTTTTATTTTCTTTTTCACTTATCAAGAGAATACATTGTGCCCAAAGTTCTACTTGATTTTGGGTGTCATCCATGGGAAATGTAGGCCGTAAGCAAACTGAAAGCATTATTAAATCTTACGTTGTATACATAAACTCACCACGAAGGCCAATCCCTTTGGTTATGTAGCATGGGAAATCGGTAAACCCTGACTTTTGTATCTTAACTTTTTTTTTTTTTTTTTTTCCTTTTTGCATAGTCACTCAACGTTTGCAAAGCACCATCTGGAGTAGTATGATCTTTTATTTGAGTGGTTCTCAAAGCATAAAGAGATGCCCAAGTAATAGAATTTTGGAGTAAGGCTTAGTAAAGATTCAACCCTTCCTTCTTGTAGATTTTAATATATTCTTTTTGGGCATGTACCTCCAATTGGAAGTGACTATTCCTTATCACTTTTCCCACTCCTTCATTACCGGATTTTAGTTTTAGGCATTGCTTTCTGTGATACACAACTTTTGGTAACTGAGAAGAAAGAAGGTAACTAGGTAGACAGTAATGTAGTGGATATTTCAAAAAAATCCAGACAAAGGGATTTTGAATGTTTTTAACCACAAAAAAGATAAATGTTTAATGAGATAGATATGCTAGATATGCTTACCCTAATTTGAACAGTATAGAATGTTACATGTATTGAAACATCATATGGTACCCCATAAATATATACAGCTTTTTTGTTTGTTTGTTTTTGTTGTTGGTGGTGGTGTTTTTTTTTTTTTTTTTTTTTTCAGTGCTGGGGATTGAACACAGGGACTTGTGCTTGCAAGGCAAGCACTCTACCCACTGAGCTATATCCCCAGCCCTATATATAGCTTTTTATGTCAATTAAAAAAATATAAAAACTATTCATGGAAACTTTACTCATGGTAACAAAAGAATGGAAGGAAACCAAATATACATTCATTATTGTACAGATAAACAAACTTTGGCAAAGTGATGTAATTAAATTAAAAAGTATGGAGTTACAGATAGGTGTAGCAGTCTGAATGCATACTTATGCTAGGTGAAAGAAGACACATACAAGATACCAAATGTTGTGTGATCTTGTTTATATAAAATTCTAGAGTAGATCAAGTATAGTGATAGAAAGTTGAGCCAGTGATACTTGAGGTAGATAGGGAATACCTCATTTGCGACTGCAAATGGGCATGAATAAACTTTTGGAGATGAAAATGTACCATACCAAAGTTGTCTAGTTGATTAATGACTTTATACATATTTTAAAACTCTCTAAAAAGAGTATAACTATATTATACTCTTAAAAATGATAAATTTTATTGTAATACCTGAATAAAACTGACAACCTCACCCTCCCCCGCCATAAAAAGAAAAAAAAATGAGGTGATGATTATGTAGTGCAATGCTCTCAAACTGGTGAAGGGCTTTTTTTTCCTGGAATACTTTCAGTTTTCTCATGGATGAATACTTCTTTTTTTTTTTTTTTAAACCAGGGATTGAACTCAGGGACACTTGGCCACTGAGCCACATCCCCAGCCCTATTTTGTATTTTATTTAGAGACAGGGTCTCACTGAGTTGCTTAGGGCCTCGCTAAGTTGCTGAGGCTGGCTTTTGAACTGGCGATCCTCCTGACTCAGCCTCCCGAGTCGCTTGGATTACAGGCGTGTGCCACCACGCCCGGCTATGGATGAATACTTCTATAAAATGCAATAAAAATAAACTACTAGAAAAATAAAATGAAAAAAGCTTATGAAAATAAAAGCTCCAATTTTTTGTATTAGATGGGGTAAAATAAAATTGTACTGTCAAATTGTTCTATCAGGTTTCTGAATGTGCATACTCTGAATTTCTGTACATATTTTTTTTTCTTTTTTGGTACTGGGGATTGAACCCAGGGGCACGCCACCATTGAGCCATATCCCCAGTCCTATTTTGTATTTTATTTAGAGACAGGGTCTCACTGAGTTGCTTAGGGCCTTGCTAAGTTGCTGAGGCTGGCTTTGAACTCTCAATCCTCTTGCCTCAGCCTCCCAAGTGCTGGGATTTCAGGTGTGCGCCACCGTGCCCAGCCTGTACATATTTCTTAAGAGGTCAGTAATAGAAGTTTGTGATTTGGTAAACCAAAAACTTCTTGGTTCTCGGACCAGAATTCCTCAGGTAATGCTTTGAGTAGTATTGATAACAGCAACAGTGCAACATGGTTTTATTTTTTCTTTGATTTACATTGTTTTTAGAAGGAGCAAAAGGGTTTAATGAGTTGTGGATTTTAGGTATATAAAAAAAGATAATTCACATGGTGTAAAGACCCTAATACTTCTTAAATTCTTACACGTAACTGGTAAAATTTTGCTTTTTATGGTTAGTTATTCTGGTGTTAGAATCAAGAGTGACTTTCCTGGTAATAATAAGTGCTTTAACTTTTCACTTAGGTATTCTCTGTTCCTTGAAACTTAAAACAGGCATTTTTTGCACATGAAAGGAAAAGTTATACCATTTAGCACCACAAGATGTCACTTATGTAAAAATAAAGTTGATATCCTAATGCTCAAAGCCAGACAGCTATAGGTAACTAGGTAAATGAAGAACTAAGTAAATTAAAAAAAAAAAAAACACCTTTTTTTTTGAAGCAAGGATTTGTTTTCAGCAGAGTCTATGAAAATGTTGCTAATTCAACATTATTTTGAGCCAGTTACCTTGACATTTAGCAAAAAGTATTTCTTAATTTCTAAGGTGTTTGTAGTAATACATATTAATGGATCATTTTTGAATTCACATATAAAAAAGGTAGACTTAAAACTCAATAGGAGTGAATGAATATATTTTGAGGGTAAATGAGGTGTTTTGGTATTAACTCTCCCAAATCTTTACTATTTGATGACAAGAAGAGAGAAATTTGGGAAGAAATATGTAATTAAGTATCAGAATTTTTTAGTAGGACTTCATGACAGACATTTTGAGAAGTTGGACATTACATCAGGGTGAAACAGGGCCTAGGGTTTTCTCGCTTATTAGCTCTTTGCCTGTGTTAACACAAAAGGTACTTGTTTTTTCTTAATAATAAAATTTATTTATTTATTTATTTATTTATATGTGATGCTAAGGATCAAACCCAGTGCCACACAAATGCTAGGCAAGCACTCTGCCACTCAGCCCCAAGATATTTGCTTTTGCTGTTGAAAAATATCTCTTCTGTTAAATGAGAAGAGCAAAACCTTTGGCTTTAATACCAGGATCCTGTTTTCTTGTTTTTAGTTTGAGAGAGCGGGTCAGGGCCAAAGGTGTGTGGGTAGGGGGACTCTGGCATCTTGGGCTTAACAGGAACAAACTAGGTTTCCATTAGGACATGAATAAGATTATGTCTGGGGTTAGAGGTTGGGTGTCCTAAAAATTGATGTTTCATTCTTCTTCATGGCTCACTTCTGTCTCCAAATAACACTGGTAGAGGAGAATGATGGCATACTCGTGGGCAAAAGGAAAGGGAAACAGGCAGAAGAAAATTGTTTTCTCCCTTTTTGTCCTGTGCGAGTGTTATCACATATACCACCCATATATCTTTACAGTTTAGTTGCTGTCCAGTTGCTTCCTTGTTTGTTTATTTACTTGCTTTCTTAACTTCCAATAAGATTTTCAAGGTTTCTTTTAGGTTTGGGATTTCCACTTACAAAATTATGCACAGTCTTTAGAGGAAAAGGAAATAAAATTGTTTTCATTAACTTTTCTCCCTTTTCTGTTTGCCTGTGCAATGTGGAAGAGCCTGAGAAGTTTTAAGAAGGGATTCAAAATTCACTACAGTGAACAGTTATATATCATCTTTTAATAGTTAATAGTTGTATATCCTCAGAAATAGTTTTTTTATTGTTTGAATCTATTATATAGTTTCTGGTTGGATTTTTAGGTAAAAATAGATGTCTTAATTATTGTATTTAGTTATTTTTTATTTCCCACAAATGCTCACTATTGCATTTAAATTTATGAGTTGTTTGGAAAGTTAAGAGTAATTTTTTTCAAATTAAATTTCGTGGCTTTTATTTTTTATCTTATTTTGTGGTACTGGGGAACACTCTACCACTGAGCCACATCTCTAGCCCTTTTTGTTTTTTTATTTTGAGACAGGATCTTACTAAGTTTCTGATGATGCTGGCCTCAAACTTGTGATCTTCCTATCTCATTCCTGAGTAGTTGGGATTATGGGTGTGTGTCACTATGTCCAGCTTCATTGCCTTTATTCTTTTTAGAAAAAAATGTTCATAGTTTTAAAAAATTTTTTCGCTACCATGAGAAATTTTAATATTAAACCACTATAGTAGTTTGCCAAGGCTGCCAAAACAAAATATCACAGATGGGATGACTTAATAGAAATTTATTTTCTCACAATTTTATTTCTCTCAATTCTGAAGGCTGAAAGATCAAGTTGTTGGCAACTTTGGCTTCTCTGAAGCTCTTTCTGGCTTGTAGATGGCTATCTTCTTGCTGTCCCTGTGTGTCTGTGTCCTAATTTCTTCTTAAAAGAACACTAGTCATATTCGATTAGGATCTACCCATAGATCCTTTATTTTAGGTAAATTACCTCTTTTTTTTAACTGTATGATAAATTACCTCTTTAAAGGCTCTGTCTTCAAATATAGTCACATTCAGAGTTAGGAGGTTAGGAGTTCAGCGTACGAATTTGGTGGTGGAAAGACATAATTTAGCCCATAACAACTCCTGGATCAATCATTTCCTTAAGAAAAAAAATTTAGAGTATTATTATTTAACCCCAGGTCTCACACATGCTAGATAAATGTTCTATCACTGAGCTATACCCCCAGACCTTACCATTTAATACTTAGTGATTACTGCCTGTATTAGGGCTAAAGTTGCAAAATGTTTAAGGTTGAAGTAAGGATTTTTTTGTTTGTTTGTTTTATTATTTGTTAAGGCTAAGTATTTGGAGTAAAGAAATTTTTCTGACCTGTATTTAAGCTTCAAATGAGAATGAAGTTCTGATAGTTTTTATTTGGTGTTTTATATTACTATAAGCTTAGCTTCCTGGCAGTTTTCTTATAATAATTACCTTTCGTTTAGTGTACTAAAAAAAGACTCATTAATATAAACTCTTGAGGAAGCATGAATTTTATACTCTTAATTTAAGAGTGTTGGCATATTTGATCCCTAATATACTTCCCAAATATAGATAAATTGTTTTAGAAAACTAAATATCTCACAAATGTAACCAAAATACTATAAAACTTATAAATATCAACTCTATGGTGATATGGTTTGCATACAATAAATTATCCACTTAAGTGTTAGAATTGGAAGAGTTTTGAAAAGTGTGTGTATCTGTGAAATCACTACCACAATTAAGATACAGAACATTTACATCATCTTGTGAAATTTTCTTTATTTTCCCACCTGCTACTGGGATGGAACCAGGGGTTCTTTTACCACTGAGCCACATCTCCAGCCTTCTATTTTTTGAGACAGGGTCTCACTAAGTTTCTGAGGCTGATCTTGAACTTGAGAACCTTCTGCCTCAGCCATCTGAGTTTCTGGGATTACAGACATGTGCTACTCGCCCGATTGAAGTAACAAATTTTCTCTTATCCTATTCCTGCTCTTTGCCACTACAAGAGTAGTAGAGTGTTATATGAATTAAGTCAGGCCCTTTTGTGTCTGGCTTCTTTGACTCAGGTAATGATTTTGAGAATTCATCCATCTTGTTGCATGTATCAGTAAATTCTTTTTCATTGGTGATAGTTTTCCAGGGTATGGATAAATCACATTTGGTGATGAGGAAAGCTATGAATATTGTGTAAGTCTTCATGTGGATATATATCATTCTTTCTCTGAGAGGAGGAATGGTGGGTCACATGGCAGGTATATGTTTAAATTTGATAGAAATACCTAATTTTCCAAAGTGATTGTACCATTTTATAATCCCACTCGCAATGTGAGAATTCTATTTGCTTCATGTACTTGCTAACATTTATTATTGTCACTTTTTAATTTAAGCTATTATAATAGGGTGTGTAGTGCTATCTCATTTAATTTGCATTTTCCCAATGATTGATAATCTCAAGTATCTTCTCATGTATGTTGACATTTTATGTTTTCTTTTGTGAAATGTCTACTTAAATGTCTAATTTTTTGGGGGGGGGATTGGTTTGTTTATTAATAACTGAGTTGTAATTGTTATAGAACTGCTTTTTAAATTACATTTTTATTTTGAGATAATTATAGATTCACATGTAATTAAAAGAAATAATACAGAGAATACCTATGTATTTTTTACCAGTTTCTTCAGTGGTAATGTCTTGCCAAAACAACACTACATTATCACAATCAGAATGTTGAAATTGATATAATCTATCAGTCTCATTCAGATTTCTCCAGCTTTACTTTCATTTACTTGCCTTGTATGTGTGATTGGTTCTGTTAAGTTTTATGTGTAGGTTCATGTGGCCACCACGACAGTATAAATATAGAACAGTTCCATTATCATAAGGATCCCTTTTATATCCACCTTCCTCTCTCCTTCACTGCCAGCAAACACTAATCATTTCTTCATTTCTATAATTTCATTATTTCAAGAATGTTACATAAGTGAGTTGTACAGCATAAAACCTTTTAGGACTGACATTTCTCATTCAGCATACTTTTTTTGTTGTGTGCATCAGTAGTTTGTTTCTTTCTACTACTGAGTTGTATTCCATGGGATATCACAGTTTATTCATTCATTGAAGGACATTTGAGCTGTTTCTATTTTGACTAATAGTAACAAAACTTATGCATAGGGTTTTGTGTGAGCGTAAATTTTCATTTCTAATGGGTATAAATGCCCAAGAGTGTTTGTTAGGTCGAATGGTAATTGCAGATTTTTTTTCTATAATTATTTCAATGCTAATTCAAGGATTTTTCCTATTTTTTTTCTGATGATTATGTCAAAGAAAATTTGGGATGAGAGGATCAATATGCCTGTATTCACATTGATATTTAAATATTAAGTGCAACACTGAAGAACAGGGTTTTTTTTTTTTGTTTCATTGGTGGGCTTCATGACAGCATAGCACATGGATAAACAAGAAATATAAATTTAATTATAAATAAGAATTAGGTTATTAAGATTGTCCGTCATATTTTTAATTCTTACAAAAATGATATATTTTAATAACTGCCTTCTGTAAAAATCCCAAGTATAGAATTTTTGTTTCTTCTATAATAGGAATGAAGATCTAAAACAAATGTTGGAGAGCAACAAAGATTCAGCTAAATTGGATGCTATGAAACGGATTGTTGGGGTAGGTAAA
The DNA here is from genome assembly GCA_020662805.1 of Glaucomys volans. NCBI lineage: Eukaryota > Metazoa > Chordata > Mammalia > Rodentia > Sciuridae > Glaucomys > Glaucomys volans. The sequence goes on along the minus strand of JAJEJO010000936.1, from coordinate 479,387 downwards.
ATATTTTGATTTTTGAAAAATGGATAGGTAGTGATTATATTAATTATGTGTATCAAAGAATGTGTAAATAAGATCTCATTTATTCTTTACTATTAAGTTAGAATATCCTTTCTAAAAATGGCAAAGTATTGAAGTAATTAAGGCACTTGGATTCTAATTCATCTGTTCTGTTTTAACTTTTCTATTTCTAATATCAAGATATTTTCCTGTGAGATAGAGGGAATTATTTTGTAGGCAAAGTACAATGATATATCATACTATTTAGACTTCATGACAAGAGGAATACTCAAGGAATGTTTTGGTCATTTCACCTAAAAGTTGTGAGCATACTTTTGTTTTTCAAATTCCATTACTACCAGTAAAAAACTTTTCAATTTAATAACCTAGAACTTTAATAAGCATTGTTGAAGGTAAGAGCATTTACCAGATTTTAGTTGTAATGCAAAATTTAAATAATTGACTACTATGTTTTTAGAGGGTTCTATTGCAGAGAGCTAAAAATATAATGCAGTTCCTAATTTATATACCATCTTCAACAAAATATTTTTGTAGTTTGAATTGTGCCCTCTCTCTCTTCATTTGATATTTTTCACATTCACCAGGGAAAAAACTGGTCTAATTGTGACAGCTATCTGATGCTAAGGAGTCCAACTTTTGTTTCAATGGAATTCACAAAAATCTGTTTTCTTATTATTACTATACTATTGCTGGTTTTATTTTTCATTATTTTTGTGATAAGAAATATTCATTTGCATAATCACACAAATAAACTTTACTATAATAAAAAATAGTCCTGGTGGGCTGGGGATATAGCTCAGTTGGTAGGGTGCCTGCCTTGCAAGCACAAGGCCCTGGGTTCAATCCCCAGCACCACAAAAAAAAAAAAAAAAAAAAAAAAAAAATAGTCCTGTTTTTCAGAAGGCAGGGCCACATAGGAGAGCCTGAAATTTTCTTTCTTTTCTTGTTATATTAAAGTCCAAGTCCCATTTATGAAAAATGGTTACAAGTATTAATAGGTTCTGTTAAAGAGTAAGGTGATATGAAAATGAAAAATGTGAAAGCAAGGACCAGTTATTATCTGTAGAACACCTGTGAATGACCTGGTCCTTGCCTTTAGGCAGTGATGGTGGAGATTTTGAGAATTATCTTGTAAATTTTTAATTAAATGTTATGCTTCATACATAATAGTATTTATGGATAGACAGTGCCTCCATGTTTTTTTTTGTTTTGTTTTGTTATTGTTTTTTGAGATAGAGTTGTACTGTGATGCCCAGGCTGGTCTTGAACTTGCTGCCTCTTGCCTTAGACTGCCGAGTAGCTGGGATTGTAGGGATTGCAGGGAATATGCCACTGTCCCTAACTTGCAGGGTATTTATACACATGAACTTTAATTACCACAGTTTAACCAGTAGCAGTGCAAATTTCAGCTATCATGGTCTATTCACTAATGATTGCATCATGTACAAACTTCACTAGTTCTTCAGGCAATACGTCACTATGTAAATTACAAATATGCATCATGATCATTGACCTATCATTTCACTTTTTCAAAACCTGTCAGTGATTGGTCACTGTACATATGTTATTAAGTTCAGTCTCATACAGAAATGGAGTTGTGTTGCCTTGTTTCTTGATGAGTAACCCATGTAATATTTTACAAAAATGGATAATTGAAAGAGGGATTTGGTCAACAAAGATGAAAGTGCCTCAAAGAAATGAAAAGTGATTTCACTGGAAATGAAATTCAGGTAGAGAGTTAATGGAGTTACACAGAAATAGCTGTGGGAATATGGACATCACTCCTTTTTGACAAGCATCTCTGAATTTCTAACTTAAGGAACTTAGTAAAGGTAAGCTTGTCAATGTAAACAAGGGAAGGGATTTTTTTGGGGTACTGGGGATTGAAGTCAGGGGTGCTTAACCTCTGAGCAACATCCCCAGCCCTTTTTTATATTTTATCTAAAGACAGAGTCTCACTGAGTTGCTTAGTACCTTGCTAAGTTGCTGAGGCTGGCTTTGAACTTAGAGTCCTCCTGCTTCAGCCTCCTGAGATGCTGGGATAAAAAAGCTGAAGGGATCCCAAAGGAAATGATACTGGCAGACAACTTCATATTAATTAAAGGAACTCCCAGAGATAACTGACAGCATTGGAAGTACAAAAGATAAAATGTTGGAAGCTGATCCAAATTTAGAAAGGATGATGACAGTTTATCAAGGTAGAGAGAAGATGCTTGCTCAGTATTATGTTACATAATGAGAACAAGGCAAGCTCTGTTCAAACTACTCATGATAAGTTAATTCTCACTGATTCAAATTATAGTACACCAAATAAATACTGATCCTTCCATTTTATGTTTTCCTATAGTGAAGAGTTATTAAAGTTTTGACAGAAATGTTAAAGGTCACAGATCAGTTATATTTTTGATTTATTAAGATGACTGTGTGGTTTCAGTTTACATTTCTGCAGGTCTCAGTACTGCAGTACTATGTGAGAAGGGACTGCCCTTAATTCTTTTATCTTTTTTAAAAAATTTATTGTATTTTTATTTCTGATGGCAAAAAATTCAAAAGAATTTAGATGTCCAACAGTGGATAATAAAATATGGAATAATTTCCAGCTATTCAAAATGATGCTAGTCTCCTCTTTTCATGAGATTCCCCCCCACCAACATTTTTTCCCTTTTTCCTCTCTGACTTCCATAAGTAAGGGAAAAATGATCCTTGACTTTCCTTAATTATTCCTTTAAACTTTGGCTCTTACATTCCATTAAAATAATTTCACTGAATTCCAGGATAGTATTGAAATTTCTTATTCAGAAAGTGAGGGAAAGTATATAAAATAGTCTTTGGGTAAAACTTTTAAAAATCTGAGGGTGTGGCATTTGACACCCCTCAGATGGTATTATATCTTTGACACTAATAAATAAAATCAATGTTCTCATAATCTAGACAATGGACTATCATAAATGTAATTTAAATGTAAATAAGTGGATTATAAAAATGTAAATATAGCCATGCTTACCTGATAGTTACAGACTGTCTCTTTTTGGGAAATATAAATGTAATATAAAGGGAAATGTGTAAATGTATAAAGGAAAACTATAGGAAGATGATTAGTAATTAAAAGCTATTCTTACACAAGTGATACAGTTATTTGTTATGCAAATAATATAAACATTTATATTTGCTAATTTTTAAATTATTTATTTTGAATAATATTGAGGTATAAAATAAAAATTTCATTTTCCAATAAAACTTAAAAATTGGGTTGTCAAGTTCTCTTAAAAACGAGTTTTGGATTTTGGGATAGCAGAATTTGCTTGTTCCCTCCCCCTCCCTTTCAGTAGTGTTTTATTTTGTAGTTTTCATCATAGTCTTTCATGTTAGATTTTTTTTTTTTGTATTTTTTTTATTCTTGATTTTCATTACAAATGGTCCCCAGTTAAAACTAATGACTTTTTATCATCATGCATTTGGCCTTCTAAGTGAACTCTCTAACTTATCCAATAATTTTTTCAGTTCTTTTCTTGGATTTTCTGGCAGATAATTATATCATCTGGAAGCTAAAATAGATTTATATTTTCATTTTAAATATTTATATCTTATTTACTTTTCTTATCTCTGCATTGAATAAAGCTCTGCCAAGATGTTGAATATTATGGATGGTAGAGGATCACTGTCTTGTTTCTGATTTTATTGGAAATATTTTAATATTTAAATATTTCTAATGTCTTATTCTTGGATATAATATATCCTGTAGAATTGAGGTAGATATATTTTTATATATTTATGCGATGTTGACCTGTAGTTTTCTCTTTGTCTTTTGAAAGGGTTTCTGATGTGGGTTGAGCAAGGTTCATAAAATGAGTTATTATCTAAGCTTTCTTGGCCTGCTATAGATTTGAAAAGACATCCCCTTGTTGTTTTTAGATTTTTTTGTTTTGTATTTCCATATGACTTTAAGAGTCAGCTTGTCAGTTTCTGCAAGGAAACAAAAAGCCTGTGGGATTTATATTGGAATTGCATTGACTCTATAGATAATTTTAGAAGAATTGACATTTTAATAGTATTTAGTCTTAAGGTTCATGTTTATGATTTTATCTTTTGTTTAGAAATTCCACTTATCTTGGCAGTGTATGTAGTTTTTAGTGCTAAATTTTAACTTCTGTTGTTTTGTTAGTACTTTTCCTAAATATTTTGTATTTTGGATGCTATTGATTGCTCTATTTTTAAATCTCAATTTTTAACTAGCAGATTTTGTATGCTTGTTCCCCCTTTAATAATTACAGTTATTTTGCTGGAAATTTTTTCAGTGAGTTATTAATGATAATCATTTTTTTCTCCTTTTCATCTAGTTTTAAATTTGATTTATAATTAGCATTATATTCTTATATGTTAACTCCCTATTTAAAACCTTCCATTTTCGTGTGTGTGTGTGAATTTTCTGTTATTAAATGTTGAATCTTGAAAGTCTCTCTTATATCTAGTTCATTTGTCTTTGTAATTATGAGGTAATGATGGATTTTAATCTTTCTTTGATAGTTGAGACTTAAAATTCCTAATGAGAGTTGTTGATATATGATACATTGTAACCATATATGCCAAAGAGTATTCAGTTGGATATTATCGAGTTGAAGAAAAGAGTAATTTCTAAGTTCTAGATATTTTGGTTACATATCTTTTCGATATATATTAAACCAGATGCATTGTTACTATACGAAAAAATGGAAGAATTCCTCTAAGAAACAAATTAATAACATGCATAATTCTTATTGTCTTGAGTTAGTGATTGTAATAAGTATTTTGTTCCATATCTGTCTAGACTGATTGTTTACTCTCTTTTTAAAAAATTTTTTCTTTTTATTCTTATTACTTATACATGACAACAGATTTATTGTACATTAATGGAGCACAACTTTTCATTTCTCTGATTGTACATGATGTAGAGTCATACCATTCACCTGTGACTAAGGTAATGATGTCCATGTCATTGTACCATCTTGCCCACCTGCATGCCCCCTCCCCTCCACTCACTCTCCTCTGCCCAATCCAAAGTTCTTCCATTCTTCTCTTGCCCCTTCTCCCCCATTAGGGATCAGCATCCACATATCAGAGAAAATATTTGACCTTTGGATTTTTGGGATTTGCTTATCTCACTTAGCATGATATTTTCCAGTTCCATCCATTTACCTGCAAATGCCATAATTTTTTTCTCCTTTAAGTCTGAGTAATATTCCATTGTGTATATACACCACATTTTCTTTATCCATTCATCTATTGAAGGGCATCTAGGTTGGTTCCACTGTTTTGCTATTATTAATTGAACTGCTATAAACATTGATGTGGCTGTGTCACGGCAGTATGCTGATTTTAAGTCCTTTGGGTATAGACTGAGGGGTGGAATAGCTGGGTCAAATGGTGGTTCCATTCCAGGTTTTCTAAGGAATCTCCATACTGCTTTCTAGAGTGGTTGGACCAGTCTGTAGTTCCACCATCAATGTATGAGTGTACCTTTTCCCCCACATCCTCTCCAACGATTATTGTTGCTTGTATTCTTGATAATTGCCATTCTGGCTGGAGTGAGATGATATCTTAGAGTAGTTTTGATTTGCATTTCTCTAATTAGTAGAGATGTTGAACATTTTTTCATATATTTGTGGATTGATTGTATATCTTCTGTGAAGTGTCTGCTCAGTTCCTTAGCCCATTTTTTGATTGAGTGATTTGGTTTTTTGGTGTTTTTTTAGTTCTTTATATATCCTGGAGATTAGTGCTCTGAGATTCATGTGGTAAAGATTTTCTCCCACTCTGTAGGCTCTCTCTTCCATTGCTGAGAAGAAGCAGTTTAATTTGAATCCTTCCCATTTATTCTTGATTTTATTTCTTGCACTTTAGTAGTCTTGTTAAGGAAGTTAGGTCCTAACCGTGCATATTGAAGATTTGGGCCTACTTTTTCTCCTATTAGACGCAGGGTTTCTGGTCTAATTCCTAGGTCCTTGATCCACTTTGAGTTGAGTTTTGTGCAGGGTGAGAGATAGAGGTTTAATTTCATTTTGCTGCACATGAATTTCCAGTTTTCCTAGTGCCATTTGTTGAATAGGATATATTGTCTCCATTGTATGTTTTTGGCACCTTTGTCTAGTATGCGATAACTATTTATGTGGGTTTGTCTCTGTGTCTTCTATTCTGTACCGTTGGTCTACCTGTCTATTTTGGTGCTAATACCATGTTTTTGTTACTATAGCTCTGTAGTATAGTTGAAGGTCTGGTATTGTGATGCCTCCTGCTTCACTGTTCTTGCTAAGGTTTGCTTTGGCTATTTTGGGTCTCTTATTTTTCCAAATGAACTTCATTTCCATCCTTGGCGAGGATGTGGGGAAAAGGGTACACTCATACATTGCTGGTGGGATTGCAAGTTGGTGCAGCCACTCTGGAAAGCAGCGTGGAGATTCCTTAGAAAACTTGGAATGGAACCACCATTTGACCCAGCTATCCCACTCCTTATTGGATTGCAGTGTTTTCTTCTCCTTAAAGTTGTATAGATTTTATTCTTAATTTCCTTTAGGTTTAGATGTAGGGAGCATAAGTGTGATGGCAACCAGATTTTAAAAAAAAATTTTTTTTGTAGTTGTAGATGGACAGGATGCTTTTATTTGTTTATTTTATATGGTGCTAAGGATTGAACCCAGTGCCTCACACATGATAGGCAAGTGCTGTGCCACTGAGATATAGCCCCAGTCCCACCAGATTGTTTTTTATTTCTCTTCTGGGGGAC
>JAJEJO010000936.1:439890-472512 GCA_020662805.1 Glaucomys volans | reverse complement strand
AGCCTCCCGAGTCACTGGGATTACAGGCATGCGCCACCATGCCCGGCTTGTTTTAAAATCTTAAATCTGTCTTTTACTTAGAGAAATTTTCTTGTTGTTTATTTTCTTTTTTCTGTCAGTTCTCCTGTTCTCTTTTGACATTTCTTAGATCTATCCTTCATGTCTCTGTCTTCTAACCTGTCAAATTGATACTGTCTCTCTATCCTTTCCTGATTTCTGAGTGAATGTTTTAAGCTGGCATTATAATTCAATATAGATTTTTATCATTATTTTATGTTCTCCTATTATATTTTAAAGTGTGGAAGTGACATCTTCATCTGAAATCTTTTTATAATCCAAAGTAGCTTTTTTTTTTTTAACAAGAAATACCATATCCCCTCAAATCTCATTAAAAATATGAATTGTACCTTCTGATGCTTTTTTTAAAGAATTGGTTTTTCCTTCTTCAGTAAGCCCTCTTCTTTTGAACTATAGGATGTTTTCGTATGCCATTTCCCCCGTTAGGTCATGCTTAGAGAGCTTTGAATGTGTCTGTAGTTGTCCAGTATTTCTATTTGAGATTGGTTCTGTTAAAGACTCTCTGAATTCTTAGGATCAATGTTTTTAGGCTGAGTGGTATGAAGGAGAGAATTGTATCAATATTAATTATTGATTTTTAGAAGATTAGTGTCTGTATAGAATATAGTAGGAAGAACAAGTAGCTCCAAGGTAAGGAGCCTGAGAGCACTGTTGCCTCTGTCTTGTTATAATTTATACATATGTCTTCATAAGTGTGACAATGTAATTAACTTTCATGGGTTTTTTGGGGTTTGTTTTAAGTGATCCTTGGGAAAAAGTTGTATGGTATGCTGGTATCCAGGTCCTTCTGAAGATGTTAGAAAAAAGAGTATATGGGAACCAAGAGACTTTATGTTTAAGTAGTAAGCAATATTAGGTCCACTTATGATTAAATAGTAAGTTATGCTAGGGGGAGGTGGTGTCTTAAGTCCATTTATTTTCCAGATTGTGACTAATGGGTAGATGGTTATTTTATAAATTATTATGTTCATTCCATCTAGAAATTTGTTGAAATTTCTGTCATGTAGATTGTATGTAATTAATATCCTGGATTGACTCAGTAACCAGAGATGACAGAAGAAAGAGTTAGAAGTTGAAGACAGATTAGAAGAAAGTCATTTTGAATAGCAAAAATTAAAAAGAAATGAACAGAGCTTCAGAATCTTGTTGGATGATTTCAAAAGTCCTAAAATATATATCATTGAACTCAAAAAAGGGAAGAGAAAAAGACTAGGGAAGAAAAAAAATATTTAAAGAAATAACAACAGAGAATTCCCCAAATTTAAGCTTAGCATGGTGGCCCATGCCTGTAATCTAAGCTGCTCAGGAGACTGAGTCAGGAGGATCATGAGTTCGAGGTCAATCTCAGCCAGTTAGCAAACCCCAATATCAGTAAAAGAAAAAAAAAAGTGGGGAGTGACTGGAAGTGTAGGTCAGTGGTAAAGATTCCCTGGATTCAATCCCCAGTAGTACACATACATACAAAGTCCCCAAATTTGAAAAAGATATAAATTAATAAGCCCCAGTAGTACACATACATACAAAGTCCCCAAATTTGAAAAAGATATAAATTAATAAGCTCAGTGAAAGCTTCTTTTCATCTATTAAATCAGGATCCATTAGGATAAACCAAGAGAAGACCATGTATAAACATAGTAATCAAATTGTTGAAGAACACAAATAAAGAAAAAAGCCTTGAAAATAGCCGAGGGGGGGAAAATACATTTCATATATAAGAAGAGTGATTTGAAATAACTATAGATTTCACTTCAGAAACCATGGCAGCCAGAAGACAGTGGAACAACATCTTTAAACTATTGAAAGAAAAGAACTGTTGACCAGAATTCTATATCCAGTGAAAATATTCTTCAAGGATGAAAATGAAATAAAGATACTCTCAAGCAAAGAAACGCTAAGAATATCCATTTCGAGCAGACCTGCTTTCATGGAATGTTAATGGAAGTTCTTCAGGCTGAGGGGAAATGGTATCAGATGGATTTGTAGGGAGACCAATAAAAATGGTAGATATCTGAGTAAGCTTAAAGGACTAATTTTATTCTTAAGTTATCCGTTGTCTGAGATAGATACAGATATATAGCTATAGATAGCAGCCACAATATAAAGATTAGGGGGGAGGTGGTTTAAAAGAACCTATGTAGTTGTAAAGTTTCTATATTTTAGTTGATATGGTACAATGTTAACCAAGTAGACTATATAAGGCTTGGTATATCTATATCTATATTTGTCTTTGTATCCCTAGAGAAAGAACCATTAAAAAATTTACACAAAAAGCACAAGAAGTAAATATAAAATATTAAATTCTAAAAAAATTTTAACTAAGAGGGGAAAAGGTTAAATAGCAGAACACAAAACACAGGGATTAAACAGAAAATAGGTATTAAAATGGTGGACCTGAATCTAATGATATCAATAATTACATTAAATAGAAGTAATTCTAATGTTCCTGATTAAAAGAGATGATTAGATTGCATGAAAATATCAAAGTACAACTGTATGCTCTCTAAAAGAAATTATGTTATTTAACATAAAGGCATAGATTATAAAGGTAGAAATATGTACCATGCAAACATAAAAAAAAAAGCATTATTGATTATTCAGAGAAAGTAAACTTTAGAACAAGTAATATGATAGGGATAAAGAGGGACCTTTTGTAACAGTAACAATTACTGTTAAGAGAATAATGCTCTTAAATGTGCCTGACAACAAGGCTTTAGAAATGAAGCAAAATATAAAACAACAACAAAAACCTGTTAGAATTGGAAGGAAGGCTAGACCAATTCATAATTGGAGAGTTCAGTACTTTCTTCTTAAAAATCAGTAGGATAATGAGATGAAAAACCAGTGAGAATATTGAAGATTGGAATAATATCAGCTAATGTGATCCAATTGACATTTTTATAGCCATCAATTTGACTTAACCAACAAGAGTCACATACACATTCTTTTAACATGCAGGGTAGACTATGTTCAGGCCATAAAATCACTCTAACCATACTGTGGATGATTTCAGTTGTTTCAAATTTGTTATCTGATGATAATGGAATTAAATCATTTGTTGGAAGAGATGAGGAAATTCCTTAAATATTTAAAAATTGTGCATCAAACTTCTGAATAATCCGTGAGTCAATTGGAAGTCATAGTGAAATTAGAATGAAAATGAAAAACTATATATCAAAATTTGGAGGATTCAGATAAAGCAGTGCTTAAAAGAAATTTGTAATGATAAAAGTTTCCATTAAAAAAGAAAAATTTCCAGTATATTATCTAAGCCTCCACTTTAAATACAGAAGAGCAAATTAAAGCCAAATTGAACTGAAGGAAAGGAATAATAAAAGTAGACTAGAAGTCAGTGAAATTGAGGGGAGCAAAGTAATAGAGAAAAGTCAGTGAATTTGAAAACTGATCTTTAGAAAGATTAATAAAAATTGATAAACCTGTAAAAAAAACGATCAAAAATAGGGCAAATTACCAATATCAGGAAGAAAAGATGGCACTATTGACATTAAAAAGATGGTTAAGGAATACTTCAGCCATTTTTATAGCCATCAATTTGACAACTCTGTTCAAATGGACAAAGAAGGTTCTTGAAAGACAAACTCCAAAGTTCACTTAAGGACTAGATTACCTCAGTAGTCCTGTATTCCTGAAAGTAATTGAATTTCTCATTTTAGAAGTTTCCAAGCTGGGCATGATGGCTCATGCCTATCATCCCACCAGCTTGGGAGGCTGAGACAGGAGGATTGGGAGTTCAAAGCCAGCCTCAGCAATGGTGAGGCACTAAGTAGCTCTCTAAATAAAATACAAAATAGGACTGGGGATGTGGCTCAGTGGTCAAGTGCCCCTGAGTTCAGTCTCCAGTACCCCCCTCCAAAGTTTCCAACTCCAATTCTCTATAAACTCTTCCAGAAAATAGAATATGAAGACATATTTCTGAGTTCAGTATATGAGATCAGCATTGTATTGTGTGAAAACTAGACTGACATTTTAAGAAGATTAAAATTTATCCATATCTCTTGTGAATATGAGTACTAAAGTGAGGGCCAATCAATTAAATTCTCCATATCACAAGGCTGTTAAGCTGAATCCATGGTCCAAGGAATATTGATATTGTGATGTGACCACCAAAGGTCAAATAATGAAAATAAAAAGTCATATGTAAGAAAAGGATAATCAAGAAAGTTTCCTATGATGTTTGTGCTTGGAAGATCCACTCAGGTTTTAGAGAACTGGAATGGTTCAGGGAAGCTTCTTGTATTGACTGCAGGAAGCACTGCTTCAGAAGAAGTTTAGAGTCTCTGACATTGTTTCTGAATATATCTGGAGTAACACCATTGTCCAGCACCATAAGCACTTGGAGTTGATTAAACAATGGACAGACCTCTGGAAGTTACAGCTGCGGTCCAGAGATCAGAAGATACGGAACCCCTGAGCTCATTGGATGGATTTTCCTACTAGTATTGGTGAGATCAATTATAAAATCTTTAGAAATGCAGAATCACATACACTGTAGAACTTTTAGAAATAAATTATCTGCTGACTTGTGAGAATGAAGAAGTTTGAGCTCCTATTGAAGTGTTTGCACAACCGAGACCTTATAAGTGACCTAGAGATTAAGCATCACAAGGCTGCTGGTCCTTGAAAAACATCCTGAGGTTACTGGAAAATGTGGAGAATAAAGTGCCATATAATGACAGCAAAATGTTCAAATTAACCCAATCACATCTGGATTGGGAGAAAATAGCTTTTAAACATGTTTTTCTGGAGAAATGTACAAACTCAAATGTGTTTGCAAATTGAGGAGGTTGTGTAACTCAGTAGAATTAGTCCTGGAAGCCAAAGAATGTGTTAAAAATCCCTTCAAAGGCAAAACAAAAACAAGACACATTCAGACTCCCCCCCCCAAAGCCTCTGATCGTACAAGAAGTGGGCACTGTACTCTAAGTGTACCCTGAGCTGCTCCACCATGAGCTGACCAAGGCCTGTCTGAGAAATATGAGCAGCTCCCAGAGTAAATAAAGCAGAAATACATTGAGGATTTCCAGAAGGAAAAACAAGTTTGAAGAAAAACTGGCTCATTTCAGGGAATACCACCCTAATCTAGTCCAGAACTCCAAGAAATCTGATGTACACAAGAGGTACCAAATTAAAACCCCCAAAAGTTACAAGGAAATATGAAAATTATGCTGTCTCTTCAGAAACTGATAAATTTTCCAAGAAGGTGAAATTTCGTGGAGTGCTCAAGAAGCTCCCCATAAGTGGATATCACCAAGATTCATGGTTAGAAGCGAGTTGCAACACTCACCTGTAAGGAAATGCATAGTAGAGATTGGCAGACACTGGCAGCGTGTCCCATAGCCTGAAGGAACCATATAAAAGCCAGACTGAGGAACTGCAGAAGGTGGACCTGGATGTCTGGCTTAGGAGTTTGTCACCTAAGGAATATGCTGTGTACCAAGATACAGGCTGTGGTAAGTGTAAGAACATGACCATGACAAGAGGCCTGAACCCTAGGATCAGACAAATAGACCTGTAATCTTCATCAACTAAGAGTCTGTAAGGACTCAGAGGAACAATGACTACAGGCCCAGGGAAAGACTCTTCAGAGTCTATTTGAATGGGATTAATTATCAACTGTTATTTCTCACAGGGATCAAAAGAGAGTAAGAAGGATGAGGGGAAGAGGTTGAAGGAAGCAACTGCTCAGGCTCCAGCAGTGGAGATGAAGATGAAGATAGTGGCTCTAACTCCTTCCTCAGGGGACTCCTCAGATTTAGATTCCATCTGAGCTTTGTTTATATCATAAATCGTTATGGTCAGAGAATATCCTAGCAGAAGTCCCGAGCGTCCATGTCATTTTTACTTCATTGCTTTTTTCCTCCCTCATTCTCTCTCTTCTCTCTAAATACAAAGTAGTGCAGGGTGGGAAGAAGGGAATTTGGGGCAATACTTTCCAAACCAGGTCCATAAATCTAGGAAAAAGAAGACCCTTCTGAAAGAGTAAATGCAAGCATTAGACATTATTGCCCCACTTTATTTCCAGTGCTACCCCCAGACAAATTACACACAATTAAGGCTCTTAGAATATACAAGGAGGTGATTGGGTTTTTGGGGCGTGCTAGACTAGACTGAATATTTTTGAGGTAAGTTTTAATCTCATTTTCTGCCTTCTTGTGGTGGTATGGGAACACACATGAGCCTGTCACCCTCCCCATTCTGTGGGGTCCTTTCAGGATTCTTGCAGCGAATCCAGGGTGAGATAGATAAGCACGCTACTCTGTGACTTCATCTGATCTGATTTGATTCATGTTCCAGTATCATAGTGTAATTATTTGTTTTGGCTTACTGGTATGTTATGGATCAGAGAAATGATTGGGTTATAAGAATCTTAACCCAATCAGTGAATTAATCTCCTGATAGGGATTAACTGAGTGTAACTGAAGTGGTAGGGTATGGCTGGAGGAGGTGAGAATTGGGGCGTGACTTTGGGGTATATATTTGTATCTGGCCAGTGGAGTCTCTCTCTGCTTTTCTATCACCATGTGAGCTGCTTCCCTCTGCCACACTCTTTTGCCATGATATTCTGCCTCACTTCCAGCCCCGAGGAATGGAACTGGCCTTCTATACACTAAGACCTATGCAACTGTGAACGCTCAAACTTTTCCTCTTTTAAAATTATTCTGGTCGGATCTTTTAGTTAGCACAGCGAAAAAACTAACTAAAACGTGCTGGTTTTAAAAATATGTGTAAAATCTTCTCATTTCTCCCTGAATATTCCTAGCTATTTTCACATTTTGTTCTCATGAATATTCACATCATAGTATTTGCATCCTTTTTATATGAAAATCATTGAGTTTAGAGTATTTAATTTGTACTTGAATATGTTTTTAAATTTTTTTCTAACTGAATATAAAAACATAAAAATTTAACTTACTAATGGGATTCCATGTTGTGTTTAGATACGTGTATATATTGTGTAACATTTCAAGCAGGTTATACCTATTTATTTCTTCAATTATTTTGTTATGGTGAATATTTTCCAAATTCTTTCTTCCAGCTTTTTGAAATGTACAGAACATTATTGTTGTTCCTAACTATCTTAGTGAATTATTATTTATAATAATTTTTTTAGGTGAACAATCATTTTGAGAAAACAGTGGCAGTATTTAAAATTGCTGTACCTCTGTTTTTTTATTCCTAAGGTCTTGACTTGAAGTACCCAGAGTAATGTTAAGTAATAGCAGTGATATGTTTTTCTTCTGATTTTCTAGCTAAGGCTCACTGGATTCATAACCATGGAAGTTATGCTGTTTTTTATATATATATATATATATATATATATATATATTTATGTTTTATATGTATATAACTGTTATATATATGGTTATATATTCCATGGTTATGAATCCATATATATATATATACACACACACACACACACACACATTTTTTATATATATGAAATATTAAGAAAAAGTCATGTATAAGTTAACAGGTGTCAGAAACTGGTCTCTTCTTCAATTAGATGTGGACAACTAGTGAATATTCTTGGTAGAAATGCTTTGGAATTCTATCTCTGTCTTGGGTAGAAGCTGTCTAAGGTTTAGGAGAGGGCATGGTTAGCCGGGTAGAGCTTTGAGCTACAAATGACTTTATGTCATTTCACCTTCTGCTCAGTTAGCTGCACATGACTCCTGCCTTTTTGCCTGAGAACCTGTCTTCCCTTCTCATCTTCTTCTAGGGAATCACTGGTACTGAAGCTTTTCAGGCATCAGGAACTTCCAACTAAATACAAAACAAGGATGTATTTCCCTGTGCTTTCTACTTGTGAACCTTCCTTTCTGCACAGGCCCGAAATGTGGCTCCTCTCGGTTCTCATGCTCTCTGTTCTGGGGAAAGGAGCACAAGGGGAACCAAGAACAGGGTTTTACCTGAAGTAGAAGGGTGAAGAGGTAGAAGAAACGTTACCCAGAAAGATAGGAGTAGCATTGAGAAGGTCTACTCCATTTCATATGAACTTCAAGGAATCTTAACTGTTTTCTTTTTCTCCACAACTTCTACCTTTAGGATGATACCAAATCTTGTCCCTCATTCCATTTCTCTCTCTGTCCTCCCTTAGTGATTTGGCCCCTTTTGAAATGCATTTCATCAGCCAGAGTGCTTTCCTGTATTCTCCTGTGGTTCCTTTTGTGCATATATTCCTTCTCGAAACATCTGAAATCTCTTGATTTCTTATCTCCCTCAAAACTCTTAGTCTTTCTCATCATAGTTAATCACAGTTCCATTCTTCTGGTTACTCGTGTAGTTCTTCTTAATTTCCATCTTTAATTCCGTGTGCAGTCCATCTTCTGAATCAGTCCCAAATGTATCCCTTTTTCACAGTCTCTGAGCATCTTTCTCTTGGATAATTTCAGTGGCCTCCTAATTGTTTCTGTGCTTCAATATCTCCTGTTCTGTATTTCACACTACAACTGGAAAGATTCTTGTAAGATATCCAGTGACAACCATCCTCTTTTCAAAATTCTTCAGTGGTTTCCCATTTCAGTTGTCATCCAAGCCATCTCCTTTTACAGTGGTCCGTATGTGTCTGACTTTTTCTCCAGACATTTTTTTCCCTCTTTTACTCCAGTCTGGCTATTCAGGCCTCTTGCTTCTGGAACACATCATGCTGAAACTGCTCTTTGTCTAGCTGGTCCCGTGGTTCCCTTCCTCTCTTCCCTCAGGTTTCTGCTGAAAGGAGAACTTTTTCTGATCATCCTGTAGAAAAGAACAGCTTCCACTCCCACCTTAGCACTTCCTATTTTCTCTTACAGTACCTCTGATGTCTTTCTACTCCTGACTGTGTTGATTTGAAGTATATAGTATTTGTCTTCATAGTTACCATCTCATGTTTTACATTTCCTTTATTGACCCTCACTCCTGCTAGAAGGTGGTAAGGGCCACATGGACAAGGACTTTGTATTCATGATTGTATCCCCAAGACCTCGCATGGTTCTTGGTATATTGTATTCTCTCAGCAAATATTTGAATTTGACTATAGGGTTTTTTTTTCCCCACTCTCTCATATGATAACATCTTTTTGAATAGCATTCTACAGAATAAAGTTGGACAAAATTTCTGATGAGGTAATCATTGAATGACTGAAAGGAAAGGGCTCTAGAGAGCATGTAATCCTTCACTCTTCTTATTTTACAGATAAGGAAATTGAGAGAGGTGTACAAATCATAAAAGGTGTTTTTTCTGAAGTTATTTTGTGAACCTCCTGCAATGCTTAGCAGGCTCACAAAATATTCAGGTGAAAAGAACATCACAAGTAAGGAAACAGAATATAAAAAAGACTGCTTGCATTAAAAAATATTATAAAGCTATCATTTTAGAAAAGTCTCATGAGAAATTCTTAATGGGATTATAATGCTTAATGGGATAATATATGTATGTGTGTATATTTACATACATGTAGTATTTCTATAACACTTGTCAGAAAGTACTAAAGGTAATTCCTTCTTTGTAAGGTAATTTGTTAGATATGGTGTGTCATTCATAAGGAATCCTTTTCTTTTTTCTTTCTTTCTTTCTTTTTTTTTTTTTGGCGGTGCTGGGGATTGAACCCGGGGCCTTGTGCTTTCGAGGCATGCGCTTTACCAACTGAGCTATATCCCCAGCCCAGGAATCCCTTTTTATAGTTTGGACTTTGTTTTGTGTTTAGTGAAGTCTGTGCTATTTAAAGTCATAAAGATAAATTTTGAGAATGAGAGAAGGAAATGGGAATACAGATTGATATAAGACTGAAATAAATAGAAATGTAAGCTAGTACATAGGTAATTCCAAATGAAAATTATAGATTAAAATTTTCTAGAGGAAATTAGTATTGGACCTTACATAGGTTGTTAAGAGATGGCTCTAGCAAGGAACACTGAATATACTTTGATACTTTAGATAGAAGGGTAGGACTTAGAAAAGTAAAATGAATTGGTTGGGAATGTGATATGAGTAAAAACATAGGTAGTGTTCTGGCAATAAGGTCAGTTTATTTAGGTAAGAGCATTGGCATAGAACATTAGGTCATGGAGCTTAGGAAGGGATGTTAGAACAAATTGTGAGGGCATTTGAATATTAAGTGGAATATTTTGACTCTAGGCTGTCAGGAGCTTTTGAAATCTTTGGGGGAGGGCTGACATGTGTAAAGTAGTTATTTATTTATTTATTTATTTATCCCTTTAGCAGTTCTGGGGATCCAACTGAGGGCCTCATATATACTAGGCATGTTCTCTACCACTGAGGTATACCCCCAGCCCTCAGCGTAGAATATTAAGCATGATATTCATTATGGATACAAGGGAGACTGTTGGAAAGTCCTCTGTTAGGTGGTGGTCATTCTGTGCTTGTGTAGTAGCTGTGAGAAGGCTTAAATGTGACTGTAGTAAGAAGTAACAACAGGACCTAGTTACTGTGTAATTGTGAGAAGAGACCAGGATAATTCTGTGGTTTCCTTCATCTGGGAGAATTGGTGGAAATAGGAAATTCTGCCATGAAATGTCATTTTATCTTGAAAAATGAGGCATAGGAACTTTGGGGTGAGAGACATCCAGTCATGTCTACTTAGAGATGTAGGCCTTAGGCTCAGAATTTGGACTAGAGTTTTGGGGAAGGATCCTCATATAGAGAGGTAAGAGTCATGAGAGCACATGAAATCTAGGTAATTTCAGAGACTGAAAAGACGATGGAACTTGGGACTTCAGTGGGCAAAGGAAGAGGGCTTAATGAAGGGAACTTGAAAAGGTAATGGTTGGAAAAGTAGAGAAACCTATAAAAAGAAAGCCAAGGATTCAAACTAACCTTTATTTCCTGCTCCCACTGCAGATGCAGTGTATTTTTATTGTAAGAACTAGAAATATAAAGAATAGCATGAATATTTTAAGAAGTATTTGTAACACAATTAGGCAGAGAAGAATATTGTACATGTTTTAATATTTGTCTTATTACTATTTATTTCTTCCTAAGTGTGTCTGTATATTTGTGAATTTGTATTATTAAATAAGAAATTGTTTATTCTTAAAAGGAATTTCTGCCCTCATAGTCTTCTTTTATTCTTCAGATGATTGCAAAAGGGAAAAATGCATCTGAACTATTCCCTGCTGTTGTGAAGAATGTGGCCAGTAAAAACATTGAGGTACTCTTTTGATTCCTGATTTTTATGACTCCTTTTGTTATAAAGGGACCATATGCTTTTCAGTTACTTTGAAATGTAACAAATACATTTAAATATCATTGGATTTTTGTTATGATTAAAATGTCTATAATCTTAAATGCAGGTAAAATAGAATAAAAAGTAGATATAACTTAGCTTTGAATTTTTGGTGGCAAATGTGAAAAATAAAATTGAACTTGATTTGCCTGAGTGAATGACTGTAACTTAGCTGTGTTTTTAGTTTAGATTTTGGTCTAGGGACTTAATTTTCATACCCCCTACGTCTAATCAAGTATTCCCCGACCCAAAAGATTGGGGCTTTTGACATTTCTAGGACTAAGCCCAGGAATATTTCCCAAGATTCTCATACTACTCATGGCATGTACTAAGCACTCAGTACATATTATTTGGATTTGTTGAATTAGTGTATTCCACCCAGTAAAATACTATTTTTCAAATATTGTTCTGATACAGTCTAGTATTAAAGTTTTAACCCCAATCTATCTGTGTATAGAAAAAGTTTGTTTAATTGATAGAAATTTCTCAATTTAAAGCTTTAGAGCTTTTATCTCCCATAAAATTTAAAATGTGTTACTGTTGCTGTTTGGTATTTAAATGACAGATGAAAAAACAAATGAATAAACAGGAGCATTCTGAGAGAGGAGAACATGGTTATGGTGACAGTTTAAAAGAGTGAGTGTGAAGAGTATGGGTGTGGGATTTCAGGAGGATGTCAATTTTGTGATTTTGATTTTATTTTTCATACATTGTATGGCCATGTTTTGCTAGTTTGTTTGTTTGTTTTGTGAAGGTATTAAATATCTAAAGCATCCTGCCAATAAAATTAACCAGAGAAA
Source organism: Glaucomys volans (assembly GCA_020662805.1). Classification (NCBI taxonomy): domain Eukaryota; kingdom Metazoa; phylum Chordata; class Mammalia; order Rodentia; family Sciuridae; genus Glaucomys; species Glaucomys volans. Next base: position 460,392 of record JAJEJO010000936.1, on the reverse strand, counting down.
AAGATGAAACATGATCTCTGGGTACAGATCTAACTTTTGCTTCTCCTGCTTTATTTGTCTTTCCCCAAGGACATATGGTGGATTAGGTCAGTTAAGCAGCCTTGAACGGTAGTCCTCCTCCCTGGAATGGAGTGTCATTAGATGAAGGGTACCTTGCACCTACAATTTATTAAAACCGGAAATGCAAGTAGTTTGACATTGGGGCATTGACTTTAATTTCACATTGTTTCCTCAAGAGCCTAAAATGAAACTATAGTCATCACCTTATTTATGTTTTCATTTAATACATCAGCATTGGCTAACATTCTGTTATTAAATAAACATGTAAATTTGTGATGGGGATGTCCAACCCCAAATGAAATAGGGTAAGTGTATAATACAAATGCATATTGTGTATATATTGTTTTATGGACAGTATTCACGTATACTATGGAATAGTGTATCTTGTAGTAATTATAGCAAGCACTTTTATAATGTTTGTTGTATTTCAGGCATTTTTAAGTACTTGACATGAATTAACTCAGTTTTCACCCTGTGAGGTGTAGATGCTATTATAATTATGTACTCAAAATACACAGAGTCTATGTTTTTTATTTCCCATATGTTTCTGCATACGTATACTTAGTGTGCTGTGTGTGTGCACATTTTATTTATTGATTTATTTGTTTGTTTATTTATTTATGGTGGTGTTGTGTATTGAACTCAGTATCTTGTGTGTGCATGCACCCCCAGCTGACAGCTGTATTCTTTTTTTCTCTGCATCTTCAGTTATTGATTGGTGGAAGCATTTTGAAAGATTCAGCTGGAACTGTCCTGTTCCTCAGTTGGAAATTGAGGCTTGATGCTTAGTTTAGAGATTGTGGCAAGAGATTTAGGATTGAGAGCTCTTTGTGGAGAGTTGAAACTGTGGAAGTGAATCCTAGTGAGAGAATAGGTAGAGGCAGGGCAAGAAGAGAGTTTATAATGTAGTCACCTGCATTAAATGGTATCAGAGGGAGCTCAATCAGTGAGGGAATCAGGCTAGTGTCCTGTAACAGAAACCAGTGGAATGCTAGTGAGAGGGTGAGGAATGGGATTGAGGAATTCAGAAATTGGGTAGGATAAATGGAATACAGATGGAGAAGAGGAAGAAGCATGTTCCATGGTAATGAGAGTGAGAGTGAAAAGGATGAAAAGCAAGACAGTACTTTGGGAGTTTAAGATACTGAGGAGAGAGTAGTTTCAGGTGATACTCATATAAAGATTAGCTGAGGTTTTTGCAGGGAGAAAGACCTACTTCTTCAACTAGGTCTTACCTCCTACTGTTCCCAATAATGACTTCAAATTATTAATCCAGTGATGAAGCAGTGCCTTCTTGATCTAACTGCTCCCTAAAGGCCTTACCTCTGAACATTGCTGCCTTGGGGACCAAGCCTTCAACACATGAGTTTTTTTGGGGGACAAGACTTAACAATACACAGTTTTCTCACTCTCTGTTATGGTATCCTGCCCTTCACCCCCCATAACTCTATTGCCTATTATCTCTTTCAAAAGATGAAACTGAGGCAGAATTAACTTTGGGACCCATCGAAGTTCATGCAATATCAGGACTGGGACTTGAACCCATGTGTTATTACTCAGTGGGAAATAGTGGTATTTGCCCCAAGCACAAGAGGGAACACATCAGCACATATGCCTTGTATTTTCCTGTAGTACCAACTGTGAGCATCAAGGATTATGCCTACCACTAATTTTTGGATCTGGGAAATTTGGCAGAAAGAGCAGTCTCTACTTGTAAGAAGGACTTTGAGGCTGCTTTTGCAAAAAAACACCCTTTTCTTGAAAAAAATTATTGATTATTTTTAGTTATATGTAGCATTAAGATATAGTTCAACATAATCACAAAAGCATGGAATATAATTTGTTCTAATTTGATCCCCACCACTGCCCCCTTCCCCTTCTCCCCCATCCCTCCCCATGCTCCCCTTTAATCTGGTGATCTTTCTGCAATTTATTTATTGTGTTTTATTTTTTTAACTTAGTATCTTGTTGATACACTTGATGTTGGGATTCATTGTGGTATATTGATGTATGTACATATGAAAGTTCAGTCAGATTCATTCCACAGTTCTTCCCTTTTCCCATCTCTCTTCCCCCTTAATACCCTTCATCTGTTTTATTGATCTTTCCTCTATTTTGATGAAATTCCTTCTCTCTTTCATTTTTCCTTTCTCTCTCTCTTTCTCTCTACTCCCCCTTATTTTGATTTAGCTTCCACATATCAGATAAAAATGCTGACTCTTCATTTGGACCTGCAAATGTAAAAGCTTGGCATCTCTGCCTCCATTTTGCATCTGTCTCTTTTCCTCAGAGTGAGTCACCTTGTATTTCATGAACAACAGGTCTGATCAGTAATCATCTTGTGATGAGTTGAAACTACTCCCCAGGCATTGGCAACTTTTGTATCACTGTTGACAAGGTCCCAGTCCTGAGATAATAACCAACCAGACCACAGTCTGACCAAGATTACTTAACTGTGCATATACTTCTGGTCCCCCTTGTTTATGTAGTGTGGGAGCTCTTGCCAGTATCCCAGAAGACAGGACTAGAAATGCTGGTTCTCTTAGTTTTCTGAGTATAGCTATACTTGATTAAAGTTCCTTTCCTATTTTTTACCATTATTTTTTCCACTTGGTGTTTGGGGCAAGTGGCTGGGCTTGATTTATTGAGCTACCCAAAGCTGGGACTCTGCCCTAGGCTGTAATAAAACATGGAAGAATATTTTCAAGGACCTTGTGACATCAGGGCACATATTTTCATTGGTTAGAGGTGATTGGTGTAAAAGATAGACGTTAAGGGTGGAGGCAGGTTTCTCCACTTAACCAAGTATATACTCTTAAAGTGTATAATCTTAAAGCTTGTTTGTTTATTTGGTAGGTGCCTTCTCTAGGGCTTACAGTGTATATCTTATTACAGTTGACCACTAGTGTTTATAATGTACATCTTTAAATTATCACACTCTACTTTCAAATATGGTTATATGACTTCACATACAGTATGAAAACTTTACAGCTGTAAACTTTTCATTTGTTCATCTTCCTATTTCTGTTACCATGTTTTACTAATAAATATGCTAAAATTCCCCAGATACATGGTTATTCAATCATTTTAAGAAAACATTACTGAGATGTAAATGTCTCACTTTTAAAGAGTTTAATTCAGTTATTTTTAGTCTGTTCATAGTATTGTGAACTTATCACTACCATCTAATTTTATAGCATTTTCTTCATCTCGAAAATAAGCCAAAATGTTCTTTAGCAATTCTCTCCATTCACCTTACTCTCTGCTCTATGAATTTGCCTAGGCATTTCATATAGAATCATGTTAATAAAAATTATAGGAAGTCATTGTTTTAGACAAGGCTACTGCACTAGGTCCCCAACAGATCTGACTGAAATAAGAGTCCCTATGCTGAAGTTCATGTCACCAAACTGAAACTAAATTGTTAACTAACCTGAGAGGGATAACAACTAAGTTTCTCAAACACTACTGTCAATTGAAATAATAAAGTTCCTTCTGCTTTAAACCCTAGAAAGAAGAGTAGCCTGAAGTAATCTGATATTAGCCATTTTCTTCTGTTCCTCTTCCTGGGCCTACCTTATGAAGAAAGTAACTTTGAAATTACCAGTCTACTCTTTGTTCTCTGTTTCTGTTTTCTTCAGCTGTCTATTGTCTGTGAAATCCACCTCCTCTTTTGCTTGGCTCATTGGACACTTACTCTGTTTTATGGAATGATGTGTTATTTGATTCTAGAATTGCAAATAAAGCCAATTAAATTTTAAGTAGTTATAATTTTTCCCTTTGACATATACAATATGTGTCTTGTGTCTAGCTGCCTTTATTTAGCATGTTCTCAGGGTTCATCCATGTTGTAGCATTACATTAATTTTTTTTTTTCTTCTTTGGTACTGGGGATTGAACCCAGAGTCTCTTACCCACTGAGCCATATCCCAGCCCTTTTTATTTTTTATTTTGAGACAGGGTCTCATTAAGTTACATAGATCCTTGCTAAATTGCTGAGGCTGGCTTCAAACTTGGATCTTTCTGCCTTGTCTCCCAAGCTTCTGGGATTTCAGGTGTATGCTTCCATGCCTGGCACATAAATACATTTTTATGGCTGAATAATATTGTATTATTGTAATTGTAATTGTAATATTGTAATTATAGTAATATTGTAATAATATTGTATTTTATGGCTATATTGGATTATATGGATTTATTTGTTCATCAGTTGTTGGGCATTAGGGATCTTTCTCCTTTTGGCTGTTATGAATATTGCTGATGTGAATATTAGCATGTAAGTTTTTGTGAGCACATTCGATTTCATTTCTCTTGAATGTCATACATTGGAATTGGAGTCATATTGTTGGATTGCAGAGGATCTTAGTGTTTTAGCATTTTTGAGGAACTGAGAAACCGTTTTCCACAGTCACTGTATCATTTTATGTTTCTACCAACATGGATGGAAGTGAGTTCCAGTTTCTCCACATCCTTACTGACACTTATTTTCCTTTTTTAAAAAAAGTTCTTTGTGTTTAAATTATAGCCCTCCAAGTGGGTATAAAGTGATATCTTTTTTTTTTTTTCTACTGGAGATTGAACTCAGCGGCACTCCACCACTGAGCCATATCCCCAACCCTTTTTTGTATTTTATTTAGAGACAGGGTCTCACTGAGTTGTGTAGGGCCTCACTAAATTGCTGAGGCTGGCTTTGAACTCATGATCCTTCTGCCTCAGCCTCCCAAGCCACTGGGATTACAGGGATGTCCCACCGCGCCCAGCTGTGAAGTGATATCTTACCGAGATTTTTATTTGCATTTCACTAACAGAAAGATACTTCTCAAAAGAAGACTTAGAAATGGCTAACAAATATATAAAGAAATATAAAGAAATGTTCAACATTTCTAGCAATTAGGAAAATGAAAATCAAAACTGTATTGAGATTTCATTTCCGGTCAGAATGGCAGTTATCAAGAATACAAATAATAAATATTGGTGAGGATGTGGGGAGAAAGGTACACTCATACATTCTTGGTTGCCTGCAAATTAATGTCACTCTTGAAAATAGTATGAAGATTCCTCAAAAAACTAGGATTGGTAACACCATATGATCCAGCTATCCCATTCCTCCAATATATATCCAAAAGATCTTAAATCAGTATACTTTGGGGATATAGCCACATCAATTTTCTAGCAACACAATTCACAACAGCCAAGCTATGGAACCAACCTCAGTGCTCTTCAACAGAAGAATGGAGAAAGAAAATGTGGTATAATATATATAATGGAGTATTAGTCAGACATAAAGAAGTATGAAATTGTGGCATTCGCTGGTAAGTAGTTGGAACTAGAGACTGTCATGCTAAATGAAATAAGCCAGACTCAGAAAGTCAAAGGTCAAGTGTTTTCTCTGATGTGTGGAAGCTAGCCCAGAATAAGGGGGAAAAAGAGAGAAGGGAAAAGTACAGCTGATCAATCAAAGTAGAATAAAGATTAGTGGACTAAATAAAGGGGATTGAGGAGAGGGAAAAGGGATGGGATAAAAGAATATAGTGGGATGAATCTAAGGTAACTTTCCTATGTACATATATAAATATACCATAGTGAATCTCACCATCATGTGTATCCATAAGACTCTAACTTAAAAAAAAACGAACTTGAAGCAAATAACAGAAAGATCAGTAGGTTAGAGGGAAGAGAATGGGGGAGGGAGTAGGGTATGGAAAGGGAAAATACTGGTGACTGAATTAGAGCATATTATAATTATGTCAAAATGAATCCCAATATCATATAAAAATACTGGGATAAAAAGAACCAACAAAAAGGAGGGAAAAGAAAGAAAAAAAAAGAAAGAGAAACTGAGCATCCATTGACTATTACTGTGTCTTCTTTGGGAAAATGTTCAGTTCCTTTTCATAATTTATAATTGAATTGTTTGTCTTTTATTGTTCATTCAGTTCTTCAGATCTTCTGGACACTAGACCCTTCTCTGACATAAAATTTGCAAATATTTTCTAACATTTTGTGGGTCTTTTCGCTTTCTTGCTAGTGTCCTTTGAAACACAGAAGTTTTTAGTTTAGACAAATTTCACTTTATGTATTTTTCCTTTAGTTGCTTTTGTTTTAGGTATCATGTCTAAGAAACCAGTATTTAATCCAAGGTCAAAAGATTTTCACTTATTTGTTCTTAGAGTTATTCTTAGCTTTACATTAGGACTCTAATCTACTTAGAAGTTAAAAATCTTCTGTGGTGTCTCCTTGCAGCTACTGATCTGCTGTCACTATAGTTTTGACATTTCTAAACTTTCTTATTAATTGAATTATACAGTATGGAATCTCCTGTGTTTGACCTCTTTTACTTAGGAAACCAGGAGATCCATCTGTATTGTTTCACGTATTCACATTTTATTCTAAAATATAAATATTCCATAATTTTTAAATTTACCTTTTTGAAGATGCTTAGATTGAATAAAACTATTATATATGGACATGTTTCAGTTTTTCTTGGGAAAATATCTTAGAACTATTGCATTGTCTGAGAATTGTATGTTTAATTTTTCAAAATTAGTGCTGTATAGTTTTCTAAAGTGGCTGTGCCATTTACATTTCTATTCCAAATTATTTGAGTTCCAGTTAGTTCATATCTTCTTTAACACTTGATCTTCTAAGGCTTTTTAACTGTAGCCATTTTGGTGGGTGTGTAGCGGCATTTCACTGTGACTTTAATGCTTTTTCTAATAATTTAGTGATGTTGGTCATTTTTTCATAATCTTATTGGTCAGTCATATGTTCTTTTTAAAAATGTTTTTTCACATCTTTAGCCTGTTTCAAATTATTTTTGGTCTTATTAAAGCATGAAGTTCTTTATAAATTCTTACGTAACCCTTTTGTTATATAGATGGTTATTTACTTTTCTTTATTCTCTCCTGGTTTGCTTTTTGGTTTTATTAATATCTTTCAAAGAACAGATATTTGATTTCGATAAAGTCCATTTTATCTGTATTTTTTTCAGTTATATTTCAGACTTTTTGCGATCTAATTAAGAAATCTGTACCTAGCCTAATATCACAAAGATTTTTCCTCTTTTGTTCTAGAGGTTCAGTAGTTTTAGCTAGTACATTTAGGCTTATAATCCCTGTCATTGGGAATTCCCAAGACCATCCACAGATTGGGTAATTCACTAGGCGAATTCACAAGATTCAGAATATAGTCGTACTCATGGCTATGATTTATTAAGGTGAAAGCACAACAGAATCAGGAATACAAAGAAGTACTTGGAACAAAATCTGTAAGAAACCAGATGTAAGTTTCCAAGAGTCCTTTTCTGGTGGAATTACCCAAAATACGCTTAGTGTCTCCAGCATATTTTGATAAAATGTGTGAAATGTTACCTACTAAGAAACTTCATCAGATTCAGTGTCCAAGTTTTTTATTTGGGACTGTTCACGTAGGCATTATCAGCCTGGCTTGTACCAAAATTCTAACACTTCCAGAAAGAAAGCAGATGTTCAATTTAAATCATATTTGTATAAATGTATGAAGACTGGTTTGTCCATTCGTTTGTCTTCTTGTGCTTCACCTCGTATTCACTTAGTCTCAAGTGGAAAGTAGTGAAAAGGGGATTAATGTAGCTCTTTCTCTTTGATGTCTGATGGCCATGCTATCTGAGCTTCTAATTTGATATGTATGCTAGTATTATGGCATCTGATAAAAGAAAGTTCAAATATCTGGAAAAAAAAAAAAGAAAAACTGACTTAGAAAAATCATGGGGCAAAGGTGAGGCTGAACTTAATGTTATTAGAAACAGTCATAGCAATAATAATGGTTGCTAACATGTAAAAAAATGCTCTCTGTGCTAGGTTATTAATACCTTACATAGATGAATTCATTTTATCCTCACAAATAATCCTATGAAACTTGGTTCTGTCACTTCATATTGTACATATGAAGATAAGGTAGCAGAGAGGTTAATGTCCTGATCAGGGTCATACAGCAAGTATATGGCAGTCAGCTTCCAAAGCTAGGTAGGCTGGCTTCAGAACCCATCCTTCAGTGCCATCCTTCCTGTTTACTGGTTCCTTCCTTTTCTAAGTGTCTTTGACCCCTCATCAACATCTGGTATTAGTTATTCTCTGGGAGACATTTGGTATTGGTATACTTGTTTTGTTTTAGATCTGCACAGAATGATAAGTCTGTGGAAAATGGTGGTAAGTCAATATTTCTTTCTGAACTTCTTGTCTTCTTGTTATTAACAGAAAATTCAGTCTAAATTATTATTCATTCAAAGCTGTTTATATTAGTCAAGTAGTATGATTTTTCTCTTATTCATTTTTCCCCTTTAAAATCAGATTTTGGCATGCTCCCTCTTAGTTTTATAACAAAAATGCCAATATAAACATATTTGTTGGCTTATTTGTTTTGGATTTCTTTTGTTCCTTAAATACCTTGTTATTTTTTTCAAACATTGCTGATTTTCTCATATTGTATGAAAACTTACAGGGGCTTCTTAAATTTGTATTCAGAGAATTGATTAATTTTTCCTTGTTATCAAGTACAAAATTTCATTTTTACAAGTACATGCTGCCTTAGGCACACAGGTGAACTGTTGTATACGTCATCTGCCATTAGATGTCAAATGATACCAAAAAGGACCTAGTAAGCAATCAGTGGTTATAGTACAGAAATAATCAAAGGTTTAGTCAATAACTCATGAAGTTTGATGTACTAGTATTGATAATCTAATTAAACAGATCTGCCTGTGTTCTTCCAGACTACTGGGGCTCTGCTATGATTAGCTTTACAGCAAAGAGTGTTGTAACATTGAATGAAAGTAACTGATCAGAGAATGGAGTAGTCACGGAGCTTTAACTACTCCCATTTCTGGTCACAGAATGGTTTCAGGGAAAGTAAGCTTTTTCTGCACACCTGCAGCCAGTGAGTGCACAGGCCTCTTGTGGTCAATATTGATTGATTCTTATAACAGAACTAGAACAAATTTAGTGTTTTGCAACCTTCTGTGATTTAATATTGTTATGCTTTTTGCTATAACAGTCACAGAAATCCTTTTCCAATAGTGAGTAATTATAGCAATGCCTGCTAACTCAGCTGTGGTTCTGAATGTTTCATTGGTGTTTTATAAACTCCTAGATATATTCTGGAGTTCATAATACCATTTTAAAGCAGGCTGATTAGTATTGCTGAGAAATAACCCACAAGAAGATTGGGTCAGGGTAAACTCTAACTCATTCTTTAAAACTTTCCAGAGAATTGTAGAGTGATATCTGAATATAATTGGTTATAAGAAAGAATATCTTAATTGATTATTAAAAACAAGTAACAACAATGAAAACAAATACATTAAAGGCTTTGGGAGCACTTTTCCTTATGTCTGTGGTTTCCATGTAGTATGTTGATGACTTTGTAGATATTATTATTCAGTGTCTTATAACCCTTGATAAGAAGTTAGATCCTAGATGTAGCCATCTAATGGGAAAGTCTAATTTTTTTTCAGTCTGCCATTGATCTGGGGTGCAATTCAGCTGATAATGACTGAGCTCTTACTACATGCCTGCTAATGTGATAGGTCCTAGTGATGAACAGTTGAGTAAGGAGTGCTTCCTATACTAAGTAACTGCACCTTTATTCCAGGTGGATCTGAGAAATTAAGATATCTTATATGTTGATTTGATGTTTCAGAATTGCAACCAATCAGTCAGACAACCACTCTAAGTGGCTTTCTAGCATTGTTGAACTCTTAGGAACTTTAAAATCTAGTTGGGGATAATGTCATCTATCTTCAATTAGAGGTAACAATACTTGTTGATTGAGTTGTGAATATAAAATGAATTAAAGTGAAACATTTAGAACAATTAGCATTTTGTATATTTGCTATTATTACCATATTATGTCTTTTCTAAAGCATTTTCTATTTTTAAAGTTTCTGCAATTGAGATTTATCTTAACAACTGATAGTCAGGGTTTTTTGTTGTTGTTGCTGTTGTTTTTCCTTTCTTTGTGGTCCACAGATAATGGTACATCTTATAAGCAATAGTGTATTTTAGATTGGATAGTATTTACAGTGTGTGTGCATTTACTTTTATACAGAAATGAGATTATATGATGCCTACTGCTTTATATTTTACATATTTACATTGTCAAATACAGATTTACTTTATTCTGTAATGGTGGCTGTTACATGGGTGCACTGTAATTTTATTGTTCATATATTTTCATTTTATTGTTTAAATATGCTCTTGTGGAAGATTTTAGTAAGTGGAATATGGGTTGGGGGATAGCTCAAGGAATAACTTGAGTGAAGTTTAAGACAAAAAGTACAAATTAGTACTGCAGTGACAGAGCCACATCAGTGTTTATAGCAGCTCAATCCACAATAGCTAAACTATGTTACCAACCTAGATGCCCTTCAACAGATGAATAGATAAAGAAACTGTGGTATATAGACACAATGGAATATTAATCAGCCTTAAAGAAGAATGAAATTATGGTATTTGCTGGTAAATGGATGGAGCTGTAGAATACCATGCTAAGTGAAATAAGCCAATCCCAAAAAACCAAAGGTCGAATGTTTTCTTTGTTAAGGGGATGCTGATCCATAATGGGTGGAGAGTAGGGAAGAAAGGAGAAACTTTGGATTGGGCAGAGGGGATTGAGGAGCGGGGAGGAGCCTGGAAGTGGGAAGGAAGGTGGAATGAGATGGACATTATTACCCTATATACATGTATGATTACACGACTGGTGTGACTCTATACCATGTACAGCCAGAGGAATGAGAAATTGTGCTCCATTTGTGTACAATGTTGACAAAATGCTTTCTATTGCCATGTATAACTAATTAGAACAAATTAAAATTTTTTAAAAGCACAAATTATATTTGGGAACTGTTTCTGTTTGACTAGAATGAAAGTTTGGGGCGTATTATACACTATTGAATATTGGGTTAAAGATGTTAGATTTTGTTTTTAAGATTTTGTGGAGCTATTTAACACTGAAGAGTAATTGGAAATAAGTTTTTTGTTAGTGTCACAAATCTTCCCGTATGATATAGATGAATGGTTTAATATCAACTTAAAATGATTATGTTTAGTATTTTTATTAATAATTATGAGGCTGTAGAAAGTATACTCATTAAGTTTTTACTTGGATTTATGAAATTGTGAAGAGTAGTAAAATAATTGGATCATTAAATTAAGATCTAAAATGATCTTAACAAGGGGCCATGAAGGGTTAAATCTCAGTTGCTGAAAATTTCTGTAGATAAATATACAATTTGCCCTTCACTTGAGAGAAATTAAAAAATAAATCCCACAAGGATAGTTGCTCAAATGCAGTTTGACTTAACTCAGCAGTACATTTGGAAAAGGTGAATAGTTTTAATCCAAGAATGAGCTGTATCAGTGGAAACATCTTATGTGGCACAGTCTTATGTAGGTATTTTGTTCAGCTTACAACTTATTTGTAGTTCAGAGTGCCACACTGAAAGAAATAAAGAAATTGAAGTGAGTTTAAGAAGGAGCAAACAGCATGGTGAAGGAACTTAAGACTATTATTATGTCAAGAGAAATTGGGGCTGGGAGTGTAGCTCAGCGATACAGTGTGCATTTAGTACACACACGTTACTGGTTACTGGGCTCAGTCTCCTCTCTGAACTGAGAGAGAGGGAGTGGGGAAAGAGAAATTGGGTTGTGAAGAAAGGAAGACCATGGCAATTTCTTTAAAAGTAGTTCAGATTGGTTAATATGAGATATAACGAAGTAAAGCACCATTTTTCCTTTCCAGTATTAATTCCAGTTATTTCCAATTTGTCCCCCTCATTTCTTAGGTTCTTTGAACATTCCATAGACTTTTAAATATGTACTATGCTGTGCATAAGAGAGTAATCAGGAAGTGGAATCTGAGGATTTTGGGGAGAAGAGTTATAATCAGTGTTAGAAGGAAGTAGTTGATGAATTTTTAATAAAAAATTTTTTGTTGATAATTTTGTTAGAAACTTAGTGGTTAAATTGTCTTTAAAAATATCTCCCGAACACATGTCTAGACTATTTGGTATTTTTATTTCATTAAATTGGTATTATTGTCATGTTATTCTTACTGAACCAAAAGTTTCATGTAGTATATATTGGAAGTGACTCTTACTGTAAAAAGACTTGGGCTCTAGTACCTTCTAATAGATGAGGAAATAAACTCCCATACCAGATAGTAGACAGAGCCCAAGTTCTTTCTCTTATTTTTATCTTTGAAATATTTTTCACGTCAATTAATATTTGAACATTCTTATATGAATTTTGTTCAGGGATTTAAAAAGTTTCCTTTGAGAGAAAGGAACACCTTGATAAGATGTTGCTTTTAAGGATTGTATTATTAAAATGCTTACTTCATAGACCTTTTCTGTCACCATTCATTATTCCACAAAATATTTATTTTACAACCAAGCTGTGACCAGGTCCAGTTAGTTACTTGAGGAAAATTAAGAATGGATTTTGGCATAGAAAATATTGAGTTTTAAATTTTTTACTCTGGCTAGGAGTAAATTAATTTTTTTTTCTTTTTTTTAAACAGATCAAGAAGTTGGTGTATGTTTACCTGGTCCGATATGCTGAAGAGCAGCAGGATCTGGCACTCTTGTCTATAAGCACTTTTCAGCGAGCTCTGAAGGTAAATGATGACGTGAGCAGGCAATAGCTACAAGGTTTTTGCACAGTTGAAGGTGTGTCATTTAAATAAGTTACACAATAACCCACTAAATAGCCCTGTAGCATGTCGAAAAAGTTAAAAGCCCTCCCATAAGTGCTTATTCAGTACCCTTAGAAAATATGTAAGGAAATGGAACCTTGCCATGTAAGTTATAGTTTCTATGTGTTTGGGTTCAGTATAATCATTATCATAAATCAAAGAGCTGTTTATCACTGTACCAAGTGGTTGTTGAAAGTATGGAAAGAGGGGAAATAAGACATTTTTAAAGATAAAATTTATGGCGTACAGCATTTTCTTATGAAATGTTAAAACCCCAGAACATGTAGTAATAAATTATCAACTAGAATTGTAACTGTTACTTTTCTTTCAAACAGTGTTCAGAAAAATAAACATTTTCTTCTTTTTTCCTTTGTCCATTTCTGTATACTGGTTGTACATTTTTAAATTGAGTAGCCTTCTTTTATGATTGTTACATTTATTACACCCTTTAGGTGTGTGTTAACTGTGTCATAAAGATGTCTTTGGAAAATTGTAAACTTTGAAATTTTGATGAATACTTTTTCCACTATATTCAGGACCCAAATCAACTAATCCGTGCAAGTGCTTTAAGAGTTCTGTCAAGTATTAGAGTGCCTATTATTGTTCCTATCATGATGCTCGCTATTAAGGAAGCTTCTGCTGACTTATCACCATATGTTAGGAAGAATGCAGCCCATGCAATACAGAAACTGTACAGGTAGGTGCTTTGTTCATAACAACAGAAATTTGTAATACTGCATGGAGTGTAAGAGACCACAGAGGCTTATTTTATTCACTCTTATGACTAGTCTGTCCTCACAGCAAGCAAGTTCACTGGATATGTTTTTTCACCCTACAGTCATTATTTACACATCTTTAATTTTGTTTTGGGACCTCATGCAGCTCTGTATTTGTGAGTTGTGATAATTTTTAGATTTTGTAACTTTCAAATAATTAGAATTTGAATTCTTGTTTCTATAGTCTGCATGTGTTATTAGAAAATTGAGATTTTTGTCCATTGTAGAGTAGAATCTTGTTTCTTATTCTTACGATTCACTTATATTTATTTCCCTTTCTTCCATCTTTGTTCCTGCTATTTCTTTTCTGAAGTCTGATTCTTTTCCAGAGCTATTTTATTAAATAATTCTGTTAAAAATGTAGTGATTTTTAAATAAAGTGCCATACCATAGTTGTATAATATTTGGTAAAATATACAATGCCTTGATCTCTTAGAAAACATATACTTTAAATAAAATTATGTACCACGTTGGGTATTATTTCTGTTATCATTTATTCTACAAGGTTTTTTAGATCATTTGTGTTTCTGGTCTTGTGTCTAGAGTGTTTTGCTGTGTGCATTGAATCTGAAATCAGTAGAGGATGCAGTACAAACTTATGGATAAAATATCACATATTTGAGGAAGAAAATCAACCATATGTCAAATAATTAAAAGCCATCTGTAATTAAGATGTTAGCACTTGGTTTATAAATCTCTAACAATGCTTTTGATCGGACAGGGGCCATTATATTGTAAGTATACTTTAAAATAAAGATGTAAGTAAAATGGAAAAGGAGATTTAACTTGGAAAAAGTAGCTAGAATTTGAAAGAATTGAAAGGTTTGAGCGTTTAGGTACTTATAATGCTTAATAATACATGTGATATTTATAAAATTTACAAACATATTCGAGGTTAATTGTCAGGCAGAGTTTTATCATGCTTCTTGTTATCTTTTCTCTCATAAGCTTGTAGAATAAGATACAAGCTTATTAAATTATGATGGCATGAAAGCACATCTATTACCAGGCTCTAGTTTATTCTCTAGCCTCTGCTGTCTACTTTTCCTGCTTCAGTGCTGCCTATTCGTTTTCTGTATCAAATGTTTTAATCTCATCACTGCATCTTTCTTATCTTGGTTTTAGATGGTAGATTTTTATAGTGCATGTCTCTGTTAGTAATCTAGAGTGATACACAATTCTTATTGGGAAATCATCTGTATTTGTTTTGGGCGGCTAATGTATCCATGGTCAAAAATGTTTGCTCTCCTGTTATTTTTTCCCCCCAGTTGAAAAAGGAATTGTTGTTTATGTACTTGGAGTTTTAAAACTTTTTAAAGAAGTGAATTTGTTCTTTAAATACTTCCTTAATGGCATGGGTATCTGGTTCAGTTAATAGGAACAACTTTACAGAGAAAGATTAGAAAACATTTATGAGGAAATCATTCCATTTTACTTCAGTTTTGTTCCTGTTTGTATTTGTCTTGAAATAATTCTTGTTCTTCCTCTCCTATTGAAAACTTTTTCAGCATCCTTGAAATGATAAACATCATTTAAAGCTAAAATTAAAGGGGAAAAAATTAATGTGACTTTTCTTTTTATATTTTAGTCTTGATCCAGAGCAAAAGGAAATGTTAATTGAAGTAATTGAAAAACTTTTGAAAGATAAAAGCACAGTAAGTAATATTTTTATGTCATTAAAGTAAAATAAAGTAAAATTATGCTTTATTTACATAGTATTGTTTACCATTTTATATTTGATATAACTGTTTTATTGATTTCAAAATGCTATAAATATTAATGGAGTTCATGCCCATTTTAAAAAGTTAAAGAACAAAAATCTCCATGTAATGAGAAGGATTGCTTTTAGTATTTTAGTTTGTTATGTTTCTTTATCAGAGTCTGAAGAAGGGCAAGGTGTGGGGGGATCTTTCATTTGTGGTTCAATTATTGACTACTTTTAAAGTTGAAGTTTTATTTTAGGTAGTGATTTGTTAGGATTTTTAAAGACTGAATCATCTGGAAACTAATTATTTTAAAAGTATTAAGTATTTAAGAGATTGAAAATTAGAAGGATGTTTTAATATGTATGTTTTAAAAAATATTAAAACATTTTCATTTGTACAAGGCTGTTTTATTGGCTGTTAAGGATTATCTTACTGATTAAAATAGTAATCTTTTGGGAATATATGCTTCCCCTCTTTCTCTTTTTTCCATTCCCATTTTTTTTGGGTGTGTGTAGTGGCATGGTAGCAAGATCTAGGAGTAGGGCTAACCTATAGGGTCTGTCTCCTCCTATAGGGAGGAGTTGGGCTACTGGTATCTTGTTGGGGCTTCCATAGTCACTTTTTATGACTCATATATACTGAGAAAAAAGATGTCAGCTCATCTTAGGATGCTGTCATCAGGTAGCATGTAATATCTGTTTGTAATAGCTATCTATTATGGTAGTTATTAACCCCATTAGCTTTTTTTAATGATTTAGCCTGGAAGGTGTTCAGTGTTTGATTGGGAAGATGTTCAATGTTTGATTGAGAAGAATGCATATTCTGCTTTTGTTGGGTGGATTTTTTCTTAAGTATTAGGTCTCATTGTTTTATAGTGTTGTTCAAATCTTTTCTTTCTTTGTTAATTG
The DNA here is from genome assembly GCA_020662805.1 of Glaucomys volans. Lineage (NCBI taxonomy): Eukaryota > Metazoa > Chordata > Mammalia > Rodentia > Sciuridae > Glaucomys > Glaucomys volans. Next base: position 444,213 of record JAJEJO010000936.1, on the reverse strand, counting down.
TTATGCCTACTTGTTCTGTCCATTATTCCAAGTGTATATTGAAGTCTCTCTTCAATTCTGTCATTGTTTGCTTCATATACCTATGAGCGCCAACATTGTGCATGTTTATATATAATATGTATATATATTTCTAATTGTTTTATCTTTTCTCATTATTAAAGTCTCCTTTTGTCTCTAGGAACACTTGTTTTAAAGTCTCTTAAACAGTCATTTTACCTTTATTATGATCAATGTTTTCACTATATATATTTCTGTTCTTTTATAGTCAATCCATTTATATTTTTTGGCTTAACGTATGCTTGGTACATGTGTGGGCAGCATGTCGTTGCCACCTGACTTCTAATACTGCCGGGCAGGATGTACTTGTTGATTGGATTGTCTAATTCTTTCACTTAATTCACTGCTTCTTTTTTGAGTTAAGTGAATGTGTTATAGTGGACATTTAAAATCCTTCAGTGAGTTTTTCACTATGTGTCTTTGATAATATTGTGTTATACATGAAGATTACACTCAGTTTCATTCCTGGACCATTCAGCAAATATCTTCTAGTTTGAAGTATAGCATAAATCTTCATTGCATTTTCTCTGTGCAGATTTGACATAATGTAGAAAATTATCAAATATAGATTATGTCAATAAATAGAGGAAAGAAATTTGAATTCTTTTTGTCTTCATGACAGATATGCTATCTGCTTCTATGACACATACATTAATTAAATCAATACTGTTGATACTGTGGTTTATGTAATTGTAATAATTGAAAAAATACTTGATTTCTTTTATGTACAGAACATTTGCTAAATACTGTGAAGAATAGTAAGATTTACAAGAGACAATCTGTTATGGTAGTACAGTTTGCCATAATCTCTGCTTCATTGTAGACTAAAAAAAATTTGTTGCATGGCCTGAGAGTGAAATTTCTTTATATGTGTGTCTGTTTTTCCAAATAGGATAGATCTTATCACAGGTAAAAACTACTGTTTTTTAAATTAGAATTGAATTCATGCCTTACTTCTGCCATGTAGATATGTTCTAAGCCTTCATGAGTTTTAGTTTCCAAATTTATAGTGCTTTTAATTTATAAGGTTATTTGGGTTGAAAGAGCTGTTGTATATAAAACCGTCAACATGGTGCCTGACACAATGGCATAAGGTATTAAAATATCCAACTAAAAAATAAATGGCTCACGAAGGTATGTAAAGAACATAATTTGTTTGTAAATTTAGAATGTCTGTTTTGGTTTCTGATCATTTATTTCTAAAATACTAGAAAGAAAATACTGAATATTTATTCATCGTAGGTGTTCAGTATTTTTTGAATGACTGTTGAATTGTCATATTCTTGGTGATAGTAACTGATATTTTATATTATCTGTAATGGTTTCTTTTCCTCACTCAAATATTATCATACTTAGTCTTCATAGACCTTTTGAAGGTTTTGATGGCCTGTCTGTTCTGAGGCACTCATTCAACTAAAGTGTTATGTAGTTTGTTTTATTTTTTTTTAACTAAAACAAATGTATACCTTTTCTTCTATCTTGATATTAAAAAATATCAAGGCCTCTAATTCTAGTACAGTAGCACAAAGTTCCTTCAAGCCTCTTCCCTTTGCAAATTGTAACTTACCCTTCAACAGTAAGAAATATGGCTCCCATTAGGCACAATGTTTTTACTTTATTGCTTAGCTCCAAAATTCAGAGGAGGTGTTATTTCACAAATACTAGCATGTACCTCTGTGGGGAATAGTAGAAAGGGGACTAATAACTAGAGTTAAATGTTGGTTTAGAGTTATTTTATCTTTAGTTTTATTTCTTCATTGCTATGATAAATGAAATTGTTTTATCTTTATATCCCTGAACTTAATATGTTTGTATATTTAAAAGGCTCTTGATTTTCTGAAAGATAATTTTGTATCCTGCTTCTTTATTGAATTATTTTGTTTGAGTTACTTTTTTTCCCTTTATTCTCCTTATTTTTTTCCCCTATAGAATGAATCATTTCAGCAAATAGAGATAGTTTTACTTCCATTTTTCAATTCCTAGGACTCCGATGTCTCTTCTGTAATTATGTTGACTGATTCTATCAGTATAACGTGTGATAGTAGTGGAGATGGTGGGCATCTTCTCCTTGTTTCAATCTAAGGAAAATGCCTGGACTGTGTCCATAATAAGTAAGATGCTGTCCCTGAGGGTTTTCTTTTTACCTCTGAAATACATAGTTTTATAAGGTGTTTCAGGGTTGTTGGTGTGGGTCATTTTTTTCCTGGCACCAAATGAACACTTTCATAATGTAGGCTCAAAATTTAAATATTATTTCTTATAATATATATTTTCTTTTAAGAACATGGTTTTAAATATTAAATATGTTCAATTGTTATATTCTTCCTCAGGGAATCCAATTTTACATGTTTTAGATCTTCTTTGTTTGGTTTTTACTTCAGCCACTTTGTTTCTAAACCTTTTTAGTACTTTCTTTATCTCATTTTCATTCTCCTGGTTCTTTTTTTTTTTTTTTTTTTTCCTTTAGTGCCTCTAATAATTTTTCATTTTGTTGATTTTTGCCCCAGGGGCATCTTGCAATTTAGACCTCATGTTTGAAAACTTTTTCCCCTTTACTCTCTTTTGAGTTAGGTGAATGAAATGAAATGCTATTTCATTTCTTCCTGATTTCTTTTGGTAATTTCTATTCTCTTTTTATATTGATTCATATTCATTTTTCCTGTTTTCAAATGCTTCTTTGAGAGTATTTAATTTGTGTTGGAGTGTTGTATTAAAGTTTCCTTTTGCTTATCCTTGATCTTTTGGGGGTAGTTTTTACCAGTTGAATTGTTTTGATTTTCCTTTTCTGCTTTTAGTACTTACTATTTGAGTCTTGGCATTTCTTTGGCTAGGGTTGGTGATTTTGACATTTGTGGTAACTTGTAATATATACACATATACACACATATACACACATACATACATACATACACACATAGATGTATGTGTGTATATATATATATGTATGTATGTATACATATGTATATATATATTTTTTTTTGGTGGGGCGGTGCTGGGGATTGAACCCAGGGCCTTGTAGTCACAAGGCAAGCACTCTACCTACTGAGCTATATTCCCAGACCGTAACTTGTAATATTTTGACTATAGGAGCACCCTTTCTGTCAGAAAGTCTTCTCAAAAGCCAATGAGATGGCTTTTGGTGGGGAGGGCATACATGGTAGGAGGCATATGTCCAAGATTATTATGAGATGTATCTTTGAGTAGTCTAAACTTGCCTTCTTTCTTCTTTTTCCTGTTATCTCAGTTTCTAAAGGGACTCTTCCCACCTCCACCTGCCCTGGGTTGTGTTGTTTTGTTTGGTACCAGGGATTGAACCCAGGGGTGCTTGACCCCTGAGTCATATCACCAAGCCCTTTTAATTTTTTAATTTGACACAGTGCTAAGTTGCTGAGGCTGACTGACCTCTGACTTGTGATCTTCCTTGCCTCAGCCTCCTAAGCAACTGGGATTACAGGTGTGTGTCACTGGGTCTGGCTGCCCCAGTTCTTTTTTAATCCTATTTTTTTCTTGACGCTCTCCTTGAGAGTTCATTGACCTCACTGAATTGTCTTATCCTCCCTTTAAGTCTCTTTGCTGTACTCTGCTTTTACCTACTGGGAATCTTTTTAAATATTTTTGTTCTGACTGTGTTCTTTTTATTTCTGTTGTTTATTTTAGTTCACTCTTATAGCCACGACTAACTCTTGTCTGCTTTGTTTTGAGTAATTTTTTTTCTGTGCTGTTGTCTTTGTGAAGTTTTATGATACAAGCACAAAAATAGCTCTCCTAGAGAAATATAGACTGATAGATTCAGATTTATCCAGGTACCATTAATTTGTCTGTCTAGTATTTAAATTAATTATGTTTTGAGAATGCTTTCTGATAGTTTTTTCTTTTGTGTGACTATAATCCATTATAGAAAGATTAAAAATACTCTGATGTTTGCACAGATATTTATGGATCTTACCTTCAAAATTATCGAGTTTTTTTGGTCACAGATAATACTTTATTGAAGGAAGACAGGTACATTTCTTCTCCCTCTCACAAATATAATGTCAGAATTGACATTTAAAATAAAGAATTGCACATTGTTTCTTTTTTTTTATTTTTTATTTTTTTTTTTATTTTTTATTTTTTATTCTTTTATTTACTTATTGATTCATTGAACACAAATGGAGTACAGCTTTTGTTTCACTGTACACAAGGTAGAGTCACACCATCTGTGCATTCATGCATGAACACAGGGCAATGGTATCTGTCACACATTCTGTTATTAATTTTACCCCC
>JAJEJO010000936.1:371915-439790 GCA_020662805.1 Glaucomys volans | reverse complement strand
CGAGGGCTCCGAGGTCAAAATGGAGACTCTCCGCCAGGGAATCTGGAGAATGGCGCCAACCGGGCCCAAATTCGCTGGGGCCGGCAAACAGCTCCGCTCCCGGGTAAATCTCAGCTGAAGCCGCAGCGCTGTGTCCCCGGGGAAAGGGGTGGGCTTAGGTCCGGGGGCTCCGAGGTCAAAATGGAGACTCTCCGCCAGGGAATCTGGAGAATGGCGCCGACCGGGTGCAAATTCCCGCTCTGCACATTGTTTTTATTCAGTATTTTCCAGTCAAATGACACAAGTCTAATTTACTTCCACATGTTGAAAAGCAATTCCTTTTCTATCACCGAGAACTTCTTGGGATCATTATGATGATGATGATGACTTTGATGTTACTATTGATCAGTATAAATTGGAAAGATGTTAATAAATTAAAAACTTTCTTCTATTAATTTTGAGATATACCTTCCGTTATTTCTTTTAGGCCAAGGAAGATTTTCTTAAATAATTTTCATTTTAAGGAAAGGTTGAACTATAAGCATATTAAGAAAGAATACAAAAGTTTTTCCCTTTTACTGGAAAAAGACCAGTATTTGTCATATGAGTCATTCTTTCCTAAAAATAGATCACTTTGGGTTTAGAAAAAATGGAAGATCACTTAAATGTTATTTAGGTAACTGTTGTCTGAAGTTACCTTTTATGTTTGTAAAGATACTATAGAGAACCTTATAACTGTAGTCAATGAAATTAAAAGGAAACATTTTATCTCTTTTTTATCTCTGTTAATAATTTTTGTTTGTGTAAGGGTTTTCAGTGTTGGGGATTGAACCCAGGGGTGTTCTAACACCGATCAACATCTCCAGCCCTTTTTATTTTTTATTTTCAGACAGTCCACTAAGTTGACAGGCCTGACATCATAACTTAACCGTCCTCCTGCCTCAGCCTGCCAGAAGCTGGGCTTACTTTTCTACTTTACTATAAACCTTTCCCAATTAATGTTTACTTGTGAATTAGTTTTTAAAATTATATTATAATTATATAAATATAATTACATTATATTTTTAAATTATTATTTAAATAATGCCTTTTTTGTTTTTCTTTAAAATGTAGAAATCCATATTTTTTGAGCATTTGAAGCATAGAAGTGGACAACCTTTTATTTAGAATGCCTTAAAAGCAGGGTGGCATTAATTTTCTTGTCCTTTCAAATTAATTTTAAAGGAGTCCTTTTGATAGAATTTAAATTTCTCATGGAAACAATTTCTTAGGAAGACAAATTAGGTTAGTGCCTACTGAAAAACAGAGCTATTTTTGTGTTTTGGATAATATGAGTTTTTTCTCTTTAATTTTAGCTATAAAATTATGTTTAATGAATAGATTGGTAGTTTATAACTAAGCTGTAGGGGTAAGACACCATTTTATAAGTTATTGATTTAATGTTGGTAAAAGCCTCAGTGTTATGGGAAAAAAAACACACCCTGAGTTTGTGCAGATGTTTTATTGTGATAGATCTATTATCCAGCTATTAGAAGATAAATGACTGATCTTTCCTATTTTCCATGCCTCAAGAAAATTGAAATAAGAAGGGGAATATCATTTGGGCTGTATGATTAGGGCAGGTTGGATGGCCATTAATTTAAGGGAAGAAAATCTTGGCAGCATTGGCCAACTTATACCATATTATCAATCAAACCTTGATGCACTTCTTGTGATGACCCAGCACTCTCAGGTTTTTGCGGCGTTAATTAGAATTCATGACAAAATAGATGCAAGGAAACGTTTTGTACCCTTCATAATTTTATAGAAAATTTATTGTTATTAGAGGAACCATTTGCTTAGTGTGATTTTTTTCATTACCAGCTTGTCAACTAGCATAGATAATCTAGAGAAAATATGAACTCCATAGATGGGGTGTCACTTTTGTTGATGGTTCATGTAGTTTACCTTGGAGCACAGCTAATGGCTGAAGTTCATAGCAACAGCACAGAAAAACGTGGCAACCAAGGGGAGATAAATGAACCATGTTTATTGCTTTAATATAAAAAATACATAAATGGAAAACTGCATTTGAATTTGATGAGCTCATTGCTAGTTTTGTTGGAGTGATTTATTTTTCCCCTTATATGAAAAGCTACTATTGACACAGTGAGATGAAAATTAACTGTCTGTTTTTTGGAAACCAATATTTTTGGTTTTAGAGTCTGAGTAGATCATTTTAGTTTAATCCTGAATGTTTTATAGAATATTGAACATTTAGTAGACCAAAATTATCAATTCTTCTCCTAGTGTTTAGACTAGGGTCAGATTGTTAAAATTATAAGTATAGTCAGTTTTATTTTGTGAAGGTACTCTCTTTATATACTTTGTTTATTAATGTTTCCTTAAGCATTATTTGTACTTAAAGTATTATTTTCTTGTAATGATATTTGTTAGTATTTTAAAATGTGTCAGTGTTTTGCAATTGTGTACTTAAAGCTCTTGGTTTAATAAATTTAATACCTTGGGGCTGATTTTCTATTTAATTTTTTGGTTTTAACACATTTAGGAAAAATTTTCTAAGTTTAGACCAAATAACTTGATTTTATCTAGCATTTTTAAAAATTAAAACTGTTGATCTTAATTCCATAGATTATTTATTTTTTGTACTTTAATATCCTTTATTAGTTGATTTAAATATTAGTATGAGGTTGATTTATATCACACTAGTCTAATATCATAAACTTAGTTGTTTTAAGAGATATTTAAATTGTACTAATTCTGATCTGATAGAAATGTGATTATCATAGAATATAATTTCTGAACAGTAATTTATGCAGAAGACATCAAAATGTGGAGTTGAAAACATGCACTTAACTTCCTTTCCATATCAATAGCAAAGAGAAAATTATATGTATAATACATTTTTATTTAGTTCACACAAATAATCAATTCCTTGCTTTTTCGATTGAGGCGCATACATGCTGGGACCAGCAGGCACCAGTACATGGGCAGGGCTGCAGTCAATAAATGCGGCTTCACGTTCATACTGATTGGTAATTCATAAAATCCCCACAGGACTTGAAACTTGTTTAGCATAATAGCAGGTCTATATTCTGAGCTGTTTTCTTTCAATTGTATTGTTGGTTGCATATTAATAAACTAAGTGTCAGCCAAGTAGAGGGACAAATACTCAAAATATGAATATCATTGTATCTAATATTTTTCAAAAAGTACCATTTCAATAAGTTATATTTCTATTTAATTGCTTATTTTAAGTCATTGGGGAAATTTTAGACACAAAATGAAGATCCCTAGTGTTCAGAAGGAATATGGTATTAATTTGCTTTTTTCAGAACTGTATCATATTGTTGTCTAACAACATGTATCAGTGGTACATATATAGAAATATTTGTTTATTATATATTCTGCTTACTTTGTATTTTTGTGCTAAAGGAATCTTAGTTTCACTAAGATTTGTAAGAACATGACAATTCTGAAATCAGTATTTACGATTCATTAATTATACTTGGGGAATGCTGCCTTTTGTTGGTGATATATTATTCCAATTTATGCACTTTGTTTTAAAAGTCATAACAATGCACTAAAATTTCAGTCATTGTGTTTTCTTTTTAAGTAAATTATGTTGGTAAAAACATGAATTAAGATATGTAAGATTCAGAAGTGTTTTAGTACTAAAAACACGTAAGAGTTCCTCAGACTTGTAACAATTCATTGTGGAATTGTCATTTTCATTTTTAAATTGGCACTGTATACTCTTGTTATTATCTGGATTGTTTTTCTGAATATCATTACAAACTAAGAATTGAGTCTTTAGATTAGAATTTAGGTTAGCTTTAAAGATGAAAATGTGAATGATTAATGTTGAATTCATGTATAAACAACTTAATTGGAATTTAACCTGATGAAATAAAAAATTATCAGAATTCATCTCTGTTCAGCAAAGCATTAGTTTTTCACATAAAATTACAAGTATTAAAATTATTCTTCCAGGGAGTTTTGCTTAAAATTTTATTTTTTACTCAAACATGAATGAACATTCATTTTAACTGAATGGATACATACTTTATTGATTGTCATAACACTGAATTACTATAAAATGTGAATAGGATCTTAGATGGGCAGAAAAATGTTTTTTAATGAGTTACTATTTCTTTCTTTTCTAGTTGGTAGCTGGCAGTGTTGTGATGGCTTTTGAAGAAGTATGCCCGGATAGAATAGATTTGATTCACAAGAATTACCGAAAGCTTTGTAACTTACTAGTTGATGTAGAAGAGTGGGGGCAGGTGGTCATAATCCACATGCTAACTCGATACGCTCGTACACAGTTTGTCAGTCCTTGGAAAGAGGTAAGTGCCGAACAGCCTTCCACTCATAAAGTACACTAAGAGAATAGCTGAGCATTTAAAAATGTGTACAAAAAATTAATAATAGTGAAATATAGAAATCTTCATATTTAACAAGGACTCATTTTCCTCATATTCTTTTAAAACAGCAGAAAACATAAGTATAACTGTCTATTGTTTTGGTACTGATTGATACATATTTAATGACATAGTATATAGACTTTCAGTATGACACTTTGTAAGAGGCCTTTGTTAGGAGCAGTAGCATGATGCAGTATTTACAATTACATTGCTAAACCATGAATTCTTTTTGTTGTTGTTACTAGTTACCTTCACACTTTTGAGCCCTAGCTATTCCAGATATGCATTTGTGAAAATGGGTAATTTGAGTGTATAATGTGAATTTGTACCTTAAATATTTACTTCTTGCCTTTATAGATAAATTCTGTTGAACTTTTAAACTATTTTTTCTAGTTTCATATTACTGAAATGTTTCTTTTCCTTTTCTTTGCATAAACTGGTAACATTTTAGTAAACTAATAAATATACTTGAAGTTATTTGTTTCCTTTTGTAGATTAACATTAGAAGCATACCTAATCATTCTTCTTTTCATTATATCACAAACTTAGAAAAGTTTAATTTTAGGAAAGTTTGATTTTATCACATAGTTTGTAATAGAGCTTACTCAGTATGTATCTATTTAAGAATGAAATTTAAATTTTAAGCTTGCTTAAAGAAATTCTTAAATGTTACAATGGTATATTAACCTTGTCTTTTGATATCTCATCTTTTTAAAATGCAATATTATAGATATTAAAAATCACTTGTGTAAAAAGATAAGAGGTCTTATAAAACCCAATTGTGTTGAAATGACTTATATGCAAACTTATGAATAGACTTTTGATTGCTCAGTACATCTTGTTTTTGTTAATTAGAAGTAACATTAAAATGAGAGAAAAATGCTGATAAAACTGAAATGTGTACATAATAACATGTTTTCGATAACATTACACATAATTATAAAATGTTTTATTAATTTTTCTACATAATATTTGTTAGCACTAAAATCTATAACTCTTTTCATATATCTTTATCTAAATACTAAGGTTTCTTCCATCTCAATTTTAATTTCTTTGTTTTTTGGTGTTGAATAGTGAGCCCAGGGCCTTGCCTGCTAAATACACACTTCCGCTGAACTACACCTTCAGCCCCCTCAATTTTAATATTAACAAAGGGGTTATATTATTCTACTTAAAAATTTGTTTGTTTAAATTCATCAATATAAAAAGGCTTATGTAGGATTCTTAAATTGATGAAAATTTATTTTCATTCTATAGTTTTATTTGTTGTTACAGTTTTGAGGACACTTCTGCTAATTTAAGCAGCATGTCCATGATGAAAATGTCTTGATTCTTTGACAAGAGATTTTTGTTGTGAATAGCTTATTTGTTTGATTTCAGCCATTGCCTCTTAAGAATTCTACTCAGATATATTTTTGTCCTGTTCTGTGTGGTTATGGGTCATTTTGTCATATCTAATAATTATCACCATTTAAATATTTCTGTTTTCTTTCCTGTCATTGTCAAATCATTTTCATTAGCTATTTACAAAAAAAAAAAAATCTTTTGCTTTGTTGGAATATAGAAGCCAGAGCTAAAATATATGCTATACTTAGCATATCTTCTAGAAATATGTAGTGGATATTAAACTGTTTTGTAGTTTGTTTTTCTGTTCCTTGAATTTTATTTCATCTTGTTTTAGATAAAATTTATAAAACTATATTCACAAGTAAGAAAGTGAAATTGTATTCTATGATGTACACATTCTTTTGACAGATCATTGGAAAAATTGGGACTATATTCATTTATTCTTTGTGTTTCATATTAAGTCCATGAACATCAATTATTACAAATATGAGAGGAAATCTTGTCATTGTTAAATCCTAGCATGCTGGAATTGATCTAAATGATTTCTTATCTTTGGCGTTTATTTGCCATCTGACCTCAGCATTATTCTAAATGCCATGGCTATTAGGCTAATTTAGTGGTTTTTCAAATATGCACCGCAGCCCCCAGAATGCTATAGCACTGCCACAGGAGCAGCCATCTGGGCAGTGGTGCTGGAGACTGGCTCTGGGCTCTGCCACTGCTTCAGACAGAGCTGCTTTCTTTGCATGTTGTTTCAATGCAGCTTTGCTTATGATTTCCTTTGAGAAAGTTTCTTTGACTTTAAGAAAAAGGAAAGAAAACCACTTAAATAGATTTGTATATCTCAGTTAACTGTGGTGATATTCTCTTTTTTTAAATTACAGGAGCATAAGATAAAATAAATATTGTTTCTTTTTTATATACTCTTGGTTGACCTTGAGAGATGATTATTGGCAACCATTTAATTTGGCAATCATTTAATCACTTATTTGGTTGGCTAAAATTTTACATGGATAAAACATTTTACTTTATTAACTTGAGATGATATCAATTCACCATGATCCATGAAAAAATTATTCTTTGATTGTTTAAGTTCTGTTTGAGAGTCTTGTGTAGTCCAGAATAATCAAGGTAGCAATTATGTCTATGTTTCCTTATATGTTCTGTTCGGAACCCAGATGAAGGATTTGCAAGTGTCAGTCCTTATTGTATTAGTCTTCATTTCACCTTAGAATTAAGAACTATAAAAGATGCTAGACCTCTTGTTAAAATACATTTTATAAAATTAAGATTCAAGCAGGTCATTAATATTTGAACCATGTCAATGAGCTCCCTCCTTCATTTAAAACTTTGGAGTGATCATTACAGCCATTTGTAATTTTGGAGGCTTTCTGGCCTAGACTTCATGTTGCTTCCAGTTTATTAGGACTGTGCATGGTAGTTTTAGCTTTGGAATTTGGCGTACTGAATCACAAAGCCAAGTTTGACCATAGTTGGAAGAACTAGACTCCTTGTATTCAGCATTTGCATTTGCTTTGTTTCATATCTGATGATGTAAAAAGCATAATATGTAATAAAGAATGGCTAAGATTCTTTTAGAATAGAAAGACAAGATGGGTAGTACTCCAGAGAGTCCAGTGCTTAGTGGTTACCATCCTTTTTTTCTCCCACCAACATTTAAATGTATCATTTCATGGAGTCAGTGGAGAAAAATGTCTTCATTTTAGCATTCCCTCTTGACAGAAGTTTCTCACCTAAATGCTATATGAGCTCCATTTTACAATAAATCAAAGGCCATTTTACCTTGAAATAAAAGAATTTGCCAGTGGGTAGACACTCTCTGTTAAAATAAAACAACCCATCTGATAATTTATTTAAAATGAAACCGCTGTCTTCATACCAAATTAATTGAAATCAAATTAACAAAAATATGAAAAATGATACCACAATAGGTTATGCTTAGCAACTTGTAGTACTTTCTTTGTTGACTATTTTTATAGGACACTCAGAATTATACCCATTTTATAGATAAAGAAACTGAGGCATACAGATTTTAACAATTCATCTACAGTAATATTGTTTAAAAACGGTGGACCTGGAAACAGAGTTATCTGATGCCCAAGCTTTTTTTTCATATTATATTACTTTGTGACTTTTAAATTAAAAAAAAAATTTGGTTCCCTTAATAAGTTTTTATGTATTTGCTTATTATGTTCTTGTTAAAATTAACTTCAAAGCCCCTAATCCATAGTGTTCAGACATTGCAATTAGCTAACAACTCTAATTAAATTTGCTTCTCAAAGAGAAAAATCATGTTTCTCACTGAATTTTTAAAAGCATTAGTTTATGTTAATATGCTTGAAGGGTAGCAAAATTGTGTTTTGAGGAATTGAAAATGAGTAAAAATAACTTTTTGAGACGAACTGATGTACATGGTTTTGTCAGTAAGTTCTCAAATGAACACATCATATACAAACAAGCTTATTCTGGGCAGAAGAGATTTTTAATTTAGTTTATTTGCATCATTATAGATTAGTATTTAGGCTGTTTATATGTAAATGTATGATTTGAGGAACAATTAAGTGTTGACAAAGTACATTGCAGTCATATCAATTGCAGTGCATTTTCCATAATTTTTCTAACTGACATCTTTGATGATAAATAGTGGATGCCAAGTCAAAGCCGATTATACAGTGCACTAGGAATTCATGGGGCTGTCAGGGAGAAGACCGATTGACTTTAAATTTACATATTAATGAGAAGATTTGTTAAGAGGGTGCTTGACTATAGAAAATAACAGCGTATTTATAGGGCACGACATTTTATAAATAAAGCTGAGGCAGGAAAATGGAAATTAAACCTTTTAGGTTAATAAATTCAAGAGACTGCTAAAATGCATATTTGCATTTTTATTTTTCTAAATTTACTCTTTGCAGTCCATGTGGGTTGTTTTTTATTCTAGGTCAAGTTTATATAATTTTCAAGGATATAAAATTAAGTGTTTTGTCTTTCAAGCTTATTGTGGGAGAATACCTAAAACATACATGCTAATCTTTAAGTCTAAAGTTGGTTTTATAAAAATAATGTATTTTAAAAAATACTGTGAAACACAAAGTACATTTTAAGAGTGATTTAAAAAAGAAAAAAAACCCTCTGAACCCTTTCAGTGGCATAATTGTAAACTGAAATGAAATTAACTGACATTGGGGCCTGACAGAAATGTTTTTAATTTTATTTATCTAGCTCTTTCTCTAGGAAATGACAGTTTTCTAAGAATTATCAAAATACTTGACTTTAGTAACTTCAAAGTAAATATAGAGTATGAATCCAGGTAAAATAATCTTATGCCATTTTGAAATTTGGAGTGATTAATTAACTTTTTGTCACTCTCAGTTTATCTATACTGATTATAAAACCTTAAATAGGTTCAGGAAAGTTCTAAATTTAGACTCCTGTTTAAAGTATTTTTTAATAAGTTCTTAACTTTTTTCAGAGATAGCTAGAAAGTAAAAAGTTAATCAAAATGCTAAATTCACATGGAGGAAGGATAGATAGCATAGAGGGAAGGGAGGGGTGTGGGCGGGGTGGGGGGTAAAAATAATAACAGAATGTGTGACAGATACCATTGCCCTGTGTACATGCATGAACGCACAGATGGTGTGACTCTACTTTGTGTACAACCAGTGAAACAATAGCTGTACTCCATTTGTGTTCAGTGAATCAGTAAGTAAATAAAAAATTTAAAAAAAAGCTAAATTCACTTATCTAGTATCTTGATTAGCAATTTTCTGCAAGTACAAAGATACTTGGAGGAAATGCTTCATAAACTCCACGTCCAGGTCCTGTCTTAAATAATCACCGAGATTATTTTACTTTACAGTGTAATTTATTTGGCTGAGGAAATTTTGTATTTTACCAATGGACTATTAGATTTTTACTATTCCATGGGATTTCAGTAAAACAAAATACTGAGGAGTTATATTGTGTGGCACAGTCCAAGCTTTACAGTATAAAGGTAATAGGTTGGTTGTGCATTCTGATAGGTGATAGCTGATCAAGGTTTTAACATATAGTTTAATGTGAAACTACAGACTATGAGCAGATATTGAAATGAGATCGCTGCTTCTCCTGTTGGTTATTCCTTATTCTTTTTGTTGTTCATAATTTATTATGGATAGGATTTTTTAAACTCTCGAAATTTCCTATCATTATTATTATTATTAATATTATTGCTATTAGGCTAGAACCCAGGGCCTCTCTCCCATGCTAGTGAGCACTCTACCACTGAACTACATTCCCAGCCCTTTTTATTTTGTTTTTGAGATAGGTCTAAGTTATCTAGACTGACCTTGAGCTTGGGATCCTTCTGCCTTAGCCTCCCAAGTAGCTGGGATGACAGGCGTATGTCACTGTCTCTGACTTTAAAAAATAATTTTATTCAAGTAACGTGTATGATTTTAAAAAATTGAATAATGTTCCATGGCTTATAAGAAACATTTTCTTGTTTGATCATTTCTTATGCCTGTATTAACACCCTCAGAATCTTCTTTTAGTGCTCATGTATGTGTTACCCTTTTGTATTTCAAATTAATCTACATGTTACTATATACTAATGTATCAAATGTAAACATTGTGTATTGACTTCATTTTATAGAAATGAAGAATTCTTTGTTCTCTTATTTCCATCTGTTATTTTTCTCTTCAACCTAAATACTTTCTTGTATTTCTTGCAGTATAGATCTCCTGTATTTGGAATTTTTCAATTTTGTTCATCTGAAAGTGTCTTGATTTCATCTTAATTTTTGAAGAATAGTTTTGCTCTATATAGAATTATTTTTTTCTAATTTTTTGGTTGTTGGTGGATCTTTATTTTATTCATTTATTTATATGTGGATGTGTTGCTGAGTATAGAACCCAGTGCCTCACATATGCCAGGCAAGCACTCTACCACTGAGCCACAACCCTAGAATTTTTTCTTCTTTCAACAATTTAGAGATGTTTTATTGTCTTCTGGACTCCATTGTTTGTAATCAAGTTAGTTGCAATTATTGTTCCTCTGTATATAGTGTTTTTTTTTTTTAAATTTTCGTCTACTTTTAAGATTTTTTTCTTTCTGTATTGATTTCAGAAGTTTGGCTTTGACGTGCATAGGTGTGGTTTTCTGGATCTATTTTTGTTTAAAGTTTTTAAAATGTTTTAAAATTTTATCTTAGAAATTTATTTCATTAAACTAAATATTAACTTTAAAAAATTTCAGAAATTTGTTCTGCTCCATTACTCTTTGCTCTTATTCCAGGATTTTAATTACAAGTATTTCAGACTGTTTATATTGTTTCATATGGCTCTGAAATGGTTTACTTTTTTTCACATTTTCCTCTTTGTTCTTCAAAGGGGAAGAACAATAGTTCTTCAAACTATTCAAACCAGTTGAATAGTTTTCTTTTGATCTCTCTTTAGGTTTCTTGACTCAACCTATATAGTATATTTTTTGGACCTGGAATTCTTATTCGATTCTGTTGTAGGGTAGCCTTTAAGATTACCTGTTTATTCAACATGTCTCTGTTGCTTTTAATATTTTGGCTGTATATAATAACTACTTTGATTATTATGTGATAATTGCTTTTTCTGGGTTATCTTCTATTGCTGCTTGTTCTCTTGAGCATTGGTTATTTTTGTGTTCCAGTTCTGTTCAGTAGTTTAAAAGAAATTATATTCAGGATGTTATCAATCATATACTATAGAACTCTGCCTTAAATTACATTCCCCTGACCCTGAAGGGTATTAATCTTTGTTGCATCAGGTGTTTTACTGGTTTAATAGACACAGCAAGTAAAATCTCCATTTAATTTTTATATTCTAGTTGCTACTTTTTCAATAAGCCCATGGTGGTCATTCTCATTCATCCATAGGTTATTGGTCAGTCAGGGATTTGGTAACAAATGTATGGTATTTACATGCATTGCTAGGGGTCTCATCCCTCTGTGGTTTCCACACCCTTCTGGAATTTACCACTTTTTTACTATTATCTGACTCCTACACAAGTAAGGTTATGATTTTTCTATTATTAGTTACATGGGATTGGGGAGTGCAGTAAGGCAAAAGCCTTCATATTCACTCATTTCACACTTTGAAATTTCAGTCTTTTTTGGGTAAAGTCTTTCCTCATTTTTGGCTGTCTCATTGTCCTGTAGTACCTTTAGATTGCTGAGTTTTAAAATAGTTTTCCAGAAAGTTAATCCAGTCAAGGCATTTTATCGGTGAAAACAACAATTCCATGAAGTACATTTCAGCTGTAGGTCAATGTCTTCATGCTTTTAGTGAAAGTTATCCTTTCCCACTCTTCACTCCACACCCCACTAATCTCATATTTCCTATTACTTCCCGTTAGCCTTAGTTGTGTTACATGCCATTCCTAAACCTCTCACCTACAATGGAAGTGTCATTATTGACTAGACTTATCTTGGCTTGGTATCCACATGGTTTCTTCTCAAACACCTGATTGCTCAGTTTGCAGAAAATCCATTTGCAAGGAAACAATAAAATTTTGAAGAGATTGCAATTTAGAAAGAATATTTAGCTTTTTGTTTTTTGGTGTTTTTTTTTGATTCATTGTACACAAATGGAGTACAATTATCATTTATCTGGTTGTACACGAAGTAAAGTCAAACCATTTGCATATTCATACATGTACATAAGGTAATGTACATGTTATTATCTATTATGTAGAAAGAATATTTAAATTCTTGGCAATTTAGAGACACACATCTATTTAATATTGATGTTAAATTAAAAGGACTAAAACGATGAGAGTTCTGAGAAGATTCTTCGATCTATCTCAGAAGAATATCTGCTGTTCGCTCCAGATTTTGAAATGTTTTGTTTTATTTTAATCACAATGTAATACCATTTAATACATTAAAAGAGGTATTAAGAAACTCTTGAAACAGCAGTCCTTTTCTCATTTTAATTAATCAGGAATACTTTAGGGTATGTCATCTAAGTTGCTGGTTCATTCCAGTTTATAAATTTCATTCTGAAAACATTTATGTTAAAAAAAAAAAACAACTAACTCATACTCACTTTTGTGAAAAGCTTTGAAGAACTCCGTATAAAACATCAGATGATATTGTGGTTTGATCCCCTGAAAGCTCATGTGAGACAATGAAGGAATGTTTAGAACTGAAATGATTAGATTATTAGAGCTATAATGTCATCAGTAGATTAATTTACTTGATGGATTGATAATTGGAAAGTAATACCAGTAATACTGGTAACTGTAGGTAGGTAGAGTGTGACTGGAGAAAGCAAATTAACAGGGAGGTGCCCTTGACGTTTATATTTTATCCCTAGGGAGCCTCACTCATTCTCCCGCTACCTGGCTGCTGTGAGTTGAACAACTTTCCTCAGCCACACCCTTCTGCCATGATGTTCTGCCTCACCTTGGGCCCAGGGCAGTGAGATTGACTTACTGGGTACTGAACCTCTGAAACTGTGAGCCAAAATAAACTTTCTCCTCTAAATTATTATTATTATTTTGGTCACAGCATTCTGGAAAATTAGCCCATCTAGCTGTGAAAATCCAGGTAATTTTCTAGCACGGGGGTTATAGGAAGTACAGTGTATTAGATTTTGGTTCTGGCTAGTTATCCATATCACATGCTGACCTTTTTCCAGTTTGAGCAGTTACAGCCATATTATTGGAATTAGGAATTTAGGGCCAGTCATTGACCTTTTCTTTTTTAACATTTGTCTTAGCTATTGGCTGCTGCCCTCCTCCAGATACTAGAAACCAAGGCAAGTTCCCTGTTAGAAATAGTTGCTTCCAGAGCCAGCTATTATTCCTAGACTCTTACGTAAGGGCCAGTAGTTTTGAGTGCACACACACACAAACACATAAATACATATTTACATTTTGTGTGTCTGTATATGTATATAGAAAAGTCCACCTTTAAAATAGTGTATTTATTAAAATGATTTAGTTTTTATTTTTATATGTCAAACTTAGAATAAAAAATACCTTTGGTGAGTCTATATTGGCATATTATCTCTCATTTTTTGTTTCCTAAACATCCTTTTCTCCAAGTCCAGCCCTATTTTTTAGCATTCTTTATAATTTAAAAAATTGTGTGTTTGTACTATATACCTTTAGTGAAATATCACTTTATGTAATTTTGTATTTCCTTAACTTCCTTTAGAAATTCTTTACTATAAATTGCAACTCTGAGAAACAGAGTAGTTTTTATTCATATTTCCCCCAACATTTATTATAAAAGAATTTCAAATTGAATGTGACATAAGCACCCATGGAGAGTACGGTATTACAAGAGCTTGTTCTTCCACAGAAACAACTGAAAATGGAGTAAAAGCAGTCAGAAGGAACTTTTTAAATTCGGAAAATAGTCAAAGATTTATAGCCACCATCCAAACATTTAATTTAAAAAAAAAAAAATGAGTGAAACTTGGTTGGAGAACTTTGTAGCATTGTAACTTACCCTTACTCTATTTGGTGGCGGTGTTGAAGATAGCAGCTTGTATCCATACCATGGGTTCCTGAGGCTGGAGTGAACAGAGTGACTTTGTTTTCAATAGTTGTGATTATCTGTATGAACCTGTCTAGGGAATCCCTAATGTAAAGGGTGTGTCTCTATTTTGTCTAAATTGGAATTCAGGGCAAATGATCAACTAATACCACCTATGATAACAGATATTAATTGGGGGTAAAAATAGACATAAGCTAAAACCTGGAATGAAAGGCTGGAGAATGAAATACTTTGTGGAAATAAGGATTTTTGACAAATTCCCACATATACTTCAGAATCTTGAAAGCCCTGTGCATGTTTAATGTTAGATCATGCTCAGAAAAGTCCTGATAAATACCTAAGTTTTCACTTCTGACTGACTTTCAAGCTCTGTAAGGAAGTAATGGCCAAGGAAGGCAGAGTTAGACAGCACAAATTCCATGATTAGATTTTTTTCCCTCCAATAAATTAAGAAAATCTCTGTCAAATTACTAGTTGATTGCAAATCTAACAGAACAGAAAATATTTCAGTGACTGAAGGTGACAGAGAATATACAATTCTCAAAAATGGCACAGAAATATCTCTGAGTGAGAAAAAAAGCTAAAATCCACAAGCAGCAACAAGAAACCCTAGGGTGGGGGTAGACTTTGATTTACAGAATTGCTATATTATACAATGAAGAATATCCAGTTTTTAGAAAGAAATTTTGGAGGCATGCAAAGAAACAGGAAAGTTTGGTCCATTAAAGGAAAAAAAAATAATGGAGTCTGTATCTGAGGAAACCTAGACATTGAATTTTTTAGTCAAAGATTTAAATCAACTGTCCTGAATATGTTAAAACAACTGAATGAAATCAGGAGAATGGTTTTTCTTTTTTTTAATTACCCTTTGGAATTTAAGCTTAATCATCTCTTTAAAGGCCCTGTTTCCAAATACGATCACATTTGGGGATAATGGGAGTATCTCCAAATACTGGGAGTTAGCACTCAATGTAAGAATTTATAGGGGTCACAGTTCAGACTACAACAACCATGATTACACTCCCTGTAACAGTGAATGGGGATTTTGGTTATCTAACATCATCACCATGATATGGTGATGTTGTTATTAATTTTAGCTGTTGTGTTTGGTTTAGTCTGTATTTCTAACTGATTTCTCTTTGTGGATATTTTAATAAAGGAATATTTATTTTAGAGATCATGCGAGTTTAGAAAATTTAAGCCTTTTAATCCTAAGGGGCATTAGCTAGATAATTGAAGGTCAGAAAAGTGAAAATTTGAACTTCCTTGTTCCTCTTTGTACACATTCAAACCCACATTTATCCCTCCTTCCTGTCTTTCCTTTTCCCTTTCCCTTTGGCAGTCACAGAGCAGCTTGCTTATTTTTGAATTGGAAATCTTTTGTACATCTGTGGAGCTGTAACCCTTGCCTTCAGTGCCACAAATCTTAAAATGAACATGAATTTTCCTTTCTCTAGGAGTGGCTTCTGCCATAAGAGTGTGGCCTGCCCCATATAGTTTTAAAACTTGTTTATGTAGCTTTTTATAGTGACTGAAATATGTCCTTTATGTATATGAATATTTTAGAATTAATGAAAATTAAATGGTTCCTTTACAAAATTTTGTATTTTATATATAGTTCTTTTTAACATTAAGTTTTTTTGATTTTGCTTTAAAAAAAATTAAATTGGTATTTCTTGGAACTCTAGTTCCCTATCCTCAGTTTATTTAGAGTTTAAGTATATATATATATATATTTTTCTTTTTTTAAGTATGGAGTTTTCCATAGGACTTAAAAGCACACACATGCACTTTACTGATTTATCCCTTTTCCAGATTTTTCACAAACATTACACCTCTGCTTTAATCCTTTTGTTTTTATGTCCTAGAGGAGAATTAAATTTATTGATTTCAATTTAGTGCACATTTACCCTACCTAATAAAATCTCTCTGTTTCAGGGATTAAACAAAGAATGGATACATGAGGAATCATGATTAGTTTTAGTTTAATTTTGTTTCATGATTTGTGATTGAATGAAAGCTACTCAAATGCATTCAGCTTAACAAAAAGTGATACTTTTAAAAAAATTTTATAGCTTTAGATGTAGATTAATTAGTTTTCAAATAAGTAAAACACTTATTTCTCATGTCTTGGAACCTTCAGCCCTAAGGGTGTCCTAAGCATATTTTATTTCAGAGAAATTTGAAATATGTTTTATGTAGATTCTCCAGATTTCTCAGTAACAAAGTTTGGAAACTGTTGTATTCAGAAAGCTTGTTTCTTACATACTAGAGCTGAACATGCAGTCATAAGAAATGAGAAGTGTTGTGGGCAATTGAACACTGTGAATTTTCATAGTGGCTCAACACAAAGTTACGGTGCACAGGTGTTTCCATAATTGTGATGTATTGGGGGAGATTCAGTGTTCAATGGTCCTCAAATTCACACTTCCACCTGTGTGGTATGGTGATTACTGGGCTGTATTATGAAACATGTAAGGTGAACAGCATAGAGGTTTCCTCACAAAAGAAAAAGAAAATCTCAAAGCAGTATTCACACTTTGTGTTGTTTTACATAGCACTGATTTTGGGGGAAGAAGACTTCACTTTTTTTTCTTCTTTCAGAAAAAAAGTTGATAGTTTTATTAAACATGAGATTTTTGTGTGTATGAATTCATTTTAGATAATGTGTGCTTTCTATACCAAATGACTAACTTTTCTGAGCATTTATGATGCTGTTAATTATCTAGGCTTGTCTGGGATATCTAACCCAATAAAAGAGAAATGTACCTCTAATTTACTGCTATGGTATTTGTGATGGACTGAATATTTGCATTACTTCCAAATTCATGTTAACATCCTAACTCTCAATGTGATGATATTTGAAGGCAGGGCCTTTGGGAACTAATTGGGTTTAAGATAAAGTCATGAGGTTAGGGACCTCATGATGGAAGTAGTGTCCTTAGAAGAATAAACATCAGAGAGTTTGCTTTGCTCTTTCCACTATGTGAGGTGGCTGCCATCCATCCAGGAGTTGGTCTTTACTGGGAACTAAATTGTTATCACTCTCTGGTATTTTGATGTAGCAGTCTGAAATGACTAATCAGTATCTCAGATTACATGGTATGTCAGTCAGCTTTTCATTTGTGGCCAAAATACCTGATAAGAAAAATCTTAGGTGAAGAAAAATTTTATTTTGACTCATGGTTTCAGAGGTCTCAGTCTATGGTCAGCTCTGTTTGCTCTGGGCCTGAGATAAAGCAGAACATCATGGTGGAAGGGTGCAAGAAAGGTGCTCAGTTCATGGCATCTGAAAAGGAGGGCAGAGGCAAGAGCAAGCGAGTGAGAGCGAGCAGAGGGGACGAGGAAGGAAAGAGGGAATGAATGGGGAGAAGATAAACCCTTCCAGGGCGTGCCTCCAATGACTTACTCCTCCAACTTGGTCCTACCTCCCAGTAGTCCATCTAGCTGTCAATGGATTAATACATGAATTGAATTAATCCCATCAAATAGACCACATTTTCAACACATGAGCTTTTAGGGGACATTTCAAATCCAAACCTTAATACCTGGGAATGTCATGATGGGTTCCCCTGAATCACTTTTAAACATTAAGGCAAACTGAATGTGGTAGTACACACCTGTAATCCTAGTGATTGAGGAGGGTGAGGCAGAGGATCCCAAGTTTGAGGCCAGCCTCAGCAGCTCAGTGAAACCCTGTCTCAAGCTAAAAAAAGAAGGAGGGGATCTGGGGATGTGGCTCAGTGGTAAAGTGCCCCTATGTTAAATCCCCAGTATCAAAAACAAAAAATCAAAACATTAAGGCATATTTTGAATCCCTAGCCAGCTATAGAAATTATTTTGTCCTGTCTTAAGGATAGTACTGGAGCCCTTGAGGCTATCTTGGAATTAAAGTGGGTATATTCAGTGTCTTCTAATTGTTATAAATGCCAGGGTAATAAAGGGAAGAGATGACAGGACAAAGAAAAATCAATCCTGAGTTCAAGTCCTGGCCCCATCACTTTTAATCTCTTTGACAATTAATAGTTCATGTAAATCGTCTGCCCAGAAGTTCTTTTATTGGCAAAAAAGATAGTAAATACCTGCTTTGATAATTTCATGGTGTTGTATAGAGGATTCAGAGGTTTTTGTGTAAATGTTTATTAAAGATTACCTCAGCCCCACTTATCTTTCATTTTTACTAAGTCCAGTGTTACTGGTCACATGTTGCCGAAGTATGTATTTTTGAAAAATATTTTATCCCTTTATCAGCTTTCAGATATAAGCAAATTTTGCCTTGTGTGGTTTTAAATTTGCTCTATTTGTTACTCGTTATGAACTGACAAATACACCATAGTTTATGATTATTTTTTCGCAAATCCATTCAGATAAAATGACCATCTCCCTCTTTCTTAAGATTGTGCTAAAAAGCAAAGATTATCTAAGAGTGCAAAATTGTGGGTTCAAATACTGACTTACTGTAGTGTCTGTGAACATTTGTGTTTGAGTTTCAGACATAAAATCTATAGACAGTATTACTACTTAAGTATAATTTCATATTTTCTATATTTCTTAAATCTGTACAATCGTACTTTAAGGGTATATAAACAGTGCCTTTCCAAAATAAATTTTGTAGAGTAAAATTGACCTTTTTTTGCCTTCATAAAACTTCTATTTAATGTAGCAACATTTCCGTCTTGTGAAGATGAATATTTTAGAGCAAAGTGAAAGGTATATTTATTCTGTGTCATTTTTTTCTCTGTTAGCATTTGAGTGGTACGCATGAGTGGAGGGAGACCCATAAGACATGGGTACATATTAAACTCACTATATTTTTAAATAGGCTTTAAAAAATCAAGAACAATTATAGGTACAAAGTTGAAAGCATAGCAGTTTCCCACAAATGCCTAAACCTCCACCTTCTCAACATGTTCACCACAGTCAGTGAACCTACATCAGAACATTTTTTGTCACACAAAACCCATAGTTTACACTAGAGTTCATATTTGGTATTTTGCATCCTTTGGATTTTGGCGGGTATATAATGACATTAATACTCCATTGTGTTTTCATAGACAGTAGTTTCGCTATCCTAACAGTCCTCTGTGCTCTGTATGTTTATGGCTCCCTCCTACTTAACCCATCCTAATAGGTGTGTAGTAGTCTGTCATCATTTTAATTTCCAGTTCCCTGATGGCATAAGACTTAGAAAATCTTCTTGTATGCTTATTTGCCACCTGGATGTATTTTTTAAAAAAATATTTTCTCTTTTTTTTTTGTGGATTTGCTCCTAATTCTTTCCACCTTGTCTTTTTCAGAGCAAAAGATTTTAATGAAGTCCAGCTTATCAAATATTTCTTTCACAGGTCATGCCTTTGATTTTGTATCTAAAAGTTCCCATATCCAAGTTCATCTAGATTTTCTCCTGTAGTAGCCTCTAGAAGTTTATAGTTTTATGTTTTACATTTATATCTGTGGTCTATTTTGAGTTAATTTTTGTGATGAGTATTAGGTGTGTGTCCAGATTCATTTTTCAACATGTGGGTATCCAGTTTTCCCACCACCATTTGTTTAAAAGACTTGTTGTTTTCTTCATTGTATTATTTTGGTTCTTTTTGTGAATGTGGTTGACTATATTTGCATGAATCTATTTCTGGGCTTTCTTTTCTGTTTCACTGATACTTTCATGTATTCCTTTAATACCACACTGCCTTGATCGCTGGAGCTTAATGATCAGTCTTTGAAGTTAATCTCTGTGTTTCAATTATGGAAAAATTTAAACATACACAACCGTAGGGCTAATGATCTAATGAATCCCTGTGTACATATCATGTGGATACATAGTTTATCAACTCGTGGGTGATTCTGTTTCAGCTTTACTCCCACAACACTCCCAGATTTCATATAAAATTCTAGATACATGATTTTGTCTATATCTATTTGAGATTGTATTTCTAAAACTGTCTTTACGGAAACCACAGTTTTCTTCAGTTTCAGTTGGTTCTTATTTTCCACATTAAAGAATTCAAAGCAGCTCTTTTCTGAACCAGCTTGATGGATTCTTTTAAAGATACATGGAAAAATTAGTCGGTTGTACTAATATGCTTTCATTTTATACTGTACTTATTTTAAAACAGAAAAATTGCTAATTTATAAATGGAACATTTTATACTGATTTTATGAAGCAGTTTTATTGCATACATTTTAGGGATTTGTTTTCTCCTTGTAACTGGGACTCCTTATCTAGTCATTTAATACACTCCCATTGGGAGACACTTTTACCTCTGTATAGGTTGTTGGAGATGCACATTGCCTTGGAGTATGGATATGATGCTGCCATAGAACTACATTTCAGACTTTCAGTACGCCTTTATATATTATCATAGTTCTTATTTGAAGTTCCTTTGTAGGGAAGATTTACCCTTTCTCGCCCATTAACTTGATAGTCACTTGTTTATATCAGTATGAACTTATGGATAACTTTTATTTCTGAGGTTATAATTAATATTATTGTTACTTTTTTGCTCAAATGTTTCAGGTTTGCCTTTGGAAGTGTTTTTTTTTGTTGTTGTTGTTAAAATACTTGATAAGCTAGACTAATGCTAATTGCCTTAGCTCTAGAACCAGTTTTTCAAAGTGTAAAAGATAAGATTTTATGGGTTTATTGGTAATGTTTTCTACATCAATCAGATTTTAATCAAATGATTCTGTCTTGTAATAAAAATGTCAGTATTACATGGGAGGAAAGTTGGCATTACTGAGTGATTGTATAGTTTAGAAAAATTGCCACATTATAAAAAGCCATAATATTAAACGTTAAGATTAATATCTTAATTAATTGAAATATTTACTAATTAAAAATTAAAATATTTTAATTAACACGAGCTAGAAACTTCATGTATGATGATGCCTCATTTTGTTAGGCTTAATAGAAATAACACATGTAATAATTGACCCTTTTTTAACCTTTCTGGTACTAACATTTCAAAAATACATTTCTCTTTTCCTATCCCTGACAATGGAAAATATAATTTAATCTTTACTTCTTTTTAAAGTTATCCCCTTTATTATCTATGTGCCAAGAATCTAAAATATCAAGGTGTTCAAAACAACATGTATAAAGTACTTTGGAAAAGGGATTAATTAATAGAACAATGTATAAAGGTTTTGTAATAGCTATGTAGGAGGAACCTTTATACTTAGTTCCAGATTCATAGATGTATAATTGAGTCTGCTTAATATCAATCTCTACACAAGAAATATAAAGTACATAATAATGAAAATTAAGCAATTCTAGTAAAACTAGAATATTTCTGATATATTACTTTCAAATATAAATTGGATATATTGAAGTTGGTTTCTCTCTCTTTTATCTTTATGAAATGTGGTTAATGTACTAACTGGAGCCAATGGCAACTTCTGCTTATACAGTAGGCTTCAAAGTCTTTAAAACTCATTTGTTTTTACTTCTTTTTAAATACCTTTATTTATTGATTTTTATGGGGTGCTGAGGATCGAACCCAGTGCCTCACACTGAGCCACAACCCCGGCCCTCATTTGTTTTTACTTTTAAGCAGAGTAATCACTTTTCTTAATATATCATTTACTTTACTTGCTTAACCAGCCCCAGCTTTTCTGTTACTGTATTTGGGGAAAATAAAATTAATTCCATCATATACATACTATATTAATTGAGAGTGCTTATTTTATAACTATTCAAAGTTCTCCAAAGTATAAACTTTGGGTTTTCACTTAACTTATTTAAATATATGGTCTATTATCGCTAAGAGAGCAGAAATCTTCCAATTAAGTCAGAAGTATTCCAAAGGTAAAATCAGTCAAGTTCAAATTTTAAAAAGATTGCTAAATTTGATTAACTCAGTTGCTGAAATTATAACCCTTTATATAAAAGTGATATAAAAATTGATACACACTTTTTGGTAAAAATTGTACAGGGTTGAATTCCCTGCCAAAAGTTCAATCTTATCACTTCATTCCTTGAACATATTAATCATAGTCTGTCTTAGTTCAGGCTAGTATAACGAAAATATCTAAACTGGGTGAATTAAACAACAAACAGTATTTCAGTTCTGGAGATTGGGGGAATCTAATATCCAGGTGCTGACAGCTGTGCGTCTGATAAAGGTCTGCTTCTTGATTCGCAGGTGCCGTCTTCTAACTGTGTTCTCACATGGTGGAAAGAGGGTGAGAGCCCTCTGGGGTCTATTTTGAAGGGGTACTAATCCCACTCATGACCTAATTACTTCCCCAAAGTCCTATCTTATAATACTATCACACTGGGGATTAGGATTTCAATATATGAATTTTAGATGGTCACAAGAATTCAGTTTATAACAGTCCATTTTAAAAATTCACCTGATTATCCTCTTCTATATTCTGTGTATGTTTTAATTCTCTTTCTCTTGGTTTATATTCATATTATTAACTTTTTTCTTACATATTTTTAAAATTTTTTGTTGAGGTAAAAATATATACAGAAATTACCAAAAATGTCTCAGAAGCAAATAGCTCCATGAAGTTTCATATGCTGAGTATAACCATATAACAAGTACCCAGATTATGAAACAGAAATTACCATTATACTTCAGAAGATGCCTTTTGCCACCTTCCATTCTCTATCCTGCTTTCCCTCCCAAATGGAAACAGTGTCCTGACACTTAATGATAACCACTATTTCCTTGTTGATGAATGATTGAACTACTTTGAAGTTTTAGATGATGGACTTTGGTCTGCTAATGGCATGTTGCTAGGTAAGGTAATCAGCAATCCTTGATTGTGGACTGAGGTGATTATTCAAACCTGGTCTTCAGTCTGATCATCTCTGCTCCTTAGGATGTAGACTTTCCAACTTTTAAACCAAAGATTAGGAAAGTTAGTAGGATTGTACTTTTGGTAAATCCTAAGGTGCAGTTTTTGTTGCTGTGTTCTTGTGTGTCTGCTGAAAACTCCTTGGGTTTTTAGGTCACTTAGCCTCCTCTTATGTAATTATCACATGCTTTTTTAGAGGAAAGCAATTCCCAATGCCAGTTGTATGTCCAGATTTACAAGTTCTGTGTGCTTTTTGTTTATTTGGGGGATGAAGTTGGACTTAAAAGCCTAAAATCAATTCCTATGGGTATTCATAAATCTCTTAAGACTTTTTCTTAACAACTCGGGAACCTACTTAGAATCACTAGTTCTGACCTGTTGAGCTTTATTATTATATTTTATGTTACTAATTTAAAAATGCTCCTTTTTCTTCTGACTCTTTGATTTAGTTACAGAGTGACTGACATGGTTGTGGAAATGGAAATGGTTTTTGGTTTCAGTTATTTTCATATTATAGGTCTTATTAGAATCTAATGGTCCATTGTTCCCTTTGAGCTATGTGGGAATTTCTATGAGAATTTAATATTCAAAGATTTGCTCTGTATACAGTAGGAGCATTTTAACACTAACTGGCAATTTCTTGTTATGTAACATGAGAAAAAACAAGGTTTTTATTCCATATAGATTGTATAATACTGTTTTAGTCAGCTTTCTTTGCTGTTGTGACTAAAAGACCCAACCAGAACAACTGTAGAAGAGGAAAAGTGTATTTGAGGGCTCAGGGTTTTAGAGGTCTTAGTCCATAGAAGGCTGGCTTCATTCCTTGGGGCTTGAGATGAGGCAGGACATCATGGCAGGAGACTGGCTGAGGGGAGCAGCTCACATCATGATCAGGAAGCAGAGAGAGACTCCACTCTCCCCATATATACCTCAAATATATACCCCATAGCAATGCTCCCAATTAACTACTTCCTCTAGCCACACCTACCTTCCTCCAGGTACCACTCAGTTAATCCCATCAAGGATCAATTCACTGATTAGGTTAAGACTCTCACAACCCAAGCATTTCTCCTCTGAACCTTCTTGCATTGTCTCACACATGAGCTTTTGAGGGACACCTTACATCCAAACCATAGCAAATACTTTAAATTATCCCCATAGTCTTATTCTACAGTAGAATATTATTATGAAAAAAATTTTAAAGTTTTCTTTGAGTGTGATATTTGAGCTATTAAAATTCTGAACTAATTTTGGGACTGAATATTTTTCCTTGTAGGATGATGGTCTAGAAGACAATGAAAAGAATTTTTATGAATCTGATGATGACCAGAAGGAAAAGACTGAAGACAGGGACAGGAAGAAGCCATATACTATGGATCCAGACCATAGACTCTTAATTAGAAACACAAAGCCTCTCCTTCAGAGCAGGAATGCAGCGGTAGGTTAAAACCCTTATAAGAAATAATTTACAGACTTTTTAAAAATAGTGATGTAAATTCAGTAGTCACATCTGAGCATGCTAACAGAACACTTACTTATTTACAAACCAAGCGCATGTAATGGGTTATTGGAAATATGTCATGGAATATAAGGTGCAGATTAGAGACCTAATTTCTGAGAAGTAATTCCTAAACATATTTCAGCCTTCAATGTTTCCAGGTATGCAAAATTAGGTTTGGATGAGAATACCTAGTTTAATAATTGTTGACCTAATGGATTTCATTTACTTTTTTGTGGTTTTATTAATTGGCTTTGCCAGTTAATAAAGACGATGAGCTCAAGCTGTTTCTCAATTGATTAGGTTATATCTTCCCTTATACAAGAGGTATGTATATTTCTCACTCTCATGCTTTAGAGTAGTAGATCTAGTCTCCCTAATGTGTGTATCTACCTAGAAGAAAATTTAAGAGACTAAAGTATAACAAGAATTATACCTCACACATAGTAATCTTAAATTGGTAGTGATAAAATGAAAAATCTTTTTGTCTTCATAAATATACATGTATTTACATGTGTGGGTATGTGTATATTTTTTTTAATTAACTAAGCTAAAAATCACATTGTATATACAGTTTTGTTCTTTTTTTAAAAAACGATATTAGAGGTTGAACCATTGTGGTACATCCCCAAGCTCTTTCTTTTCTTTCTTTCTTTCTTTTTTTTTAAGACAGTATCTTTTTTTTTTTTTTTTTGAGACAGCATCTTGCTAAGTTGCCTAGGTTGGCCTGGAATTTGCCATCTTCTTTCCTCAGCCTCATGACTCATTGTAGTTATTGGCATGCTCCACTGTATCTGGCAGTACACAGTATTTTTTAATTTTCTTTTTTTCTAGTTAGTCTTTACCACCTTTCTGTTTCAGTGAAATTTCATCACAATTCATACTATTTGATTCTAAATCATCCTTTTCCAAACCATTTATCCTTACCCAAACCATACAT
Source organism: Glaucomys volans (assembly GCA_020662805.1). Classification (NCBI taxonomy): domain Eukaryota; kingdom Metazoa; phylum Chordata; class Mammalia; order Rodentia; family Sciuridae; genus Glaucomys; species Glaucomys volans. The sequence goes on along the minus strand of JAJEJO010000936.1, from coordinate 414,251 downwards.
AATGCCTTACATCTGGTTGTTCTATTTTTTAAAGCATCTCAAGTCTTACAGACTGTCCTTTGGGTTTTTCTTGACTGCTTCTTTAATAGTTTCATTTCATTTTTTTTTTCATACCCTGTCTTTCCTATTACTTACATCTAAAGGCTTGACAGATTCAAGTTAATGTTTTCTGTTTTATTTTATTTTTCTGTTTTTTTCTCTCTTTCGCTCCTCACCTCTCCTTCTCTCCCTCACTTCCCCTCTTTCATGCCTCCCTCCCTCCCTCCCTTTCCCTTTCCTTTCCTTTCCCTAGTTCCAACCCTATTCAGGTATGGGGGATTGAACCCAGGAATCTTGACCACTTGACCTTTTTGTTAGTCTCACTAAGTTTCCCAGCCTGGCCTTGAACTTGTGATCCTCCTACCTCAGCCTCCCAAATATCTGGGATTATAGGCATCCAGCTTGTTAAAAGTTTTCTTAAAAATTTTTTTAAATCAAGAAAATATTCTTAATGAATTGTTCTTTTCCAGTTAGTAAAAACTTCAAATACGGGGAATTTCACATGAATTACTTCAAGTTTTTTGATTCTCAAGAATTGAAAGCTTAGAACTTTGTATATCTTAGTAATTAGCAGTGGTTTTTAATTTTACACATAGTAATTTGGTTTCCAAATCGTTGTTTATTAACCATGTCCAGTTACAACCAAAATGTTTTTTCACTGATGTTATAAAATGTGCTCATATTTTATTGTGCTCTAGCTTAGCTAGGTAGCTGTAATCTCTCATGTAATTCTCATTGTTATTACCAATTCATATTAATTTCTCTTTGTTTTAAAAATAGATTTTATAATTGAAATACTTATTGATGTTCTTTTTTTTTTTTTTGGAACTGGGGATTGAACTCAAGGACTCTCGGCCACTGAGCCACATCCCCAGCCCTGTTTTGTTTTTTATTTAGAAACAGGGTCTCACTGAGTTGCTTAGGGCCTCGCTAAGTTGCTGAGGTTGGCTTTGAACTCGCAATCCTCCTGACTCAGCCTCCCAAGTCCCTTGGATTACAGGTGTGCACCACCACGCTCGGCTCTTATTGATGTTCTTAAATGGTAAAACACATAGAGGTAGTTTGGACTATTTGTCCCCTTATTTTTTGAGTTCCCTGCTTATTTGATAATGTATCAAATAGAGAGTCAGTTTACTTTTTTTCACAGTCTATTTTGGTACCTTGTTTTTTGATGCTGCTAAATATAAGTCAAGGCTAACTTAAAGAATTGTGAGTAGATTTTTTAAAAAAGCTTATTCTCTAGTTTACAGAGAGTTTGAGAATTTGTTTTACGAACCTTACTCAGTGCTATATAGATTGGAGATAGATACAGGAAACAATATTATGAGACTGTTCTTACAGTCTAAGTAAAATGATAGCAGCATAAAAGGTTATAGAAACGTGAGCTGGGTGTGGTGGCGCTTGCCTGTAATATCAGTGATTTAGGAGGCTGAGGCAGGAGGATTGCAAATTTGAGGCCAGTCTCAGCAACTTAGCAAGAATAAAATAAATAAAAATTTAAAAGGACAGTGGTAAAGTCCCCTGGGTTCAGTTACCAGTATTAAAAAAAAAAAAAAGCATAGGAAAGTGTTTATAGCATGCACATTATTAAGAGTATGCATAATGTGGTTGTGGAAAATGTGACTGTGGGAGGCCTGTGTGGTTATGTTTAGTCTTTCTGGAATTTGGAGCTTCCTTCTAGAAATTTTACAAATTAGCCTGTACATTTCAAATCCTGAGTATTGAAACTTTAAGCTGTTGGATTTATAAATACTGAGGAAAGAGGTTTTGTCCTGTAGGATTTGGACATGGTCTGCCGAATATATTAGAACAGATAACATGCCAAAGGAAATCTCTCTATATATAGAACATACAGTTTACTTTCTTGCCAGTAGGGTTAGACTTGTAATGGAAAATAATATTTGTCTGTAAAATATATTAAAATTAAGCTTCAGCTTTTTTTCTACAATATACTAATACTAGCCAACTGTATGCTTTAATTTTGTTTTGTTTTTTGTTTTGTTTTTTTGCGGTGCTGAGGATTGAACTCAGGGACTTGTGCTTGCGAGGCAGGCACTCTACCAACTGAACTATATCCCCAGCTCTGCTTTAATATTTTAAAAAATGATGATCACCTTGTAGATTAGATCGATCATTAATTGACATTTTAATGTAATATTTTAAATTCAGGAGAATTTATGCTGTAGTTAAATTACATTTATAGATCACAAATGAAGAAATGAAATATTTTTATACTCCTAAAATTCCCAACTAATGTCTGAAAATTATATCAGTCTTGTAAAAAAATTTTTTAAGTGCTAAACAATAATATAATTTAGGACCCTTAAAATGCATTTGTTTTAAATTTTTTGTTCTTTTTAGATATACATGATGTAGAGTGTATTTTGACATATGTACATAAAGTATAACATTCTAATTAGGATTTCATTCTTAAGGTTGTAGATGGTGTGGAGTTTCACTGGTGTATATTTGTATATGAACATAGGAAAGTTATTTCTAGTTCATTCTAATGTCTTTTATAAACTGCATTTAAAAAAATAGTTTTAAAAATGTTTTCTAGTTTCCAAAGAAAATCTTTTTTTTTTACCTCAGGTGTCTTCATGTGCTGTATGCTATTTAGGAATGCATAAAACTCCTGTCATATATTTATTAGGTCTTCATGGATCTAGCAAAAGTGAATTAGTATTAATTCCTTAGTCGTAACTTATATGTATTGATTTTTCTTTATTTCAGCTATTTTTTAGTGTTATCCTGAAGCATTTGACTTCTTTAGGGCATGCTTACAATTCTGTAAAGATTCCCAGTCCCAGCAGTAGCAGCAACAACAGTATTGGGAGGAGCATGGAATGTGGAGTGTCATTTTGAGTTTTGTCCTGTGCTGGTTGTCACACCCTGGGCAGTTCATTTAACATGCATTTTTTTTTTCTGAAGATAAATTAGTTTCCTAGTGTTGCTGTACAAATTGCCACAGAATAAGTGAATTAAAACAACAGAAATTTAATCTCCTACATTTCAGAAAGCCAGAAGTCCAAAATCAAGGTAGAAATAGGATTGGTTTCTCTTAGAGGCTTTGAGAGAGAAACTGCCTCTTTCCTATTCTCTAGGTGGTTTCTGGCAACTTTGGCATTCCCAGGCTTGTAGAGAAGCTTCACTCTAATCTCTGCCTCTTCTTTATCTTCCCTTTTTCTCTGTGTCTTGTAACAACACTTGCATTAGATTCAGGGCCCATTCCAATCCAGGCAATCTCAGTCTTTAATGACATCTGCTAAGACTGAACTTCCAAATAGGATTACTTTCTGAGGGTAGACATGAATTTTGTGGGGGAATCTTCTCTAACTCATTAAAGAGTTATACATTTCATTTTACTTCACTGGAATTTTGTAGGAGTTTAAAGGAAAGAATGTGTAAGAATGCATTTGGAATTGTAGAGTGCTCAAATGTTCACAGTTCCTGTTATTTTCATGTTTTATTTTGTAGGTGGTTATGGCAGTTGCTCAGTTGTATTGGCACATATCACCAAAATCAGAAGCTGGCATTATTTCTAAATCACTAGTGCGCTTACTTCGTAGCAATAGGTAGGTGGTGATTTTATATTGATTTTATTCTTATGATGAATGACATTTAATTTTTTACTACTTTATAGGAAAAATGCATATTAAACAAAGCTTAAATATGCAAGATTTAGTAAAAACTTTGAATATATATTTAAGAGTTTCATTTATTATGAAGTTATTGTTCAGTCTTTTTCATTATTGTACTGTTTACTTAAAATGTTGCTTTAGAAAGTATGCCCAGTAAAATTCTCTTTTAACTTCTAGGGAGGTGCAGTATATTGTCCTACAAAATATAGCAACTATGTCAATTCAAAGAAAGGTATGTGCATTGTGAATATGTAATTTAAGAGGCAAATGAATGCATCATAAATGTGATTATATACTTATTTTTTCAATTTAGGGCATGTTTGAACCTTACCTGAAGAGTTTCTATGTTAGGTCAACCGATCCAACTATGATCAAGACACTGAAGGTGTGTATGCTTTCAATTTTTCAGGTACTCTTAACCCTGTATATATTAAAGAGGTATTTCTATAGCTTCTAGCATATGCAAAATGGAGTTCTCGTTTCAAAAATGTCTAGATACATTCAAGGATTTTTTTTTTTTACATTCCAATCTCTATTATTACATGCTAGTTACTATGCTACATTCAAAAAATATAAAGTTAAGACAGTGCTACCTATCTGTACCTTGAATAACTCACAGGAAACTGAAGGAGTAAATAGATAATTTTTGTACTGTATATTTTAAATGATAGATTAGAATTCAGCACTGTGATAATGCAAAGAGGAGGCTAATTCTCTGGGAGAACTGAGAAAGGTGACGATGAATTTTTGTGAAGTTTTTGTTACTAGTTACTAGGTGAATTGGTAGGTTGAAATTTGGGATTAGACAAAAAGCAGTTTTGCTAACATGAGATTATGAGAGAGTATTTTCAGGGAATGATGACTGTGATCTCGAGTACAGTTAAGTATAAAGCTGTAATGAGTAAACCCTTTGACATTTAGACAGAATAGAGTAGAAAACTTAGGAACACACTAATGCATGTGAAACATTTCCACATGCATTGTACCTATATAGGAGACATTACAAACTAATGGGGAAAGGGTGAGCTATTCATTAAATATTAAAGCAGAATGGTATTCTCATGAAAACTGAGTTTAATAGTAAGAAAATTTAAGGCACAAATTAAAGGATATTTTATCAAAAACTGGTTTGAAAAGTTTCAAGGTCACGAAAGTTGAAAGACTGAAGAACTTACTGAAGGAGACAACTAAATTATGTGGTATTGAATTAGATCCTTTTATTATGCATTATTAGAAAATGAAACTTAAATGCATACTTTGCAGTTACATGCAAATAATTCATTAGAGTTAATTTCCTTATTTTCTTGGTTTTATTGCGGTCTGTAGAACCTGACCATGTTTATCAGAAATGCACACAGAAGTATTTGGGTATGATATGGCAACATATTAGCAACTCTAGTCTCAAATAGTTTAGAGAGATAAAGAGTTCTTTGCATTTTACATGTAGCTTTTTCATAGATTATTTTCATAGATTGTCTCAGATTGTTTTTAAAAAGTTGTCCAAAAAGTTTAAATATTCTCATTAAAATTAAATGAAAAGTCAACCTATCACCTGTAGAAAATATTCCCAATATATAATAGAAAAATAAATGTCTTGTACTCGGACTATGTAAAGAACTTTTTCTGCAATCTCTGCCTTTTAATTGGAGTATTTAGATCTTTAACTTTTAATATAATTCTTGTTATGAATGTGTTTATGTCTATATCTTTTGTTTTTTTGTTTGTCTCCTATATTCTGTTTCTTTTTTGTGCCTTTCTTCAGATTAATTTTTTTAATGAGCAAAATCAAATATTTTTAGTGATCCCATTGGAGATGAACTTGTAACTTCCCATTTATATCTGTGCACCTAGATGAGAGAATTAAAATATCAAGTCTTGATATTTTAATGGATGGTAAGATATAGGAGTGTAAAACAAAAGAATTACTTGTTTTGTGGAAAATAGAAATATTACATAGAGGATGAATTGCTTCCTAACTTCATTAGTGAAAAACTTAAGTCAAAAAAGCTTTAAGTTGTTTAGTTTAATTAGATTTAAATTGTAAAGTTAGGAAAAACAGTGAAGATGTAGGGTTCTACTTTTCTTAATTATTTTTGAGAATTATGTAATTATCTAGTTTCCAGTTTGTAGACATAAGGTGATAGATTAAAGTTCACCTGGAGGATATAATGACTTACCACATTTGTGACCATGTGAGTTTTAATAAATAGAAATTAACTTTGAATTAAATCCTAGCCTCTATTAAATTCATCTTTTTATTTGTGTTTTAAGATGCTTCTTTTCCCTTTTTTTCTACTATAGCTTGAAATTTTGACAAACTTAGCAAATGAAGCCAACATATCAACTCTTTTACGAGAATTTCAGGTTTGTATACAATGCTAATTATAAAATAACATCTAAAATACTCTTATAGACATCTTTCTCAATTTTGTAACTTTATAAATAAAATAGTAATTTGGGACAAGATTAACAAGTAGGAAATTGACAAGTATTCAAGAATAAATATAATGTAATTTAAAAGAATGGTATTTTATTCCCTTTGATATTCATAAAATTTGAAAGATATTAGCTTATAACTGTTCAAAATTTGTTTCGGTTAAGAATTCTATCTGTTCATACTGTCATCATCAATAGGCCTTTCTTTACTCTCCATGCATGAAATTTCGATTGTCCCTATTTAGTTGACCTTTGACTTTCTAAGAAATTCTCCTCTTAGCTCATGTGGAGCTCAAAAATCTTTTGGTTTATACTTGTTCTACCATGGTTTTGGAAATTGTTGTTTTCTTTTTTATTTTTTTGTTGCATTTTTAAACTATTTTTCCTGATGGATAAGGTGCTTCCTAACCATGTTTCTCTAAAAGTATTATTCAGTAATTATTTCATGGGCACTATACCCTTTATGATGGAAGGGTCAGGCATGAAACCTTACTAGTGGAACACAGCAGTTCAAAGCCTTATATCATTATTGTGAGTTTTACATCCCATCAGCAAAATAAATCACATGCTGTCCCCTGACAGGAGTTTTTAAAAAATCAAACCTCAACTTTTATAAATTTAACTTATTTTGTTGCCATAACCCTTCCTTAAGACTATATTAAGTTTTTTAAAACATATAATCACTATTTATTTGTAGCTATGTGATTTTATACTGTTTTTAGGAGTAGTAGAATTTTTTGACGTATCTATGAGTGTTCTAAACTGGATTACTCTACTTTTCTGGTGGTATATTTTTTCTAGAAAAAATTCGTGATAAAATTGGGATGTCTTATAGACCCACTCATATTCATATGCCAGAAAATATGTTTTAGTTTCTTGTCTAGTACTCTTATCGTTTTAGGTCACTGCTTGAATTTGATTCTCTTTAATCATCTTCAGTGTAAGTTTATTACATTTGTTTTATTTTTATTGTTTCTTTTTGATTATATGTAACATTAGAGTTCATTCTGACCTTTTAAAATGCATGGGATATAATTTGCTCTAATTCAGTCCCCAATATTTCCCCATTTCCACTTCTCCTCCCTCCCAGTTCCTTTTCCTATATTCTACTGATCTTTTTGCTCCTTACTTTTTAAAAAAATTAAAAAAAAATTTTTTTAGTTAGCATCATGTGTTATTCTTACAATTTTATTTATTTTTATGTTTTGGTCTTTTTTGATTTTACCAAGACCTTTTCCTCTTGTCCTTTTATCTCTTTGGATGTTCTTTCATTGTCCTTTGTCAAGTCTGTTGGGATTGTGGGAAGACAGTCTTGATTATCTTAGTTTTACAGAGTTTACACAGTTGATCTATTTCAGAATGTTGTTGATTCAGTTATTTCATTTACTATCAGGATGTTTATTGCAGTCCATTTCCACTTAAACCTTTAAATGTATTCTTTCTTCAGCTTCGTGTATTCACTTTTGTTCATAGGGTGTGTGTGTGTGTGTGTGTGTGTGTGTGTGTGTGTTTTACTGAGAATCGAACCCAGGACCTCACACAATACTAGGCAAGCACTTTACCACTGAGCTGTGTCCCCAGCCTTCATGTACTCATTTGTGTCACTAAATTTTAGTACCTTATTTCTCTGTTCAGGTATTGTGTTTGTGGTTATGTACAATTTGCTTTTAATAACTTTGTGAGTAAAGTCTTTTCTAAAGACTCACAAATATATTTTTATGAGATTTTAGTAATCTATGTGGGAAATATATTAAAATACCACTGGTCTTCATGGAACTAAGATTTAATTAATCTAATTTATTTCTTTAACATTTAATCACTTTCTTGGTACAATTTTCATTAAAGTTTTATATTTTTGAGATATCCTTAGATTTTTCTCCTCTATTTGTCATTTAGATACTGTTTTAATACATATTGTTTTTTGCATTTTAGATAATCTTAGTGTTAATTTTACATTGGTTACTTCTCATTTGAGTTTAGGAATCTTAGAAATTTAAGTCAAAAAAGGGATTTAAAATTCCATTGATATATAATATTTAAAATGCAAAGTATATCTCATTTCTGTAAGTAATAAAAGCTTAGTTTTAAATTAGGAAAGTTCTAAATGAAGTGAAGGTTACATAACGTTGGATTAAATTTTGTGAAAATCTTTTCGGTTTCTGTTGCTAAACCATTGATTTCTTTAAGTTTTATAAATATACCACTTACAGTATTTTTAAAGGAAATCTATTTTAAAACTATTGTGTTTTACTTTGTTTTAAAATGCATAGAGTTTTTTTTAAATACCACTCACTGTAGATATTATAATTTTATGACCATTCTGATACCCTTTGAAAGTAAACTATTAATAGCATATTGGTCCTTTTCTTCCTTTTATCCCCATTTTTAGATTTAGTCTTTCTGTAAGAGTGGCCTTTTTTTTTTTCCTGTAGATTCACAGATGTTGCTGGTTAAATGAACTGAAACCTCCAAAGAGAGAGTTCTCATCATCTCTTTCAACCTTGCCCTAAAGCTAATTGCTATCTTTGGGTGACTGCTCCCCACTATCTGTTTTGGAGTCTCAAACCATTGTGGCCACAGGTGAATGAACCTGGCTTGAAAATGTGCCTTTTCTATAGGCGCATTCTTTAGGAGAAAAAGAAAATTAAGTCATCAATTGGGCATCCTGTTGTGCTTTCGAGAAGATATGTGTTCTGGAATTCTTCTGCATTGACAAAACTTAATAAAATAGGGTGTTTTGGGTTCACTTGATAGTACCAATAAGTAATTGAAATAATATTTTCTAGACCTACGTGAAAAGTCAGGATAAACAATTTGCAGCAGCTACTATTCAGACTATAGGCAGATGTGCAACCAACATCTCAGAAGTCACAGACACCTGCCTCAATGGCCTGGTATGTCTGCTCTCCAACAGGGATGGTAAGTTTAGAGATTTATTTTATCTTCAAGTACTTTATAATTTGGATACTCTTAGTATATCTTCAAGTTGTAACCTTCTATATTTTAGTTTCCCTGTACATCAGTAGTATGGTCACAATAAATATCAATTTTAGTCTTGAAATGCATATTCTGTTTAAGTAAACCAGATAATTCACATTGTTTGTCTTGCCTCGACTAAAACTTTAATTCATTTTATTTCTTTACTATTTAATCACCTTGTAACCCTTTCCATAAAGGTTTATTTTATTGCTTTTTTTTTCCCTTTGATACTGTTTAAATTTATGATGAAAAAATTAGACAATGACACCTAAGTTATGCATGATATTGGTTCACCTGCAGAGGGTGCTAAAAGCAGGCAAATGACTGACTTTACAACATGGATAAGAGGCTAGATCAAAAAAAAAAAAAAAAATCAACTGTGTACTTTCTGCATTTCCCCCCAGAAATTTATCTAATAATTTTGTATTCAAGATTAACTAGCTTTAAAAGCCATCAATTTGGACCACTTCATGTTTTTAAGCCAAATAGTATCTAAGCATTCTAAGAAACTAGATATGTAATATCTAACAAAATTGGTGACTGGTGGTAAACTGTCAGTTCTTTCTGTGGCTATGACTTTGGAGTAAATGGGGCCATTTAGAGAAAATAAGAAAGGTGAGTTACCTTTTCACTTTTCAAATAATTTATTTAGAAGATGTTCATTATGTATTTGATTAAAATGAGATTTTTAAGAGGAAAAGTATAATTTTCTGTATAAAATCATTGAAATTATTTGTGGAATTTTATAATTATGTCATATCTAGACACTAGTATATATGACATAGCAGCCATAAAGCAAAACAACAAGAATTATTTTTTATATTTTATTTGAAAAATAACTTTTCATCATAATAATTCTGCTATTCCCAGACCATGTATAGATTATCTTTTTCCACATGACAGGTCTTTTTTTTTTTTTAAGCAAACTGTAATGTATTTCTCATGAAAAAAAAAAACAATATTTATTCCCAAATAACAATGATTTTTATTATAAACATAAAATTATCAGCTTGTGCTTATAAACTCAAGATATTATAATACAATAGAACATTTTACTAGACATAGTATTAAAACTCTAAGTGCCAATGAAGATTGTCATGGAGATAAATTTTTAAAGAAGTCTATTATATAAGGTAATTAGAAGAGATGGATAATAAATGTCATCTATCTTATCTATTTCAGTTTTTAACAATTACATCCTTTTTATCTCTGCTTCTGGGTCACACTTTAAAATGTGACTTTAAAAACATTTTTTGTTTTCCTTTATCTTTAATAGTGACTTTTTCTTGACCAAATAAAATACACTCCATGGGAAAATAGTTATGTGACATTTATTTAAGATTTTGAACCAAGCTTGATTCACTAGGGTAATTGTTCTTTTAAAATTTAGTTGCATACAAAGAGTATCAAATTAGTTTGGACACTAATACTTCTTTCAAATAAAAGTTATATTCCAATTTTTCTCAGTTTTACTTTTTGATCTTTTTTTCCAATGTGAAATTTTCAAGTTGTTTCTGCTTCAACATAACATTGTTTCCAAAGATATTTTTTACTTTGATTTACAAGATAACTATTCTACTTCTATAGCATTTTCAGGGAAAGATACTGTTATAATTTGATAATGGGGGACTAACATCATCTATAATCACTTTAAAAATATGGGAGGATATGCTAATTTTAATTCTCATATTTTAATATTTAGGCTTTTGTTTTTAGCCAATCAAAATTCTCTTTATAGCCACAAGTTTTTTCTGTTATTCAAATGTTTTTTTAAATAGTTCAAATATTAACAGACTTTAATTGAATTGTCCAGGTTCTGATTGCATAATTATTATTAGCCCACAACACCTGATTTAACTGTCTTTTTATCATTTATCCTATACTTTTTGTGGCACAGATGTTCCTCAACTTATGACAGGGTTATGTCCCAGTAAACCATCATAAATTGAAAATATTAGGTCAAAAATTCATTTAATAGACCTATCAAACATCCTTGCTAGCCCACACAGCACACTATAGATTATGAGTTGTTTTCCCCCATGATTGCATGACTGACCAGGAGCTGTGGTTGCTGTTGCTGCTGCTGCCCAGCATCTCTAGTGGGTATCAGATCTCTTATCACTCTCATTAGCTCTGGAAAAGATCCAAAATCAAAACATAAAGTATGGAATCTAATGAATCTGTCAATCAGTTCATCAGCATGGTATGGTTGAAAATTCATAAGTAAGGGACCAACTGTAGTTTGGAAATCTGGTTCAGTAAAAGTGAGAGTTAAAATAAATAAGGAAAATATTTATATTAAAATCAGTAATATTAGCCCGGCGCGGTGGCGCACACCTGTAATCCCAGTGGCTCGGGAGGCTGAGGCAGGAGGATTGAGAGTTCAAAGCCAGCCTCAGCAACTTAGCGAGGCCCTAAGCAACTCAGGGAGACCCTGTTTCTAAATAAAATACTAAATAGGACTGGGGATATGGCTCAGTGGTAAAGTGCCCCTAGATTCAATCCCCAGTACCAAAAAAAAAAAAAAAAATATATATATATATATATATATATATAAATAATATAAAAAAAAAAAAAAAAGTAATATTTAAAAAATTTTTAAGTGACCTTTCCTGACAACAGAGCTTTTTTACCTTCTTATTAAAAACACATAGTTTTAGGAACAAATTCCATGAATGAAGCTTCAGTTTCTTAAAATTTGTAAAATCTTTTGGACCTCTAAAAATCTGTGAGTCTTTTGTTGTATGAAATGAATATTTCATCATCTCTTCAGATAAAGTATATTTAAGTCTCAGGAATAGCATTTAGGTTTCAGTTTTTATAGATATTTAACATACTTTTCTTGGATCTATGGTTATTGCCTGCTGCAGTGTGTTGTTGAATTTTACCTTTTGGCATGGGGAGAATCTTCTAAGCAGACTTGAAGCTTGCTCTAAGATGATGTATTATCATTCTTTAAGATTAATTTGATAAATTTTTTTACAAAACTTTAGTGGGAGAAATTTATGTTTCTTTAGGCTTAGAATAAGCCTAAGATAATTTATTTTAGGTACATGTTAACAAAATTTGCTTGTCTGAATCACCCTGTTGCTACCTACTGTAAACTAAAAGATTGCGGTAGAAGACTCTTTTTAAATTTCCTTCAGTTTTTTTTTTTATTTATAATTCAATAAGCACTTGCTGAGGACTTGAATCAGTTAAGGTTTTTAATAAATGTTGAATAGATTCATTAAACTCATAAAAGGTTCCTTTCTTTATGGAGCTCATAGTCTAATATAACGAGACGGTAATATAAAATAAATGTACTATACTCTTCCCATATACTGCCACTAACTCTGCTGCCAGCTATTTGTTTACATGTATAACTATACTACCTGTTTAAATGTTTAAAATACTGTCTTAAGTAATTACCCATTCTGCTTGTGCTCTAAATAACTCACTTGTAAAGTGGGGATAATAGTAGATTATACTTTTTAGATTATTGAGGACAAAGAGAAAACTAGGAAAGGGTCAGAATATAGGATTAATTTTTGCTTCTGATAGAGTAACAGCACAGTGCTGAGGTCTTTGGAAACCAGGAGGGAATATGTAAAGGAAAAGTAGGGTGGAATTGAAATTAACTGAAGGGAATGAGAATAGGCAGGAATGAGAATAGGAATGTGATAGGCAGAATAATACTCCCCAGACCCGCACCCTGCACTTAAAAATTTTGTTTTTGCCCAGGTTCTAATGCCTGGACCTGTGACTGGGTTACCTTATATTACAAAAGGAACTTTGTAGATAAGCTGAAGTTCAGGTTCATTATTTGAAGAGGTAGGTAGATTGTTTGAATGGGCCCAAAATAATCCAAAATAATCCTTATAAGGAAAAGGAGGCAAGAAAGTCAGAAGACGCCAGAAATAAAGATCAAAGTGCTGTGATTGCTGGAAGGGGACCTTGAAGCAAGCAAGGTGGGTAGCCTCTAGAAATTGGAAGACAGGAGATACATTTTTGCCCTAGAACCTTCAGCCCTGTCAACATCTTGATTTTAGCTCCATAAGACCTATGGCTTACAAGATGATAAACTTATGTTGTTTTAAATTACTGTTTGTGGTAATTTTTGACAGCTATAGTAGAAAACTAATTTAGGTTCAAAGGATAAATAATGTCACATATATGTATCAACTATTGACAATCCTGCCTCTTCATATGGATAATTAAAATTATGCAACATTGTTTTTTACTTTGGCAGGTTTTATAATAATATACTTTTAAAAAATATATTTTATGCTCTTCTTTAAAACCACACTTACTATATTTTGCTTTATGTAGTATGTAAAATGGTTATATGCACATTTTATTTTTTCCTACCAGAATATAAGTTAGATGAGGAAAGAATCTCATTGTATTCTGATTTATCTTGTTTTTCCTTTTACCACTGAGTGATGGTAATATGTAAAAGTAGTACCTGCTCATAGTAACAGAGAGCATTATTAGAAATAGAAAGGTACTCCCTGGTTCTGAGTTTGAATTCTGGACAAACTCATATAATTCCAGTGCATTTCTCTTTATTCATCTTTAAAATGATAATAAGGTAGCTACCTTATATTACAATAAGAAGAAAATGTAATATGACAACATTTTGTAAGCTAAAGCATTAATATTAGTTAACAATTAGTTATTTAATATTTATTTTTATTCCAATGCAGAAGGAGGTATGCAGTTTGAAATACACGTGTTTAATAATGACTGTAATGATAATGAATTTCATTCATACTTTAAAAAAAGGGAGCTAGATAAGAAATATATCTCAAAGAGAAAGGTAACAGGACACAAGTCATGGTATTTCATATGCTATTAAAAGAAACCTTTGTAGTGTGTGTCAGGGGAATCTCTAAAATCTATGAAACTATTAATCAGAAAGATGTCAAAATTGTAAGGCAGTGTTGGGTTACCTCTTTGGTGTCAGTGGTGTTAATAACAGTTGAAGTAAAATTCATTCCCCAAGGTCAGGTGTTCAGGTTAGTTGTATTACATTTCTCTACTGGTGCCACCAAAAAGGTAACTGTGGATCTGTGATCAGCCACTTTAGTGTGACAGCTCAATCCCCAAATCTCAATTTGAAGATCTGCTTCTTTGTCACTTCCAGTAGCAGTTACCTGTATTAATTAGATCCTGGCAAGAAACAGCACATTTAAAAGGGGTGATTAAAGAGAAGTTACTGAAGGATTAAGGGAAAACCAACAAGGTATGGTGTAGCATTCTTGGGCTAATAGCTAGAAGGGGTGTGGGCAGCAGAGCCAGCTACCAGATCTCATAGGAGAGATCTACTCTCAAGAACTGATACCTTCAGTGGATGAATGCAGGTGCTACTAGTGATGCTAGCTGGGAAAGGATTCCTAATAATAAGTGCTCCCCACCCCGCACCTCCTGTTGTACTTCCTTTTGCCTAGACACAGCTAGAGTCCAGGGACATGAGTCTACTTGATGGAATCTACAGGTCAGCGACTGAAGGCACAGATTTAGGGAGAGACAGGCAGAATGGGTTTACAAAACAAATGGAGACAGTCCCACTCACAATTCCACCCTTTTTGGCTCTGTGCTCTAGCATGAAGTCCATGCTGTTTCTACAGTAACACTTTTCCTACTAAAACTAATATTAGTGCTCACTTTTCTGGACAATACTTAATGAAAAAAATTTTAATTACTGTTTTCTATAGAATGGAGAAAATGTTGTTTAGAGTTTAGGTAGTTGTTTCTGACTAATATTTGGTGGGAATCAAAATACAATATTTGCAAGTTCTGGTTAAAAGCCAAAGACATTGTCCAATATGGTAGGCAGCAGAATCCAACCTTAGCTGCTCCTGACAGAGAAGTGGAGATGGAAAAGGGGTAAACAGAAGCTAGGAGACAGCAACAGAGGTTAAAAATTAAAGTTACGCCGCCTTCTTAAGACATTTTTACCCAAAAAGTCTGAGTGTACATTCATGGTTGTATTTTTCTCTTAAGGCATACAGAATGTTTTGCTGATTTTACTTTCATCAAGCAAATTGCATGTAAATTGAATTTAATATGAATAATCTCTGTCTCTTTCAGAAATAGTTGTTGCTGAAAGTGTAGTTGTTATAAAGAAATTACTGCAAATGCAACCTGCACAACATGGAGAAATTATTAAACATATGGCTAAACTCTTGGACAGTATCACTGTGAGTATTCATTAAGAAGTGTTTGCTGAGTTCTAGTAAATTTTACTCAGTAAACTATATTTTGTTAAAATGAATGGTCATTCTCCACTATAATAGTAAAGAGAGCTGAGATGCCTTGGTTTAAATTCAGGTTCTAAAATTTCATACTGTTAAAGAGGGAATTACAGATCTGAAAATGGGAAAGGGTGGAATGAACTCCGAAGTGTTGGAATGCAATTGAAGAGAGCAGTGTGACCTTCATGCCTTTTTATAGAGAAATAACTAGATGTTATTTGAGTGTATATGTGCATATATGTTTGGTCTAAACTTGTGTCATGTGTGAATATAAACTTACAAATATTTATTTAGGCCTAGAAACAATGCCCCAGTACCAATGAGCATACTTTATGCCTAGTTCATGTTTTGTTTTATTATTGAGATATAATATCATAAGATAAAATTTAATTTTTGAAGTGTATAATTCAGTGGGTTTTGGCATACTCATAAGGTTGTATAACTATCACCACTAAGTAATTACAAAACATTTTTATCACCCCTAAAGAAAAAATTTCTATTTCTGAAATTACCCAGTCTCCCTTCACTCTATCTTCTGGCTACCACTAATGTTCTTTCTGTCTATATGGATTTTCCTATTCTGTATATTTCATATAAATGGGAGTCATACAGTGTGTGGCTTTTTGTTTCTGGTTTCTTTCACTTAGCATGTTTTCAAGGTTCATGAGTGTTGTAGAATGTAGTACTTCATTTCTTTTCATGGTAGATTCTCTAAAGTATTCATAGAATAGAGACATGTCAAAAGGACATAATAGCATGCTTGGAGGGACATGGGGCTCCCACTGGCCAATTTCAGCAACAGAAAAAATGATAGTAAAGAATTAAAACCCACAGAATGGGTAAGAATCTATAAGTCTACACTGGAATAAATGGAGGGATGAATGAGTGAACAAATTAATAAATGAATAAATGGAGAAATAGAAACTCTTCCTTACAATTCAAAAGGGTTGATGGAATTAGAATTCTCACCATCTGCTTACCATAACAATTGATTCAGACAGTAATTGTCAACAAATACTAAAAACTAGTGGGAGAGATTTGGGGAGTAACAGGATGTTTGCACTATCTCAAGGTATATTCTCATAAACTACTTCTTAGTTAAAAGGTTAAATAGTGAATTACAGTGGAGAAACCTGGCAGGCACTACCTTAACCAAATGAACATAGTTAACATTGTTAGATTGATAGGCATCAATCTAACAATGTTATCTTTTGATACGTTATGCTGAAAAGAACTCGGCATCAGTGCCCATTCATTCCTGCCAAAAGTGAATGATTTGAGCAGGGCTTGGTGGCACATGCCTGTAATCCCAGCATCTCAGGAGACTGAGGAAGAAGGATCATTTTTTCAAAGCCACCTCAGCAAAAGCAAGGTGCTAAGAAAAACTCAGTGAGACCCTGTCTCTAAATACAATACAAAATAGGGCTAGGTATATGGCTTAGTGGTTGAGTGCCCCTGAGTTTAATCTCCAGTACCCCCCCACCCGCCCCCCCCAAAAGTGAATGATTTGAATCTAATCTTTGGGAAGCATGAGACAAATCCATGCTAAGGGTATTCTGAAGCATAACTAGATTATATTTGTTTAAAAATGTCAATGTTAGGGAGGGGTGGGGGCGGGGTGGGGGGGTAAAAATAACAGAATGTGTGACAGATACCATTGGCCTGTGTACATGCATGAATGCACAGATGGTGTGACTCTACTTTGTGTACAACCAGTGAAACAATAGCTGTACTCCTTTTGTGTTCAATTAATCAATAAGTAAATAAAAAAAAATGTCAATGTTATGAGATGCAAAGAAAATCTCAGTATTTCAGATTTAAAAAGACTAAAAAGGATATGACAGTACTATGCAACATAAAATTTTGGGTTTTCTATTGTAGAAGCAATTCAGAATTTCAGTAAGATTTGCAGATTAGACAGCAGTATTGATTCTAATGTATAATTTATCAATTTCAAAACTATTTCGCAGTGGTTCTATAACCTTTTTGTTATTTTAGGATGTTTATATGGAAGTATTTGGGGTTATAACAAGAAATTATAACCCATAGAATAGGTAACATATATCCCATGTATATATCATAGCTTTTATCAGTTAATAAAGCAAAATATATGCGTTTAAGTGGAAAGAAAAATAATACAAATGTAGTAAAATGTTCACATTTGAGACATCTGGGTGGAGATGGCATCCAGAAATTCTTTTTACTGTCCTTACAGGTTTTCTGTAAATCAAAAATTCCTTAAGGAAATTAAATTAAAAATATATTCATCCTGGCCCTGCTTCCAGCTCTGTGTCCTCACATTACAGCCATTTACCTTACTTTCTCCATGATGATAGTAAAAAACAAAAAAGCCTAAGCTATAGTATTGTAAGTCTTTCGTTAGTTATTACAGGCAATGCTCTTAGAACATTACCTGGCACACAGTGGTACTGCATAAATGTTTGCTGTCATCTGCTTCATGTTCTTTCCTCTAAAACGTTTTGAAGAAATTATCTGAAAAGAATTTATTTCCTTGCCTCCAACTCATTCCTCAGCTCATCACAATCTTATTTTTGACTCCCCAAAAGTACATTCATTCTGTTTTTTCCAAGATCAGTATCTCCTCCTTATTAAATATAGTACATAGTTTTCTTTCCATTTATTCCTTGATCTTCTCTTAGTATTTAACTTTCCTAGTCAATTCTTCCCTTTTAAAACATTCTCTCCTTGTGAGTTCTGTTATTACATCCACTGTTTGTTTTTCTTCTCACTCTTCATCCATTTTCTTGTCCATTGTGTTTGCCTTTTGCTATGCCTGACCCTTGAGTGTTGGTTTGTTTTGCCAACTAATGTTCTCTAATGAATAGGATTGTAGTTTGGGAGAGAGTATGTTATTTCCTTCTTTGTAGAGGGGTAATCTGTACTCTGAATCTCTTCAGATGGATATTTGTGTAGTGAAACGTAGTGAATTCCAAGGTTAAGAGCCTGCCATTTCAGACCAATTTTAAATATAGCTGGTGGCAAAATTTTCTTTCCCGCAGGGAGTTATTAAAGCTTCATGAGAGTTGTATATTTATCTTAAAGCTAACAGTGGTAAGACTCACATCAGTTGCTTAGATCTGAGCTTCTGCCTCCTCTTGCCAGTGAGTTATTTTGTCTTCATATCTATTATTATTGTTGATTCTAATAATCAGAGCTAGAACTTCTCTTAAAGATTGTGTGTTGTGTATGGTCTAAGAGACTGGATTTGAAAGACAGATGAATTTGGTTCAGATTTGGCTCTTGGGGAAACGGGGGTAGCACAAAGTAACAGGAGAATAGGGAACACAGGAACAATCCTTCATTTGAGTAAATGAAGTCCATTGAGATGAAATTATCTACTTCCATGATACACACGATAAATCTGAGACCAGATCCAGTCTTGGCTTGCTGACTGACCTTCTTAGTTTGCTGTTCTCACTTTGTCTGTGCTCAGTGTTACAATATGAATTCTGGATTCAGACTTGGAGTTGCATTCTTGGTTCTGGCCACTAGCAAACAATGAAATGTGGGCAAGTTTCCAAACTCTTTGTTTCTCAGGTTTCTTTGTATGTCATGTGGGAATTATGGTAGAGCTTATTTTATAGGACTTTATCAGTGATGGACTAAGAAATTATATAAAGTTCTCAAAAATAGTGCCTGGCAAATTGTAGGAGCCCAATAAATGTTAGCTATATAATTTTTAAAAGAAGAAAATGTAGATTTTATCCTGTTCCAGACTTTGATTCCATGGCTATGTAAGTATGTAGCATAGTTGAAAATATGAGAATTAAAGTTTAAATTTACTCTCCTTTTAGAATTCCTTCAAATTGTTATGCCTGTAGTACAGTTACCTTATATGTTCTGATTGTGAATATTTTATCCTTTGGTGTGACCTTCATTTGTAGTAAATACTACTTTTGGTGTTAAAGCTCTTCCAGAATAAAAAACATACTACCTTAGGATTGCTCTAACAGGATTTCACATAATGTTGAATGGGACAGGTGGGGATTTTTATATTATAAAAGAGCAATTGGGAGATGTTATCTGTAAGGACTACTGAGTAGTGTTAAAATCGCACTTTATATATTCCTTGCCCAGGTGCCTCACTGGACTCCCTCCATTTTACAAGTTGTCTTTCATTGCCCTTCCAACCTAACATAACTCAGGTTTAAGTTTTAATGTATATTGAGTCCAGATAGAGAATATTGCATCTGATTTGCTTTTGGTATGCATTTTGTTTAAATGTCTACTGATTTTGCCTTTGACAAATTTAAATTAAAAAATTGATGCTTTTGTAGGATTCACTTTAGGCTGTTGCACTGTACATTGAGCTGGTATTGAAACACAATAGTTTTTAAATCAATCTGCTTACAGAGTGATCTGTAAAATATTTCCAGATGTCTTTTTATAACTGCTGTGGTATACCAGGAATCTTCCCCCTACTCTAGACAAATTCGTGGGTTAAAATGGCAGTGGAAGCTGCCTCCTCGTAGAAGATTTGAAAAGTGCACTTAACTACCTGCTAAGGGCATTTAGAGTAAAGAATCAGGCTAAGTAATTTACAATCCAGTTTGTCTTTGATAATACTGAAAAGCAGAAGTTCATAATGAAAGTATTATATCATATATGACTGTGCACATGTACACATGCCTATGTGGGTGTTATCTTAGCTTGGTTTTAGTTCAGTTTTCCTATTCTGTGGTTGATACAATCATGGAAAATAAAGAGTGACTGATTTTCTAATTTGAGAGAGAAGCAGGGCTGGAATCTGAAAATCTTAGGATTCCAATTCTAGCAAAATACACAGAAATACTGACTTTGTCAGTTTCTTAAGCTTTTAAATAAAATGCCATTACCAAAAGTTTGGTGTAAATATTCTTGCATTGGTTTTTAAAATTTTTTTGTAGAGTGATTTTCAATTACAAGTTTTTAAAATGTTTATTACATGGGGTTTTTATTGGCTCAGTTCTTAGAAAATTCTCAGTATGATCCTCTATACCACTATCCCCACAAGATTTTCATTGTAGGCATTAGCATTTATTGATTTTTGATTATTTTTAAAAATGGAAAATTTAAATATATGCATTATGAATACTTATTCAATGTTTTATTTTAATCTTGGTATATTTATGAATTTGAAAAAAATCTTTTAAAACCATACTTCATTTTGGATTGTCTTTTTAATTGCAAGAGAATTGTGTCTTATCAGAAGATAATTGCTTCAAATGGGAAAATAGATTGTGATTTCCTAGAATTCTAGTTTTTATACTAGTAATATATAAAAAATATTTAAGAAAAATAAATCTAGCATAACTGAAATCTGAAGTTGTTCATATATTCTTATTTAGAAGAACCTTTCATTATTGCAGGCAACTTGAATTGTTCCATACTGGAAAATTTAATGTACCACTCAATTACTATTCTTTAGCCCAATTTAAAATAATAAATTGGGAGTAAGGTCTTAATGCAGTGTAACCTTTGGAACATTAGAAATAACCTCTTTCTTTCCAGAAATCAGTATACAGTAAGGATATTAGTTTTATCACACTGCATGAATAGATTTGTAATAGCACTTAGACCTTTTTATATTTCATAAGTAGACTGATTTCTTCTATCTTACTAAACTTATTCTAGGTAATAATTTAAAGATGATGCTATTATAAATATGTTGGGAAACAGAAATATATTCTTTTTATTTTAAAATTTTTCTGATGACCTCATTTTTATTTTCATGCATGATTCAACTTGGGTATTTGTTAATATTTTATATTATGTTAGGAAGTGGGTATTTTAAAAGAATTTTAGATGGTAGATATTGTAGCTATGGAAAGGTCCTTATTCTCACTTTTTTCTCTTGCAATCACACTATGAATAACTGAAAACTATTCAGAAAATATTAAGACTTTGAGAAGTTGTAAAAAGACTTCATAAAAAGAGTGTTGCCTTTTCTCGTGATCCTACCATTTAATGATAGCCTTCAGCCTTTTCACTTATTACAACAGGCAAATTTTCTATGTGAGGTGAAAATGTTCACAGAAACTAATTTACATACCCTCTCAAATTCCTCATGGGGGAGCATACAAATAAGCAAATAGTAATAAAACTAATTTGTATACTCTAAAATGTTGGTCTTAATGGTACTGATGGAAGGTTTCCAATTTGTAGAAATGCAGTGATTTTTAAGAAAACAAGTCATATCGAAATGTACTTTATTTTAAAAACATAACGCCAAAGTGCAATGTTGGACAAACTTATGTCTATTTCTTTTATTGACCAAATAACAAATAAGGGTTCATGATTTTACAAGCAGACACTGATGATCTACTGTTTGATTTATTTCCAGTACTATAGATGAATATACCAAGAGGATAACAATTTTGATTTGGAATCAGTCGTAAATGGATATGTTCCTTTTACAACATTATTCACATGTTCTCAGAATGTGACTTGTGGACCGCCTGTCTCAGGAATCATCTATGATGCTTCTTAATGCATAGATTCCTTAGTTCTACCACAGAAACCTGCCATTTTAGTAGGGAACCTTAGATGTTTTTGTGGCATTGAAGTTTGAGAGTTGTTGCTCTAAAGCAGGGATCAGGAAACCTTTCTATAAATTGCTAGATAATCAGTATTTTTGGTTTTGAGGCCCTTACAGTCTTCATTGCAGTGACTCACTTCTACAGATATAGCGCAGAAGCAGTGATAAACAATCTGGAAGCATTTGCATGGTCAGTCAGATTTGGTCCAAGAATTTTCCATCCTCTGGTAGAATTTAGATTCAAGACGAGTGGTTTTTACTGTGTGAATTTTTTCTAAGGCCTTCTCTTTGATATCTGTTTTGATTAGATTACCTGTCTGCTTATTTTTTTGATAACTAAAGAAAATTAATAAATGTAAGAGTATTTTCTGGATATGCATTTAATGATGAATAGATGTAAATTCTTTATAATATTTAAAATCTTTCCTATACTAATATTAAGGAGAGTGTGATTATCTTATTTCTAATAATCTGTTTGTTAGGTTCCTGTGGCTAGAGCAAGTATTCTTTGGCTAATTGGAGAAAACTGTGAGCGAGTTCCTAAAATTGCCCCTGATGTTTTGAGGAAGATGGCTAAAAGCTTTACAAGCGAAGATGATCTGGTAAAACTGCAGGTTTTAAATCTGGGAGCAAAACTGTATTTAACCAACTCCAAACAGGTAAGTGGTTAATCTTTAGAAGTACTTTCTTCTTTCCTCTTTTTTCTGATCAAGTAGTTAAGGTCTGTTCATGCCTTAACCTGTATATTCAACAATTTCTAGGTCCTGTTTGTTTGAGGTTCAATGTTAGATGGTAATAATGCAGAGAAATAGTATACTAGTCTAGTAGGGGAGAAAAACATTTAAAAATGGAATACTATGTAGTATGTGTCCTGTAGAAGTATTGAGATATAGTGATACTTCAGGGGGAAGTTATTAAAGATCTGAAGTAGGAAGAAGGAGGTTAGATAAACTTTCATAAAGGATAAGATACTTGACTAAGGGCTTGTAAGGAATGCTTTATTAAATAGAATAAGGAAGGAGGAATGGAGAGGGTCAGAGCCATAAGACAGGTTGAGGTTTTTAGGAAACTTTAAGGCAAGTCTGAAAAGGTAAGTGCTATGGTCTGAATGTTTGTGTACCCAACCACCCCCCCCCATTAATATGTTGATACTTAACCAGTGTAATGGTATTAGAGCCTTGATGGGTAATTAGGTCAGGAAAGTGGAGCTGTTATGAATAGACTTAGGACCCTTATAAATTAGAATCCTAAGAGCTCACTTACCCCTTCTACCCTCTGAGAACACAGTGAGAAGGTACCATCTATAATGCAGGCCCTTACCAAGCACCAAATTTGTAGATGCTTTGATCTTGGATTTCCTAACCTCCAAAACTGTGAGAAATGAATTTCTGTTGTTTATAGTCTTCCCAGTCTATGGTATTTTATTATTAAAAAAAGGCTAAGACATGAGGCAGTTTGAAGACTTGAAGTGGCTCATATGCTCTGCCAAGTTCAGGGACCTTATTCTATAGGTGAAAGGGAAAACACTTAAAACTTCTCAGTGGTGGGATAATTTACCAGGTTTGCAGTTTAGAATATTTATTTAAGTCTATTGAGCAGTCATTGGTTAGAGGAGTCATTTTTTCCCTCTACGTATGAAATGGAAACTGTTCCATCTTTTATCCTGTATCTGAATTGCTATTTTTCATGGATAGAGGACTTGCCTATTTAATAAGATTGAAAAAGGATTCTTGCACACTCATAGCTAGGTGTCTTAGTAGGCCTTAGGTTCCTGTCTCAATGTATCTTGCTTTTGCCTCTGTGGTCCCCCCCCCCCCGCCATTTCCTTCCATTTGACCCCCTCTCTAGAACTCTGTGCCTATTATCTCGTTCTGTCTCCCTTCAGTCCTTTATCACTCTGTCCCTTCATTGCAGTCCAATGTCATCTGTTTTATCTCTTTGTATTTACTGCGTGTGTCTGTCTCCTACTGTGTTCCTTCTTTGCTTGCCCATAGTCATTATTCATTCTCTAGAAAGCTCGTGTTTGCCTTTTAGAATCCTCAGATCATTTCCTCAGATTCATTTCTGTAGACTTTGGGATTTTTTTCATCCCTAATTTGATTTGAGTCTTATTATTACAGCTTTGGTTGATTGGTATACAAGATTTGTAACTAGATAATTATAATTATTAGAACATATTTCTATGATTTAAATTTAATCATTCCATTTTAAATCATCTTTCAAAGAAACTAGGTAATCAGTTCCAAGTGTCTTATAGATTTCTTCATGCATTGAGATACTTTTAAAAAAACCTGAGTGATAGAAAGTAGATCTTTGTTTGCTGTTGAGTTTTGTGCTTATTGACAAAACAGTGATTTCACTAAAGCCATGTGGTATGGTACAAGTCATATTTAGCTTATGGCACCTAGAATATTGTGAGTTTCTCTCTGGTTTGGTGAGAGAGTGTGTGTGTGTGTGTGTGTGTGTGTGTGAGAGAGAGAGAGAGATCATACCTTATGGATTATTATACAATAGTATGTTAATCTATACTGAAAAAAAACCTAAATAAATGTTCTGTCATTGACCCTTCATAACTGCAAATAACCAATAATGTAGTACTCCTTATTTCAAAATTCTAGAGTGTATTCAGTGTCTTTTTATTTTTTCAGTGAATTGGAGGACAGTATAGTTGGCACTCAGATTTTTTTTCTTAAGCTGTATTATTAGTGGGAGTTTTGGAGTTCAGCTTCTGAAGTCTTGTATGTTTTAGGATGATACCTTTAGATAACCACAGTAGGTTTTACCACCCTGAGGTGAAAATGCAGTGATTTTTAAAGTATCTTAAATTTTCACGTAACTTGTTATTTTTAAATGATTAAATATAAAAATAGATGAATGAATTATCCTGTAGGATTGTACTCTGTTCTCCAATATTTCTCATTTCTCAAAAAAATGAGGTTGAGGAAATTAATCAATGAAAATTAATATTAAAGAATGGTTTAAGTATCATCAACTTGAGAGCATTTTTTAGTCATTTGTCATAACTCATTGGATATGAGACAGAAACTAAAACCATAACTCACCAAAATGTAAAAAACAAAAAAATTGCTTCCTTATTTATTTTAGCCATCTCTAAAACTGAACCAGGAAAACCAGGCCAGTGTTCAGAGACTGCTTTGTTGTGAAATATTGATACTTATTTATAGACCTGATTTCTTAGGGTCTCGTGAACATCCTTAGAATTTTCATTGGATTATTTAGTTGCAGAGAATGTCTTAGCTGATTTTTATAAAATTAGCACATTATACATATTTAAATGCTTAAAAATAATTAAATAATAAACTTCTTTACTACTTTAAAATGTTTTTACCCAGTGTTAAAATGAATTTGAAACTAAGTTAATAGTCTGCTTTCAGTGTGGCCAAGTAAACTCATATTAGGTTGATCCTCCTGTAGATAACAACAACAGCAACAATAAACCCTCTGAAAAAGTACAAATCAAAATGAATAAACAAACACAACAGCCTGAAAATGCAGAAGGGTAAAGAGAAGCAAAAACAATAAGATACTGAAGGGAAATTAATTCTTGGAAGAAGTGGCTGGCATAGTGTGATTTTTTTTCCTGTTTTTATGGCATTTATCCAAAAGATAGACTGCACTTGGCATTATATACAAAGACTAAAACTCAAAAGGAAACTTATAGCCCTTGTGCTGTGAAGAAGTAAAGGACAGATTTCAAGAAAACACACTGGAAAGTTAGGGGGAAACCCAGAAAGTAGATAATCAGAGTAGAGGAGACTCAAGATCTGTGATTAACCCTGCCCAGGTTTCTGACTGACTCCTGAACCACACCTATGTAGGGCAGATTCAGAGCAGCACTGTTAAGACTAAAAGAATGGACTAGAATTTGAGACAGAGTTTGCATCTTGAACACTGCCAGGCTAATCCATTCTAAAACAAATAAAAAACCAACACTGATCCAAAGAGTATAATAATTTTCAGAGTCTGTGCAATATAACATTATGTCTAAGATACAGTCCAAAATTATTCAACATAGGAACCATCAGAATGGGAAGGTATTTTTTAATGGGTAGTGCTTCAGTTTAGGATGGTAAAAAAGTTCTAGAGATGGATGTTGGTAATAGTTTTACAATACTGTAAAATGTTCTTGGTGCCACTGAACTGTATACTTAAAAATGATTTAAGTGGTAAATTTTATGCTATTTAGCCACAATAAAAAAAGAATATAGGGCTAAGGGAAGAATGGAGGAGCGTCCGATTATGTAGAGGGAAAAGAGGGGAGGAGGGGGGGTGGGGGAAAGAAAGATGGTGGAATGAGACAGATATCATTACTCTGTGTACATGTATGATTACATGAATGGTGTGAATCTCCAGCTTGTACAACCATAGAAATGAAAAGTTGTACCCCATTTGTGTTCAATGAATCAAAATGCATTCTGTAAAAATAAAATTAAAAAAAAGAATATAATGACCAGGAAAGTATGATCAATTTTCAAGGGAAAAAAAAAGAAACCAAACCTGTTGTGATCTAGATATTAGAATTTACCTACTAACATTTTGAAGCAACTATTAAAAAATGTGACCTTTGAAATAAAGGAAAATGCACTCACAATGAATATAATAAGAAATCTCATGAGAGAAAAAGAAACTGTGAAAGAATCAAATGGAAATTCTATTGTTTGTCTATTTTAAGTAGTATATATTCTCCAACACTTAATATTTTTTTCTTTTGCTTTAGGGTTAAAAGCTGCTTTAATTGTTTGTTTGTTTGTTTGTTTTAATGTGTTACATAGTGTTTACACTTTTTTAGGTAAACTTCTGTGTGCTGAACTTTTTAAACTCTGGGCCCTATCAGATGGATATTGCATTTGAAAAGCAATTTTTAATTAACAGTGTTTGTGATGACTTACCATAGAACTATTTGGTGTTAATTATGGGAAGCAAGTAGCAATGAAGAGTGCAGGCTCAAACTTATATGGTCTAGCTTCAAATCCTATTGTGCCACTTACAAGCTACATAGTTTGGACAAATTATATAACCTGTCCATGACTTCATTTTCTCATCTGTAAACTGGGAATTTGAACGGTATAGTTAGTTTTGTCATGTTGTAACATATGCTCCTAAAAATCATCTTGATGTACAAAATCACACAATAAAAAACATACAGATTATTGGAAAAATGTGGCTGGAATCACAACACTTAAAAACTTCATTGGTGATATTTTCTTAAAAAGAACCTAATAAAGACCACAGTTTTACACATATTGTTGACTAAGAAATGTATAAAAGCTGTCATGAATTCATTTCTTTTTCTTGAAAAAGATCTGAGGTTGCACATGGAAGTGGGTATTGGTAGGATTGTACTTGGAGGTATGTGGTAGGAGGTTAATCTGAAATTGGATGAGAAATCATACCACCAAATGTGGTATGGCCCATAACACATGCAGATGTAAACATCTGGGTTGTTATATAAGCTGTATATGTTTCATGAATTCCTGGGCAGCCCAGTTCAACTGGGTGCATTTTTCTGCCTTCTCCTAGAGTTTCTTGCAAAAGAAGTCACACACAAAATTCACGTTATGATCAAATTGCTCTGTAATACATCAACTCAGTTGGAACAAATGCACATTTTCAAAACAAGCATTAGAGCAGAACTGACTATACCTACCTCACAAAGTTGTTACGGGGATCAAATGAGACAGCCCATGTAAAATGCTTAGATTTCCTGACACAGAATAATGCTTAGTTTATGTTAGTTACCCTGCTGTTTTTGAACTCTGGTTTACACTGTTAACCAAGTACTAAGTTTTCCTTAGGGAAAATCATTATTCACAATAAAAAAACTAGTCCAATTATTGAAAATCTGCCCCCCCCACCTTTTTATTTTTATTTTTTTAAAGAATACTTATTTGGGCCTAGCCTGCTGAGAAAAGAGTGCTGAAACTCCCCTTTTGATAGTTCATGGAGAAAAAAATGTGTTTAAAATAAATATCAAGAATAGAAAACACTATTAGAATATGCTCACGGTTGAGTAATTTTACTGTTGTATAGGGGAAAAAGTTAAAGAGCTTTCAAACTAGTTGCAATAGCTGAAATCTAGAGCTCTTAAGACAAAATGTGAAGTTTTAGTGTGACTTCACTGAAATAGTCTATTTAAGTTTGAGACAGAAAACTAGGATTTGATTAAACTTATTAATAGCAATTAAGTTGATGAATAAGGATGCTTCTTAAAAACTTTAATAGTGTGCTATCTTTTAAATGTAATAATAAGTAGCATAAGTTAATGTTTTTCTTAGCTCAGGTTTTTGTTTTTTATTACCAAATGTTGCAAATCTATGGAAAATACATAATAGGATAAATATGTATGTATGTTCTCCACTAAGATTAAATTGATGTCAGCATTTGCCGTACTTGTCAGCCTTTTAAAAGGAATATTAGAACTAAAATTTAAGCCCTTGTTCACCTCTTCCTTTCTTCTCTGTTGATGACCATTGGCATATTAGTGTGTTTCATTTAATCATGCATGTTTTAAATTTTTATTATGCGGATATGTATTAATGAACAGTGGATGTTATTGTTTTGTCATTTTTGAAATCTTCTGTAAGTATTCCATATATTTTAGCAAACTTTTTCACTTAATATGTTTTGTATATAATGTCATAAATCTCACAGATGTTGGCGCACGCTTGTAATCCCAGAGGCTTGGGAGGCTAAGCCAGCCTCAGCAACTTAGTGAGGCTCTGAGTAACTTAGCCAGACCCTGTCTCAACATTAAAAATAAAAAGAGCTGGGGATGTGGCTTAGTGGTTAAAAAATAACAACAAATGGAACCAATTTTAATCTTTACTATGTTGAATATGTCTTTCTTGTATTCCTTGAGTATCACAAAGCTGATGTTAGAACTGTTTTAAGTGACTTTTTTTGTTTATTTTGTGCTGACTTATAAACTACAATTATTCACTGCATAGTGACATTTTGGTCAGTGACAGAACGCATATATGTTAGGGGTCTCATGAGATATATCACCTAGTGACAATGTAGCTGTCTTTGTTTGTGTATGAATAATCTCTGGTTGTACAACTATTAAGTCATGTGATGCATTTCTCAGAATGTATTTTCATTATTAAGTGATGCATTATTGCTTTAGGAAAAAGCTATTGTTTGAATAAATATTTACCAGCTTATTACTTGTTAAGAGTGCTTAGGTAAAATGTGATACCCATATCTTGAGAAGTTATCTTAAATAATGAATTTTATTAATGTCCCATCTGTTTTTGGATTGAGTCTATAATGTTATTAAAATGCCATTATTATTTATTTCCATCCAGTTTAGGATGTATCCCAAATTTTTAATTTTTAATGAAGTACTATTAATGATTGCATTAAAATAAGACCAAGTATATTTGTAGACTCTGCATTGAGCTTCCAGCTTCTGCCATGGTTTTGTCTGGTGGTATATAAGACACATGTGCAGTGAATAGATATTTCATTTTAATGTACGAAACATATAAATCTGAAAGACTCTTATCTTTGTTTTTCCAGGCCTTTCTATGTACATATCATAACTAACTTCTCCCTTTTAGAATAGCATGCAGATAAAATGAAAAGCACTCTGACAAGGCAAGCGGGGAAAGCTAAGTCAGTCTTTTACTTGCCTGGTGGTAGTGAGATGAGTATTTAACCGTGTTCTTCTGCTAGCAACTTGATGTACCAGCAAGTTGTGCCGAGACCTTTGAAATTAATGGAGCTCCAGGCTCCATCCAGTGGGTGGAGTCAGAGGAAAACATGGGAAGTTGGTTACAGGTGAAATATGTGCAGGAGGTAAAGAGTGATCAAAGCACTCTTGCTATGGTAGTTTTGTCATTTATTATTTTATATTATAATACATATTATATATTATTTGTTATTGTATAGTGTAAATCGAGAACCTTATTATTTGTCAGTTCTTTTTGTTTTGTTATAAACTAATCAGCAGTAGATTTTTAAAGATTGAAATGCTTAATGAAGAATGAAGTGCTGAATTTTGATTTCAGTACTTAACATGTGCAAAATGTTTATCAACATTTACTGTCTACCCAAACAGTTATAGTGCTACTGACCACACAGCAGATTTACTAAGAAGGAGTTGATGTCCATTTAAGAAATTTGGAGGTATTTTAAGAAGTTTACGCTTCAAGATGACAATTTAATGTGTACAGATACAGACAATGTATACATAACTCTCCATAACACATGATGTCATTTAGAACAAACAACTTTTAAAAATCAGTTTTTCATTTTTACTTCCAGTTTTAATTTGCATGTGTGAAAAAGGAAGGAATAATTGTGTGTTGAAGTAGAAAAAAGGTCCAAACCACTGATTTTGAAATAGAGAATCAATTAATTCTAATAAAATTCAACTCTTTTGGCTCAAAGCATTTATATGTTTATTCTGTTAGTGCTATAAACAGAATCAGAGTAAAGCTTTCATAAGTTTATCCTGTCAAAATGCTGTAAATTCTATTACACATTTAAAAAACCAATATTGAAGATAAAATCATTTGCCTTTGCTGAAAGGATGTTGTCATGGTGAAATCAGTGTTCTTATTACATTAAAAAAAACTGTGGAACAGAATTGTTTTAAGAATTGATGTTGCAGGCAAATATACACTGCTTGTTCAACCAATTGAAATAAAATCGTAGTGGTCAAATTGACTGATGCTAATATATACAGGTAAACTAAACTGCAAAATTCTTGTAATGAAGTTGATGTTACACATTCTTTGCTTGTTATCAACAAGATTTTAGAAATATGAAATATTCTGAAATGAAATATTTTGTGAAGAACTGCTCTGTAAAGCAGTTTATTGTTTTTAATTTAATTGATAAATGAATCTTCTGTATATTGGTTAGGGTTTAGTTCAAAAATTATTTAGAAATCCTGAAAGTGTCACAAAATAAAATATAAAAACCTACAGCTTTTGAAAATTGTAGCACACAGAAATTGTTGGCAACATAGCTTGCATAACAGGAAGACTTTGAAGTTTATCTTGTTAAATGCAAGGAATGAACTGAACAAATTAAAGCATGAGAGCACAAGATTTAATTGAGACATTCTCCCATTTGTGCTATATCGACTATTGTGAAGATTTTTTCAGAGTGTTTTTTGTGTTTTTTTTTTTTAAGGAAGTGTTCGCAGTAGAGGGTGGAGGAAGAAAGGATTGAACAGGAGGATAAGGGAGGATATGAGGCAAATATTTAGTAGTAGATTAATATTTCTATTATTAAGTGAAGCTCTGGAAGAAGCATTGTCTTTAATAGATTCTTAAATAATGTAAATCCTACAGTTAATAGGGTATCTTTGAACACATGAAATTGTGTTCAAAGACTTCATAAAGGAAAAGGAAAATATTCACAATACAATAGATAATTAAGATAAATCTCTGTTAAAATGATGCCAAAATCATTGACATAATGTATATATAGGGAACAATACAAAACACTAGAAGAACATGTAATAAAATACTGACAGTGTATTGCAGGTAATAAGTTGATAATGACTATTTTCATTTTCAAATATTTCTGTCCTCTCCAAATTTTCTATAATTATAATTGAAAAACAGGCATTTTTATATTACTTCTTTGCCATCCTAAAATCTTAAACTATAGGAAAATGCTCTCCTGGTATGTCTTTCTTTGACCTGATATAATTTGTATTTTTTAATTGTTTCTGCAACAAAAAGAATGAATGAGTTTTCACAACAATTCAGTTTTCTCCTTCTCCTAATACCTGGTTTTCTTTTCTTTCTTCATCTAAAATGTATGAAAGTGTACTAAATTCTACACACCATTCTAGGCACTGGGATTCCCAGAGTGCTTAATTTAAGTCTGACTGTATGACTAACAGAAGTTCTGTATGAGAACACCATTCAGATAGCATATGAAACTAATTTTCCACATTTCTAATGTTTTGTTATATCCCCAAACAATGACATTAATGTAATTGAATATTGTCTTTTTAATGTCCCCCAAAAAGTTTACCTTTATATATCTTGATAGAGCTATCTTTAATTAGATAAGTTTATATTTTGTATTAGAATGAAATGGAGATTGATTTTATAGTATCTGAATTTAGTGAAATATTTTTGAAGGATAAATTATTATTTGAAATAGTTCCATCTCATAAAAATTATTGAAAAAACTGTTATTAACTAAAGGGAAGAAAGTAAAATATTTGAGTTTGAAATACAGATTTCAGTACCAGAATTGAAAATATTTTTCATTCAACAGAATTTTCTCTAAACTTCACAGGTTGTTCAAAAATACTTACAAAAAAGATATTTTCTTTATTAAAAATATTGTGTACAAAGAAGAGAACATTGAAAATACCAACAGTTTTATAATTACTAATAATAAAATTCAATTTTGAAAAGGTTTTTGGTAGTTTCATTTTTTTAAAGATATAAAAACAATAAGATGATATGAGAATACATTCTTCAGAGAAATACCAGTGTCTTGATACTAGAAATAGATGAAGAAAACAATTACTGTATATCAGTATATGATAAAAATTATTCTCCTTGTGTCTTTTTGGGGGAATGGTATTTTATTCATTTATTTATATGTGGTACTGAGCATCGAACCCAGCACCTCACACATGCCAGGCAAATGCTCCACTACTGATCCACACCCCAGCCCTCTCCTCGTAGTTTTAATGAATCATTGTCCACAGATATGCTTTTATATATGAGAGAATTTAATTTTTGAACATTTACCATAACTGCTTTGTAAGCTTACCAATATAATAAATTTTACCAATATAATAAATGCATAAATTTTACTATATATAAATATATAATGTAAAATTATATAATTTGAATTACTTTAATTGCCCTCAGTCCCAATAGTGTCTGTTAATATATTGAAAAAGTTTAATTTTCTAAAAATTTTGAGGATAGGAAATATAAGCAAAACTCATCTACACATGGTTCATTATAGTAACAGACTTAATTTCTTCCTCTGATTTATTTTACTGGCAGATTCTCAATCTCAGTGTTCAGTGAACTTTAGAGTTAACTAGCTGTAAATTTTCACTCTACATTTGAGAAAACTAATGCTTACCTGAGTTTACCAGGTTTTCCCATCAGGTACTTGTGCACTTCAGTGTAGCACACATCTTTCTAAGCTAGTGTTGAGCTCTATTATCCATTTGGTGAATATTTTGTTAATTGCCTTTTAAAAATGGATCCTAGATTTTTTTTTTAATTGGTAGTGGAACCAACATGGTAATTCATGGATACCAGTTGTTGGTAACCAAATTCAGAAAATCTCTATTAACATTTTCATTTGTATTTTTAAGTAATTCTACTTTAATAAAATTAGGTTAATGCTTTTTGAATACCCTGCTACTGAAAGAAGGTTGCTCTCTATCCAAATCAATTATCTTAACCAATTATTATTATAAGGAGTTTACCACACTACTGTACTTTGACTTACTGTTCTGGAATTGTCTTTAGTTCTTCCTACTTTGATTGATTTTATTTTTATCTCTTTCTAATGTGTATAAAATGCCCTAATGTAAGTGATTTACTGTTTCTCAGTTTATTTTTCTCATGTTTTATGAATCCTATTTAGCTTATAGTTACAATTGTACATGGGTAACCTTCTAATTTAAAGCTTTGCTTTTTCAATTAGAAAAAAACTATAGTTTAAAATACAAACCTATTTTGTTAACATTTCAATTTTGGTTTAATTATTATTAAAATTATCTCAATATATGTTAATGTAGTACATTCAAAAATTGACTTAGGAAGTCTTATTATGGTATAAAAGCTACTATAATAAGTTGTTCCCTTACATAAATAAATAAATGACCAATATTACCAGAGGCTATAAGCAGCATGGGGGAAAAATGGAAGAAGTCTTTTATCCTAGTTTTTAGAGGGCATCAGCAGCTTGCTTTTATGAAAAAGTAACAGCTAAATGCACTGCAAATAATTTGCAGTAATCCAGTTCAGTGATTCATGTGTCTGCTTTAATGGGTCATAATTCAGGGTAAAGTAACTGAGTGCAGTCAGAGTGCAGACACTGCTTATGCCAGGGACAGTATCTCTTCATAAAACACACCTCAGGAGAAGCAGTTTGCCAGCCCCCTAATACTCTCTGATGTTTTGATGTCCTGCATATTTTTCCGATTAAGTTTTGAGTGCCATGTTTTTAGTTGTATTTCCACATTCATTATTCTCACGTAGACCCTTCAGCGGGTTTGCCATATATGATTATTTTTTTAATGATGCCTTTCTTTCCACTTCAGCAGTTTAATAATCTAGCACATGGCTGCTTCTCAGTACTCAGCATTCACCTCCCCAACACAGAAGAGGACATGTGCTTTGGCTTCAAAATTCCATTTGCTGTGTTAGAAATGCATATTCCCTATGGAACAACATTTGTTTGACATAACCATTCATTTTTATTACGTCTTTAAATATGTTTATCCAGAGTTATCAATAATCATAAATAACTGTATTCTCATCTTGTTCTGTTTTTTTCCAACAGACAAAATTGCTTACCCAGTACATATTAAATCTCGGCAAGTATGATCAAAACTACGACATCAGAGACCGTACAAGATTTATTAGGCAGCTTATTGTTCCGAATGAGAAGAGTGGAGCTTTAAGTAAATATGCCAAAAAAATATTCCTAGCACAAAAACCTGCACCACTGCTTGAGTCTCCTTTTAAAGGTATTATTATCAGACTATATAACTGCAGAATATACAGTGTCTAAAAAATTATGGCATCATGTCGCATTTCTAATGTGCTTAAAATTAATCTCTTAGAAAATATAAATGATTGATATATATAGATATATAAGAACAATGTGCTATCTATTCATTCCTTGTTTTCCAGAGCAAGTTTTATATTAAAGTTTATATTTTATAGACCTTATTTCAGATCTTCTGATTTTTATTCTTACTAAATGGTTTAACTGAACAATAGATAAAGCTGTGTTGTTCTTATAGACGTTTTCTCCATTTTATTTTAAATTCATAGCTTTATTTTATATGGACTACAAGTCATCTTAATAGTGAGTAGTTATTAATTGAATATTCTCTGTATACTAATATCAATGTTTCTAGGAGAGATTATATCATTCAAATATTCCTTTATATTTAAACTTGTTTTTCAAGAAAGGGACTTGACTTATTTTTCCCAGCTTTTTAAAAAACTAATTAAATTTTTATCAGTTTAACAAGTAGCCATTCCATCTGGTATCAAGTGATTATATTCCTTGGTTTTTATATTGTTTATTTAATTGTCTTAAAGCTATAAAGAGCAATTCAGTTTCATAGAAAAACTATTAGAATTCTGGATGTGTTTGTGCCAAGACATGTATATGGATTGTTTAACTGTGCTGTCATTCTTAATATTCACAGTAAAGTAATTTTTAGAGAAGCTACATTTCAGAGCAACACCTCTAAACACACTGACTGATTAGCTTTT
Source organism: Glaucomys volans (assembly GCA_020662805.1). NCBI lineage: Eukaryota > Metazoa > Chordata > Mammalia > Rodentia > Sciuridae > Glaucomys > Glaucomys volans. Next base: position 378,898 of record JAJEJO010000936.1, on the reverse strand, counting down.
TTATTGACCATTATGGGGGAGATTATTGTAATCTATGGACTGAAATCAGTTTTTTGACCTATGAAGAGCTTCCTAGTTTATATTTATTCCTTGACATTTGAGGTAATGTGCCAATTACCTTGAGCTTTGATTATGATTGTTCTCTGTTATCTACAGCTCATATTGTTTATTTTATATTTTCCTCTATTTTTAATAGATAGGGATCATTTCCAGCTTGGCACCTTATCTCATACTCTCAACATTAAAGCTTCTGGGTACCTGGAATTATCTAATTGGCCAGAGGTGGCGCCTGACCCATCAGTTAGAAATGTAGAAGTAATAGAGTTGGTAAGTTGACCTTTCTGAAATTAATTTTGTTCAAGCAACGGGAAATTCTAGGATAACTATTGTTTTTATATAAAAGCTTTTGGGGGGGTTGAAAATGGAAAGTTGTTCACGTATTTCTAAAAGTAATGTGTTAGATATCTCTCATCTTTATAGAATTAAATATTGTATTGCTGTGCCATTGAATGGGTACTGTTCCCTTCTTCAAGGAAATAGTTGAATTCTCTGCATCAGTGCCACCCACATTTGTGCAATTGCATTTGTAGCTGTGTAGATCCAATTTCTAACGTATTTAGTTTCATTGGATTGAGCTTTTTCTACTTTGTTAGAGATTTGTAAGCTTCCTGTCAATGTTTTTCTAGATAATTTTTGCTGTTCTCTTCCAGAAAAACCATACAAAGTGTTCTTCTGGATTTTATGATGAACCTATTTTACGTGAAGCCTAAACATAAACAGGAGCATTGTGTACCAGAAATGTCCTTTGACAAGGTCACAGTAAAAATAAATAATATGTTATTTTTACATAAAACAGCAAATGCTCTTTTTCTACAGCTTTATAAAGTACTGGCCATCAGGTTAAAGCAATAATATTCTTTCCAAGTATTGTATTTCTTCTTTGCATAAGAAAAATAAGGAGAGAAGCCTTTTGATTATATTTAGAAATTGGTTATGTGGAATATATTCAATACTTTTTAAAAAGAATTAATTAGAAAAAGCAATTAAGAATTATATTCTGGATATTTTTTGATAGAAAAGATATATTGAACTAAAATTCAAATAACCAGAGTTCTTTATCACTTAATTCTATTGAAAAGTTAGTTAATCTCCTTGTTAACTTTTCCATATCCAATTGAAGAAAACCTTTATTATTTTAAATATGATTTCAATAGTGAATGTAGCCATGGAATTTGATTCTTCTGAGAAATATGTTTCTCTTAACTATTGAAGCTTATCCTAGCTTTGGAGCATGGGCAGAAACAATGATAACAATAACTGTTTGGCAAACCCTGGCAGTATACCATGATATTTGACAAGCCTTATCTTGTTTAAACCTCATCATGTCATTGTTTCACATATGAGGAAACCAAGGCTCAGAGAACCTAAGTAAACTGCCTAAGTTCACATAGCTCCCAAGTGATACGACAGGTACCCTAATCCTGGTCTGTCTGAGTCCACTGTCTATGCTCTTACTACATTTTATTACACAACACGAGGAGAGGAAGCTTGAGCTTGCTTACAAATCTGTTTTATTATTCCTTAGCATCATTTTCACGCTGTGACAAATTCTTTCTATTTAGAGATAGCCAAGGAAAAATGTAAAAGTTATGAAAACTAGTTGCACATGTCTTTTCGTTGCAACTAAATTTATTGATTTTTCTCTCAAATCTACATGTTCTTACTCTTCAAAGCAGTTGCTTTTTTGTGCAACTTTTGATCAGATACTAGAATATGACAAAAATGTTCTTGTTATGATTTTTTCCTCAGGTATACTCTTTCTCCTAATTTCTTGTTATGTCTGTTTGTTGTTTTTGTGGTTCTGTCCCTTTTCATTATTGGGTACATAATGTTTTGACCCAAGTAGAACCATCTTTTTCTCTTTTATCACATCTACCCTCTCCTCACCTTCCTGCAGCTTTATTCCTCCCCTGAAAAAGGTTTATCTTCTCAGAAATTGATAGCAATGCTATGCAATTTAATTTGCTCTCAGCAGTATCCTTATATTGGCTGATAGATTGGTTGGTTGGCTGGCTTCTTCCATTTTCATGTGTTCTACGCATTAACTACCTTATAGGGACAGTACTTAAATAACCTATTTTCTTATGTTCATTTCACCTGTCCAGTTCAACAGAGACAAATTGATTTCTTTTTCATTTTGCTGACTACATTCGTGAAATTAATAATTGATAACTTATGGAGAATAATTATAACTGATGGAACCAAGTTGAAGAGAACTGTCACTGTCTATTGATGCCATGCAGAAAGCAGCTTCAATCTATTGGTCTCTGAAACATACTGGCTTAAAATTATACTATGAGGGGTACAATTAAATATAAAAATAATATGGCAAGTTCTGTTCTCAAATGCATCAGTAACAGTGCAGAAAGTAATATTCAAATCATCATTCTTGCCTCTCTAACTCGCTCTCCCTCCAAAGTCATACCAACGTATGACGTGATACACTGTTATTCCAGGTTTGCTATAAAGTGATTTTGTAGGGTCAAATCTTATTACTATGAAATACAACTTAGGAAAAATGGTCTAGTTTTAGATAATCTGATATCTTAATCAAAATAACAGGAAGCCTAGTAAGATTTACTCTAGAAGTCACTTTGAATTACATACCACCATTTCTAGGATATAATATATATTTATATTGTAATACTAGTAAGTTTTGAAGATCCTTTAGACCTCTTTGGCCTAGTTCTTCTTTTATAAACGACTGTCTTTTGCCCACCAATGGTATTATAAACAGAATAACAATCAATATTTCGTCTTTTATAGGAACTTTCAAATTAGTGCCTCTCTCCTCCTCTTTTTCCTGTTATTCCTTTTGCTGAGAATGAAGAACTATTGTTCCATAAGAAAAATTAAAATACCTTTATTATTAGTCTTCAGTCCTTTAATAATGAAACTCCATTATTATAGTTTGTGGCCATGTCATATAAGCCCATTTTCCTGTAAGTTGTTGACTTAGTCTTATCAAATTGTTTGAACAAACTTTTTACCAGACATTAGAAAAGTACATTTAGCTTTAAGAAAAGCTTGGACTTTACATGTTCAATAAATATAAGGGACCTTTGTTTATAGAATTCATATTGGAGGCATTTTAAATATATAAGAAAGCAGTAATACTGATCCTCAGTACATTATTCAAATACATTTAAATAATTTTTACTCATGTTGCTGCTATTGTCGCATATAGTAATTTTCTGGGTTACTGAAGCTTACCCTTTTTGGTACTTGGGATTGAACTCAGCGATGCTCTACCACTGAACTACATCCCAGCCCTTTTTATTTTTTATCTTAAGACAAGGTCTTATTAAATCACCCAGGCTGACCTGGGACTTGTAATCCTTCTACCTTAGCTGTGTGCTACTGCACCAGGTTAAACTGTGTCTTTCTAAGCAGCATACCTTAAGCCTTCTAAATATGGGATATCCAACCATGACTACACAGTATAATCATATGGAGAGCTTTAAACAAAACAAACCTGTATTACACTTGCTCTAGATCGATTAGGATCTCAGGAGGTGAACTTCACTTTTTTAGTATTAATATTTTATTGTTTGTTTAGATTTTAAAAGACATTCTTAAGTGATTCTAAGGTACAACTGGTAGGGAGAACCATTCTTGAATAAGAACCTGTCATGCTATAAATTCCTTTATAACAAAATATGTACTCTAGCACATAGTAGAAACTCTGTTAAAAGTGTATTGAATGAGTTAGCTATTTTGACCATTTTTTTAGACAAATTCATTTTCCTGGTTTTTAAGATCATATATGAAACATAATATTTTTCATATATATCAAGATCATAATTGCTGTTTCCTCTGATACGTAGATGCTAATTCACAGTAAGATGGGGGAAATGGAGGTACTTTGGATTAGACAGAGGAGAGTGAAGGGAGGTGAGGGGGCATGGGGATAGGAATGATAGTAGAATGAATCAAATATGATTACAATGGCCTATATAATTCTAAATCATATACAACCAGAAGAAAGAGAAGTCATACTCCATTTATGTATGATGTGTCAAAGTGCATTCTACTGTCATGTACAACTAATTTTTCTATTAGAGCAAATGAAAAAATTTAAAATAAAAGATCACAATTATCAAAGCAATTTTAACAGTTGAATTTGGGGGGTTAATGTTAATAAGTAATATTACAAATAGTACATTTAGTAAACACCAAAGTCCATCCTTTTTTAAAATCCAAACAAATATAATTTAAATTTAATATTGAAGTTTTTAAGAGATAAAAATATAACTGATATTTATTCTGGCAGACAAATTTAAGATGTATCAGCAAAGTATTAAAAATCTCTGCTTTCCTGAAGCTTACCTTTGTCAGTGATAGCTAACAATAATAGTGAAGAAATACAAATATTGCATAGTACATTGGAAAGCAATAAATGCTGTGATTGTAAAGGGATGGAAGGTGATATTGTAGTGGAAGCAGCCGGAAGTGAGGCCCTATGGTAGAGTAGGCCTGGGCGTATGGAGGAATAGTAAGAAGTGGCAGGAGAGGAGTGTGCAAGAGCAAGAGCAGCCAAGGGAAGTCAGAGAGGTAAGTAAGGAGGGTTAGTCACAAAGGGACAGTCAAATGTCCCTTTGTGACTTCTGTAAGGACTTTGGCTTCTTCTCTGAGTGATTTTGCAGGGTTTCGAACCAGAGAGGAACTTGATCTGACGTAGGTTTCAATAGATTCATTCTAGCTGCTGTGTTCAGTCAGCTCTAGCTGGACCAAGAGGGGAGCAGAAGCAAGGTAACCAGTTCAGAGATAGTGGCAGTAATCCTGGGAGAGATGACCCAGACCAAGGTGGTAAAGGGTTTCTTGAAGGATTATGTGTTTATGGGGTGAGAGTGAGAGAGAAGTCAGGCTTAGGTATTGAGATGGTTTAGGGCAGTTTTTGCTGGCACTAAATATTTTCTTTCTTTTTTCTTTTCTCTTTTACTTCAGTGTCAACCTGTAAACTTGGATTTATTGCTGTTATTGTGTGTACTTCTAATTGCCCTTAACCATTTTATGTTGAATTACTATAGTTTAAATCTTATGTGGATCAATAAACACAAAAGTTTAAAATTGTGAACTAATATAGCTAGTTTAGTACAATGGACTCCAAGGGAGGGTTTGTGTTTTTCTGTATTTAGGAGTAAGGTGGATTGGTCTTCCTGCCAGGACATCTTATTTTTCTTTTTATTGGTTCTTTTTAGTTATACAAACACTAGGATTCATTTTGACAAAATTATAAAACCATGAAATACAATTTTTGTTTGAATCAATCCCAAGTACTTCCCCTTTCTCTCCCCTCCCTCCCCGTTTCCTTCCCTCCACTCTTTTGCTACTTACTTAGGTTTTTTTTTTTTTTTAATTAATATCTTGTGGATGTACATGATAGTGAGATCCATTTGGTATATTCACACACACACACTCTCACAGGAAAGTTAGGTCAGTTCATTCCTCTGTTCTTTCCTTTTTCCCCTTAAATCCCCTTCATCTACTCCACTGATCTTTCTTCTAGTTTTTTACCCTCCCCTTTTTTTGTATTAGTTTCTGCATATCAGAGAAAACTGTCAACCTTTGATTTTTTGGGGATTGGCCCCTTTCATTGAGCGTGATAGTCTCCAGTTTCATCCATTTTCCAGCAAATACCATAATGTCATTCTTCTTTATGACTGAGTAATACTCCATTGTGTATGTATGCCACATTTTCTTGATCCATTCATCTGTTGAAGGCACCTAAGTTGGCTCTGTAGCTTGACTATGGTGAATTGCTCTGCTATAAACATTGTTGTGGCTGCATCACTTTAGTATGCTAATTTTAGATCTTTTGGATGTATACTGAGGAGTGGGATGACTGGGCCATATGGTGGTTCCAGTTCTAGTTTTTTGAGAAATCTCCATACTGCTTTCCAGAGTGATTGTATTAGTTTGCATTCCCACCAACAATATATAACCTTTTCCCCCACATCCTCACCAACATTTATTGTTATTTGTATTCTTGATAATTGCCATTCTGACTGAAGTGAGATGAAATCTCAGTGCAGTTTTGATTTGTATTTCCCTAATTGCTAGAGATGTTGAAATCTTCTAACAATTGTTTTTCAATTGAGGGCTTAAACTTTCTTCTGAGTACAGAGTGGATTCTGAAGGATTACACTTACCAGAAGTCTGAATCCCTGATTGATTATTCATTTATATTAACTTTGTTTGTGTAAACAGGCTAAAGAATGGACCCCAGCAGGAAAAGCAAAGAAAGAAAATCCTGCTAAGAAATTTTACTCTGAATCCGAAGAAGAGGAGGACTCTTCTGATAGCAGCAGTGACAGTGGTGAGTTTTATAATATATTGAAATATATTACTTTAGGTTATGTAAAAACTCATCTTTTCCTCTCTTCCATCTTCAAACCTGTACCTAATTTCAAGACCTAACAGAGTTCTCTCTTCAGAGCCTAAAAGATTGAGGGCGTTCATATACAATGAAAAAAATTCTAAATAGGAAGAATTCAGAAGTCCTGGGTTTCAGCTGTGCAAATTGAATAAGGCACTTACCTTTCCTTGTATCTATAGATGAAGGGATACAGTTAGGCATTTTTAAATTCCTTCATTACTAAAATTCTGTGCATGATATGCATAACAAAAATGTATTAGAGTTATTTTCTGAATCTTCTTTTTTGGTGGTGGTACTGGGGATTGAACTCAGGGTTGCTTACTACTGAACTATACCTCAGCCCTTGTTATTTATTGTTTTTTCTAAATATATTTTTAGTTGTAGATGAACACAGTATCTTAATTTTATTTATTTATATGTGGTGCTGAGGATCGAACCTGGTGCCTCCTTCACATGTGCTAGGCCAATGCTCTACCACTGAGCTACAACCCCAGACCTATTTCCTCATAATTATTTTTTAATTTTAAAAAAATTATTTGGTATT
>JAJEJO010000936.1:337605-371815 GCA_020662805.1 Glaucomys volans | reverse complement strand
TAAGTTGCTGAAGGTCTTGCTAAGTTGGAGAATGACCTTGAGCTTATGATCCTTGTGCCCCTGCCTCTTGAGTAGCTGATTTTACTGATGTGTGTAATCTCAACTCTTCACACCTGGCATTTACTACTCTTAACAATTAACCTTAGAGGCACATGTGACCCAAGTCCAAATGACACCCAACTTTCTTGAAAACTTTTATTCCTTTGAGAACCAAAGCTCCTCACTATTACTTGATTATCTCCGTCTTACTCTAAGGTAATTCATTCATTTTTTTTCCCATCGCCCTTGTCTGATAAATTAATCTGTGATGTATTACACTCTGATTTCATAAACCATAAAGTAAAGAAAGTACCTCAGTCCAAAAAATTAATTCTAAAAAATATGGAATTTCAGGAGTGATATAGACTAGTGAGAAAGGTCTGTTTCTATAGTTAAGTATGCACTTTTTCATTTTATACAATAGAGATTTATCTCCATCTCATTCATTCATAAGTTCATGCCTATTCCTAGGTAGTTAATATTATAGCTTTTCATGGGTTTATCTGAATATAAATATAAATTATATATATATATAATAGTGAGTCAAAGTAGTGTATTGAGGTTCTGCTATAGTTAGAGGAAAACAAAATCTTTTCTCTTACAAGTTAGGAGATTTGTTTTAAAGTGAACAGCACTTTTTAAGAATAAACAAATTTCTTCAGGATCTTTCCTTTATTTTTTAAATTTGGTTATTTCCTCAAGGATCTTATTAGCTTATAAATTCAAACAATACTTCTTGAAGTGAGCTGGACCCAGATCCATGTTGAACTCCCATGTAGTAGTATGAGACAAGAATGTAGATACTGTTACTTATTTTTATGTTTTCTATTATAAGCCAGATAGCTGAGTTAATATGTACATGTATATAATTTTGATATGAAAACACATTCAAAATACTTTATTTAGCTGTTTTGTTTTGCTTTAGTAAAAGTTAGGATAAAATAATTTCACTCTTTATAAAAGATGTTGAGGATAAGCAGGCCCTGTTGTGTTCTGTCCACCTTCACTTTTTCAGATCACTGAGCCTTCTCAACAGCTCTGTGAAATAGTTAGTAGTAGTATCCACATTTGTTGAAAAGGAGACTGAGACCCAGAGAAATTAAATAACTTGCTCAGTCTTTTTATTTCTTTTTTGGTACCAGGGATTAAACCAGGAATTTTTAACCACTGAGCTACATCTTCAGCCCCCCCCCCTTTTTAATATCTTATTTTGAGACAGAGTCTTACTAAATAGCTTAGGCAACCCTAAGTTGCTGAGGCTGGATTTAAACTTCTGATCCTCCTGCTTCAGCCTTGGGAGTCACTGGGATTATAGGCATGCCCCACCATGCCCAGTACTTGCTCAGTCATATACCTAAGTAGTGGTAAGATCACGATTTGAATCTGAACATTCCCTCTTGAGAACTGCAGCTTTTCACTGTGATACAGAAAAGACTCTTCATGAAGTGGATGTTACAAACTTATTAGAATAACATTTAATTGATGATTATGTTTCTGTGTATGTGTGCTTCATCACATAGATCATAGGTAGGGGCAAGAGTTTGTCCTTTTATCTAGTGTACAGCTCTGGATTTGTACTCATTTTTAATAGTAAAAATATTAAAATTCATTTTAAAAGTATACATAAGGATACTTTATGAATTACTTCTGCAAAGACACTTAGTGTACCATAATTTGTCATCTTTTAGACCTATGTGTCCCATGCTAACTAAAATAAATAATAACTCTTTAGTTATTTTTCTTGTTGTTCTGGAGCTCAGAATTTTGGAGATGATTTTGGCTTGGTTCCCTCTCAAAATTTGTTACTAATAGGATTAAACTATTGCCCCTTGTTTTTCTCTAAATAAAATTTCCCATTATGAATAGAAGAATTCAAAATTAATTCTTTATCCCTAATGCTACAGCTAGATACTTTGCTTTGTTTGGTTCATCTTGCCTTTGTTTTTTTCTACCCTTCATAAGAGCATTTTCTCTCTGTCCGTTTGACTCCCTTCAAGCTCATCCTGCTGCAGGATCCTATAGATTGAATGACTTGGGGTACAGAAATAGAAGTTTGAATGAGTGGGGTCCACACAACTTAAATGCAACATCTGGTTTCCTTTGTGATCATTATTGACAGTTACAGGTGTCCTCACATATAATTAAATGGCTGTAACTCAAAGGACATCTGGTTATGTTTTTCAGAGAGCGAATCTGGAAGTGAGAGTGGAGGAGGCAAAAGTGAAGAGGAAGAAGACAGTAGTGAAGACAGCAGTGAGGATTCCTCTAGTGAGGAAGAGAGTGAGAGTGGAAATGAGTCTGAAACAGAAAACAAAAGAACAGCCATAAGGAACTCAAAAAACAAAGGGAAAAGGTAAATTATTTTTTTTCAGCATTTCCTTCAAAAAATATGCTGTGGTATGTTCTCAACAAATATTTCCTTTTAATTCAAAGAGTAAAAAAAAACTATTTTCTCTCAAAGCAAATATTAAATCTTTTTAAGTGAATGCTACCAGTTCACATTATTCTACTACTTATAATGCTTAGATTTAATTTTGAACTTGAACACATCTTAGGGTTACATTTTGAAAATTGGTATAACCTTGGAAAGCTGAGTTAAGTGATCAAGCAGTAGGCATGAAACACTTAATTACCTTTTGTAGCAATTTTGCTGAGGGCTAAAATTAAATCCTTCAACACTTTGCCATTATGTAACTAAGACAATTGATTTTTCTAAATAATGTTATATTAAAAAGATTATGATCCAAATATTAGAGTCAAAGGCTGTGAAGGAAGACGGTCATAAGATATTTAAGTGTTAGTGCTTTTTAAGATCTCCCATTATCAACAACATTATCATGTATTGAAGTGTCATTAAAAATTTGAGTAATTGGGGCTAATAACTTGAATTGTGTGACTCTGTTTTCCTCACTGCTGTCAGTGAGTGGCCTCTACCGACATGATGGCCCTTTCCCCGGGAGCCTGCTGCCCGCTCACTTGATGAGCTTGCAGCTCGGCTCAGTCGTGGCTGACAGCACTGATTGGGCGCAGTACGCTCTCTGCTCCTTTTATTACAGACAGTAATTAAAGCAGCTCGCCCTGCCACTTCCATAACAAACACAGCATAATGCCCTAATTATGACTTTATTAATTTAAGTCAGGATTTAATGATTTTAAAAGTGATTTATATTGTTTTTCCTGTTCAGAACAAATGAAATCTGTAGGTTAAATTAATACAGGCTTTTCATCATTGCAAAGTTAAAAACCTAGTTACCAGTAAATTCTTTTCATTAGATTAACATCTGAAACTCTAAGCAGTAAGGTAAACAATAATTACCATCAAAATTGAGTGATGCATAATAAAATAACACTTTTACCTTTAAAATCTTATCTTAAATGCTAGAAGCTAAATATATTTAGAATCATTGACTTGTTGCAGCAGAGGAGCTGCTTGGTTTGTAACAGGCTTATCTTGGAGAGAAATTCTGTATGTTTGGTTTAACATCAGACTACCAAAAATATCTTGTTTCTAGAAAGGGAAAGTTTTGATCGGTGCATGAAATATCTTTTCAGATAGCATAAATCAGTGTGCTAGAAATTCATAATCATATAGTTTCATTATCTTTTTTTGGAAAAGAACTTTTGTTTGATTTTGAACTAATTGTTTATCACACAACAGAACACGTTTTAAATCTTTACATTTTTCAGTTCTTTGTTTATCCAGTGAATTGGAGATAATAAATTGCCATTCTTTTCTCAGGGAGAAAAAACAACATATTTTTTACTCTTCATATACAATTACATATGCTCTGAAGTGTTGCCATAGCTCCATTTCTAATAAAAAGCAATCATATTTCCACTATAAAAGTCAATTTTGAGAAGTATCCATTCTTTCCTCACCAGTCTCTCTCCCTATGTCCTTCTGCCTGTCTCCTGGAACTTATTTTTTCAATATTTTCAGTATGATTTTTTTTGAAGCTCTTAATAAGCTTTACATATCTTCAAATACCAGCCCTTATTAATCATTACTATTTCTGACTCAATTTGAATTTTTTACTCCATGCAGGATATTTTCATGTGATGGTAAATAGTTTATTGTTGGGGAAAAAAAGGTACATTGAAGTAAGACAAACTTGAGTTCATATTTCACTTCTGCCCTCCTGTGTCCTTGAGCAAGTTATTTAGCTTTCTCAAATATTAGTTTCATTATGGTAAATGAGCTAATAATGTACCTAGAAGGAGTGCATCTGAATTTTATAATTGGCTGGACCTGCTAGTGCATACCTGTAATCTCAGCAACCCAGGAGGCTGAGGCAGGAGGATTTTGAGTTTGAGGCCAGCCTTAAGAGCCTAGCTAGACCCTATCTAAAAATAAAAAATTAAAAGGGCTAGGAATGTGGCCCAACAGTAGATACCCCTGGGTTCAGTTCCCAGTACCAAAAAGCAAGTAAATAAGATAATTGGTATGACTGGTATGGAATGCCTAACACTGCCTGGTTCAAGGTAGATCCTTGAAAATAACACACACACAGAATAGAGAGAACTAGACTTGCAGTTTTGGGGAAAATATAATACACCTCTGGGTATCTTTCATCCCCTGAGAGAGTTCTATTTAGCCATCTCACATTTTTTTTTCTTCTTCTTTGAGGTTGCCTTTCTACCAGCCTGCTTTCCTTCTTCCTATTTCTCAGTTTATAGGTTTTTGCCTCCATATATAATAAATATGTAATTTATTATTATATATTATTATATATTTTTATTATATATAAGAATATGTAACATTTATATATAATATACAAATATATTGTGTATTTATTATTATATATTATATATTTATTGTTTCACTAATATATGGAATTTTAAAACCATTTTTATTATTTTATTATTATTTATTATTTTATTATAAACATTTTTATCATAAACATTTTTATATAAACTATTTAAATTTGTTTATGTAAAGGAGTTACAGTTGATAATTTTAAAATTTATTGTTATGCATAGTGATACTGAAGATGGAAAGAAGAAAAATGAAAAATCTGAAACTTCAGGTTCTTCCAGTGCTGAATCTAGTTCAATAGAAAGTTCTTCAGATTCTGAATCAGAATCTGAAAGTGAATCTGAATCCAGAAAAGCTACTAAGGTAAGAGATTATAGAGTTGTTATAATCAGAGGTAAATATTCTTATAGCCTTTTTCTCATTAACAATAAATATTTTTGCAAATTAGTGTTTTGTTGAAAGCAATTAAAAAAGAAGTATTTAACATTGTCACTAATAACAAAAACAGACCATCTTTATTCATCCACACCTGTGATTTTATTTCCTCTAGATAATCCTTTTCCTTGTAACCCAACTCTACAGAGAAGTTAGAACTGTTTTTTAACTCATCCCTTGACACTGAAATTCTTGACCAGATTATGACAAAGGGAGGCTTTTGCTAAGGAAGAATGAAATAAATGGAAGCCATAGAAGTAGTATTGAACAAGCGTGTAAATATACATACATTATAAAAAATTGAGACTAATGTGCTTTAAAATGTATTAAACACTTCACAAAGAATGTCAGTGGATAGTAGAATGTTCTTTAAACTTTAATTAAAAGGTATACATTATATATAATTGTTACTGGAATACAGCAGCCATTATTTTAAAACATACAAGAACCGCTTGTAGAGTCATAATGTTTTTCTGATATAACGTTTGTAACACTAAACTTTTTTGTCTGCTTTCTAGCAAAAATATAAGTTGTAAACATGTAGTTCAGATCTAATTATCTTTCCTCGCCTACTTTGTATAAGTTGATCACATTGATTTTTGTCTTCAAGTGCAGTAGTACATTGAACTCAATTTCTTCCTGACCCAATATTTTTTTCATTTGCTTGTTAGTTCTATGAACTTAAATTTCTTCTGTATGTCCTCTGAGTAGCCAAAGATGAAAATAAATTCATCAAAGTAGACAGTTGCCCTTCTTCATACAGAGATTTATTGTTAAAGAATAAGCATATTTAAAATATTGGCAGGGGGCTGGGGGTATAGCTCAGTTGGTACAGTGCTTGCCTTGCAAGCACAAGGCCCTGGGTTCAATCCCCAGCACTGGAAAAAAAAAAAAATATATTGGCAGGGTGCTGGGGATTTGCTCAATAGTAGACCATTTGCGTGGCATGCACAAGGCCATGGGTTCCATCCCCAGTACCACCACACACACACACAAAAAAATGATATTTATCGTGCTGTATTTCTAATATTATTGCTTATAGTAAAATACCTGAAAGTTAAATTTATGTTAAAATCTTGTATCTGTATATAACATGATCAAAAATTTCTATTTTTCAAAAATTACCTTTAGAGATTTTTTTAAGACTTAGTGTGGCCTTATATAAAAATCTATCATATAGGTTTGGTATATCTCATTTTCTACTTCTATTGAATTACAAAAGAAGTTTAAAATACTATTTAAAATAAAGAGCTTTTAGAAATTGACAGTAAGTATGAAATCTATGCTTTTAAAAATGATAGAACAAGAAATCAGCAAATGACAAGGAGGTAGAATTAAAGTTAGTTATTCTTATGAGGTTTTTAGAAGTTGAAAAACTAGCCTTCAGTGCCTATGTAGTATTACAAGCAAAGCTTCAGGAGCTTCTTAAAAAACTATGGGGACACCCAGGTCAGTGTTTCAGTTTATTTCTTCTTTGTCAAAGACTTCAATGATCCGATTAGATCTCTTGGTAATGGATAGTAGAACATAAAAATTCAAACTATTACAATGAGGTAAGATCCTTGAGAAATACATGTTTTTCCCACATTATTGATAGTTTTATGTCTACATATTTTCCTTAGAAAGTTTATTTCCTTATATTAGATTGCCTTTTTCTACCTATAATAGGCAGATAGGGTTTGTGCCTCTTTGGTTTTGCTTTAATTTAGCATTGTAATAAATATTCTCTACCCCAGAGCAGCCCTAATTACTTATTTCCATTTCTCTCTGAATGACTTGGAGTATACCTTGTGATTACAAGTGTACCAATTTTCTAATAATAGGCAACTCTATAATTGTGGAAAAGTCCTCCTTGCACCAAGTGTTGTGGCTTCTGCTCCAAATTATGAGTAATGAAGGCAGATGGTGGGTGCTTTACCTTAATTTAGCATGACAGTGTATTACTGCTGAAAATTCCTATGCCTTAAATCTTCAGCCTAATAAATCTATACTTCTTACTCTTTCTCTCTTTCCTTTTTTTTTCTTCAATCTGGACAATGTATTTTCGGGGTGCTGAGCATAAAAATGAGACCTTGGAAGTATATTGAATATATGGCTTTCAAAACAGTTAATATTTTTGGTGTTCCTCCGAGATAAGTGTAGTGTTCTACTTGTTGGGAGATAATAGTTTTATTTTCAGGTTCCTCGTGTATAATGCAGAAATACTAATACCTATCTTGTTTCTTTTTTGTTATGGTAAAAAATCAAACTGTGGAAGATCAATATAAAATACCATATAAAACAACAGTTTTAACGCTTTTTAATTTGAACATTAATTGCATGAAAGATTAATAGCTTTGGAGTTAAAGAACAAACAAAGCTAAAAGGAATTTACATATTCTTGCAAGTTTTAAGTCTTCATTTTTTGACTTTTTCCCCCACACTGTTCATATTGTAAGTCAGCATTTTTATGACCCCTTACTTGCAGCCTGTTATCTACTTACTTCCAAAGACTGATGCTATGCACTATTTCATATTTCTCTATTCCCTAACTAAAAATCTGCATGTACCCTCCTTTTTCTTGGTATGTAGTTCCCAGTAAGTAATGCCTATTCACTTAGGCCAGCATTTTTTATAAATAATCATCTGTCTCCATTTTGCTTTTAATTTATTCCTCCACCAGTTCCTCTTCTGCCAACCATAGCACTCAAGTCTTTTCCAGCATTTAAAGAGGAAGAGGAAGCAGGAAGGGAACACAGTGAGAGTTTAGAAAAAATAATGTGCATATCATCTGTTATTTCTTAACCCAATCATTTCTTAGTCCATTAGAAATTTTTTCCCACCTTTATCACCTGTAGACATTGCTCTGAAAAGATAACCATGATCTTTCCCCAAGCCCAGCTGCCTTTACTTGGATAGTAATCTTATCTTTTTGTGTGACACTTCTCCTACTGCTTGAAACTGTCTGCATCTGTTTTGTTCTGTCTTTATTGACCTTTCATTTTTTTGATCACTTTTACCCCTTTTAACACCCACGAATGAACATTGCCTCCAAACTATTACTTAATACACATCAATTTTCAAATATATTGACATGAATTTTTCTTTCGTCCTCTTTCCCCACTTTTCTAACATTTTTCCTGTTGTGGAATTTCATTTACTCTGATAATTTCCACTAAATTATTTTCATGGTAACATTTCTCAATCTCTATAAGAGCTCCAGCTTTTCTTCCCAAATTCTGATCAAATTCTTTGGCCTTTCTGGGGCTACTGGTTTTCTAAGCACAGCCAGAAGACATGCTCTGCCATTTGGGAACAGCATTCTTCCCTTTCCTTCAGAAGGAACTGTGACTTTTCTGTCAAGTCCTCCAGATTCTGTGTTATTCCTCATATTGTTTCTTTTCTTCCAATTTTCACCATTCTAGATCAGTTCTTTATTACCTTTGTAGACCATTGCCATTGGTCATCCTCAAACCAATGCTTTCCCAGCCCCAATTCTTCTATACAACTTCCAAATTAAGATTAAGTCACCTGTACTGTGCCCCAGTTGCCGTTTGAGTTAGTTAACTCCTCAGGCTAGTATGTCCAAATGTTCTGTTTTAATCTTAACCTATCACATCTTCTCATGGTTCCCTTATGAAACTGTATTCTTTCCTATTCCTATTTCCTATTTGTCCTTTATTTTCATCTCTCTTATTACAGAAAATACAAGCCACAGGGAAAGTGGCATATTGTGGTCCTTCTGCTTCTCCACTTCTCCTACAAATGATTGTAGGGAATAAAAAATTATATGATGAAGTGCATCACTCATGTGAATGGTCCAGGGACAGTCAAAAGAGCAAGGACCATTGCTAAATTGCTTACATTCTTAAAATGTTTCTCATTCAATACCATTCCCCAGTAGATGTGTAAGGCACAAAACTGTAGTCATAGATTCAGATGTCATGTTTGATTATTTGTTTACATTATTGATTGAAAGGCATCCTCATCTGAAGTTACATATTGTCAGTAATAACCAAAGAAAATTATCTTGTTTCAGTTAATAGTTATTTTGATGGATAAGCATGCTTCTATGCATGGATGTTCTTTTCTGAAGTATATTTGAGAACTAGTTTGAGAATGGTTCTTTTTATGAAATAATTCTTTTGTCCCAAATAATGCCTGTAACAGAATTAAGTTTAATAATTCCATATTTTAAGTGCTTTCACATACCTAACAAAGTGTAAAGGAAAAAACACTTTAATACAGAAATGCAGAGAAAAATTAGTTGTATAGACCATATTGAGTCTAGAAGATATTCACATCTTTATCGTTTTATCTTATTTTTTAGCAATATAACTAAGTTATATTCTTCTGGTAGTTAAAAATTATGTGTTGAGGGGCTGGGGATATAGCTCAGTTGGTAGAGTGCTTGCCTCACATGCATAAGGCCCTGAGTTCAATCCCCAGCACCACAAAAAAAAAAATAAAAAAAAAAATTATGTGTTGAACCCATGGTGAAAATTTTACTTAGAATAATTTTCTAAAGTTTTCAGGGTTTTTTTCTTTATTGAACTCCAGGGTTCTTACAACTAACCAATATATTAGAGTGTTCCTACATACTATAGTTTTTTCAGTGTTACCTTGTCCACTATTTGCACCTTAATGGCGGTGCAGCATTTTAATTATATTTACAGTGTCTGTGTACTAGCAGCTGAAGATTTACATAATCAGTGATTAAATTATGATGATTTAAAATCATGATTGTTATATATTGTGAATAACATATTTTCCTTTTATATATTACATTTTAATTACATAAAATGCAATTAAAGCATAATAATCCAGTAGTGTGAAATAAATATATTTACTGTATTTGCACTTAATAATGTTAAGAGCATTTCTGTGTTTGAATCAAAATTAAGATTAATATTTGTACTAGTTGTTAGAAAACACTGTCATCCATGTATTCCTGGCAGTGTTCAAGATGCTCTCAGGTTATGTAGGACTTTGCTAATCCCTCTTTAAGAGGTGCAAAGAAACAGACTATATCTCTTAAATACTCTGAGGTTCAAGCTGGTATGGTTACTAGTATTCAGATGTCAGCAAATGTTAAGATTTGCCTTAGTAAAAGATCCTGGGATGAAGATCTTTTTTTGTGAAGGATTCTTGGGGATAAAGAAATTTTGGCATGAGATGTATAATCATGTATAATTTCTGACTGGTTTTCTTTTCTCTGTGAGAAATAGGAAATAAGCTTTAATTATATTCTTACAAATTATGTATGTTGCTATAACTTCTGTGAATATTGGAGAATATTGGCTTCTATTTTAACAATTCAAAACCTTGCCTCTTGAGTTTGATATGTCTTTCCCAATTTAGTTCATATTCTAAGTTCTTCAAAACAAAAATATCATTTGATTTCAGCTGAGAGCTTTAAAACAAAGGGAATACCAGTAAGGATTCCTTCTTAAGGAAGTAGGTATAGTCTAATAGGGAAAGCTTTATTTTAACCACTTAAACTTCTTAACTTACAGTGAAGTCTCAATATACTTGAGTTGTACCTTTGTTTTTTTAAGGCACAAGTTTGTGAGTTGCAGATTTTTTAAATCAAATTTGTCAGATGACTTGAAGGAAAGAGTCATTAAATTGTCCTTGGTGGGTATTCTAATTGAAAATATTTCATGCACATACTTTGCCCTTTGAAGCTAGAAATTAGCCTCGAATTGTTGATTTTGAAGCACAGTATGGGTTTGACAAACTTTATATACCGCTTATCCTGTCTTATCGTTTTAAATCGCAAACCTCTTTCCAGTGGAAGCATATTTGATGCTTGTCATGTCAAATCTTTTTTTCTACATACGTTTCCTCTTATAATCAGCATGAAAATGAACATGCATAATACATAAAAAATCTTTACAGGTATATTATTACATATTTTCATTTGTATTATTTGGAACTTGATAAGTATTTCTAGGATCTTTTATTTATTATTTGAAATGAAATACATTAAGTAGAAATCAGTTTCTTAACCCTGTGACTTTGTATTTCATTTTGAAAATGTTGATGTGTTGAGGTGTATAATCGAATACCATAGAAACAAAATGGAGATTTGAGGATGATGAATTGATAACTAGATATTTTTTATAGTGAGATCTTAAGATCAGTTACTGTTGTCCTTATAAAAGTCTAATACAGTCACTCAGCTGTTAAAAACCTAATCCTCTATTTAAAAAAATATACAAAAACAAATTGTCTATCTTTCTGCCTGATCTCTTCTCAAGTACTAACACAATGGAAACAGTGGGTGATCTGTCAATGTGTTTGGTTTGTCAATGATGGTTTTGTATAAATATTGGGAGGGTAAGAAATAAAATTCACACAGTAAAATATGATTTCATCTGCCTTTTCTCTGCAGCTCCATGGCTCATGCTGCGGTGTGAAATTCTCATTTTACACACTTTGCAGGCGGAGCACATGAATTATGCATTGAGCAAGAAAAATCTCCTGCCTCAAGTCCTATATGCATTTACCCAGGTTCTGTCTCTATTACCAAGATGAATTGCAAATGGAGAAATGTTTGATGGAATAGAGCTCTTAACTTCTTTGTTTAGAATTCAGATTTTTATTTTTATAGTAGATCCTTTAAGTATGAAAATGTTTTGAACTTACTATGGATTTTTTAAAATGAAAAATGAAATATAATATAAGAGAGGAATGCCAAACACATCATGAAGCATTTTATACCCTTGATTCAGAATGCAAGGCTTTTTCAATTCAGTAGAAGTGACCATTATCTATTGCTAATGTTGTATTTCAGTCACTGATTATTTGCTGTTCTCAGGAAGTCAATAAAATTCTGTCCTTTTGAAAGCCTTTTTTCTTTCTGTTTTAGGGTTCTAATAAGAGATTATGCCAGTTTCACATGCAGCCCTGTTCTGTGTTGTGTGTGACCTGATGTGTGTGTAATAGATATTGTTACACATTCTTGGCTGTGAAGTAGGAAATAAGGTATAGACTTGCCTTCAGCTTTAACTTTATCTTGATTTGATAGGTTTCTAATTTTTCAGGTGGGGAGGTTACAGTTCCATAAAGACAGTCATGCACCATTGTAGCTTATAGGAAGCTGCACCCATTGTGCTCAGCATAGCATTTTGATAAGTCACATGATGATAAGTGCTTTTTATTATATGTTCTTTTCTCACAGGAATGATATTCTAGTTGTAGTGGCATTTTTATTCTGAACCTGTTTTCATTTTCTTACAACTTTTAAATTTCAGCCTCAAAACTAACATTTCTTCAGTTTTTCCTCCAGCCTAACATTGTTATTTGCTTGAGAAGTAAAGAGTGACAAATACTGTTTGGTTTGTTTTTAAATAAGGAATAAAAACGAAAACCCATCTAGATGATTTTTAGTTTTCAGTGGCAGAAGTAATTATTTTGAGGAAAACCAGTGGTGATCTTTTCGTTAGTGTTTTAATGTCTATTGTATGAACCTTGAAAACAATAAGGGAGAAAACAAACAGAACTTAAATCACTTAAAAATGTTGTATAGCATCTATTTTATTTAATGCTCTTGTTCATGTATATGCTGGCATAAGAGCTTCAACACTTTAAATGGTGGTAATGTACCTTTTCCTTCAATGATATGTTTCCATGGCTAGAAGAATACTTCAAAAATATTTATACTAATTTACATTAGCAATAAGCTTTAAATCCCTTCAGTAGATGGTAAGTTACTTGAAGGCAGGGACTATGTGTGTCTAGGCTATTATTTCCATTGCTTAGCACAGAATCTGATACACATTTAAAATTCTGTACATATCTTCTGAATGAATGAATGAATGAATGAATTAACAAAAAGATTTTAAAAAAACAAGTTCTTTTAACCTAAGAAACTTTCATGTAAAATAAAAGCATAATTATAAAGATAAATAACTTTGACACAAATTTATCTCTTTAACACCCTACTCTTTGTTGATCTTTAGTTGTTAACAGTGCTGCTCAACACCTACCTTAATTATACTCTTTTTTTTAGATGTACAAATCTTTTCAGAATGTGTGACCAAGTTGTGAATACCTCAGACTTGAGGGTCACTGTGTTTAGTCCATGGCTATACATGTTTCATAAATGTAGTAAACTTAATAAGCAAATCTGTAGTGGGCAAAGCTCTACGTATGAGCAGATATATTTGAAATGTCTATTCTGTCTATAAAACAGTCAAAAAAGTAAATGAATCATTTTCCACCTCCATAAAGAACAAGAGTCTGCAAATGCCATTTATAGATCTTTGATAAAGAAGTCTGACACAACCCAGTATCAAGTAGCAAATACGTGGTACAGTACCTATCACAGACAACATCAGAAGATGCTAACCCAGCACAAGTCTGTCAGCAGTTTTAGAGCTATGCATGTATTGTTTAAGCATTTCTTTTTCTTTAAATAAAGTTGTTCAAAAATTATTTTTAAGACTATTTGTGCACTTGCTACCCAAGAGTCACATTACATTTTATGTTTGCAGAAACTTGTCAGATTATAAAATAATTATTACCTTTAAATTTTCTTCTATGGTCCTTTATAATCTTTGAACATGAAATATTTTAAAATATTTACAGTTTGCCTAATGTGGGCAAAACACTGTGTGCTAATTGAGACACAAATTTTGATTCAGAAAAACATTTTAATAATTATACAGAAATTTAATTTTTAGGACTAAGAAGAGAATGAAAGTGGTTTATAATGTAAAGTAGATTAGCATAGATTGTTAGGACAAAACCTGATAAAATTAATATTTATTTTATAGGAAAAAGGAAAAATTACAAAGCAGGATAGAAATCTTACTAAAGATGTTTCACTTCTGGATCTAGATGATTGTAAGTATTATAAAACTTTTCTTCGATTTTGAGTAAGAATGTTTTTCCTCTTATAGCAACTTTTATTTACATGTCCCCAATCTTACCAACATCTGTTGTAAAATATTTATAAATGAATAAAGCAAGAAAACTTGAAATCAATGGTATTAGTATCTTCATCTATTCAACCTATTAGTTTTGTGTCACATGTATAAATATAGATAGCCAAATAAAGCATATGAAATTCATTTTAAACTAATATTTTAAAATATTACATATTATACTTTTTTAAACTATGTTAAGTATTCATAGTTCATGGCTTCTACATTGTGAGATGTTGTTTATGGGGATTGACACATCTAACTTACCCAGGTAGGTAAGGAATTAAGAAAATAATTGGAAATGGGAAGGTCATTGCCATCTTCCACTTGCCACAATTTGTGCAGGGATGGAATGGGTAGTGAAGTTTTTGGAGACACCTATCAATATTTTAATCTTTGTCCCAGCAAATCTTCTGAGAATTTAGAATTCTACAAATATACTCACTCAGGTATACTCACTCAAGTGTATATTCACCACTCCCTGTAAATCCTTCAGCATTGTGAGCAGGAGATAGTGGAACTAACTTTGTTGCTAGATAGGTTTGCACTAGGAGAAGAGCAACAAGAAGTTAAGACTTCATGAATATTAAACTACTGTCATTTTTCAATGTAATTTGTCTGTGCTGGGATGAGTTATGTTTTTAAGTTGCCTCATTCTGTCATGAATTGGTTCCATTTGTACTGTTTGGATAACCTATTTCTAATAGTCACAACCAATTGTTATATAGCAATTAAAAGATATAACACAAAGAAATACATAGTATCAAGATATTAAAAATGAAACTGGAGCCAGGCACGGTGGTGCACACCTGTAATCGCAGTGGCTCAGGAGGCTGAGGCAGGAGGCTTGCGAGTTCAAAGCCAGCCTCGGCAGAAGCGAGGTGCTGAGAAACTCAGTGAGACCTGTCTCTAAATAAAAAAATATAAAATAGGGCTGAGGATGTTGCTCAGTGATTGAGTGCCCCTGAGTTCAATCCCTGGTACCAAAAAAAAAAGAAAAGAAAAGAAATTGGAGGCGAATTTGAATCATTTTTTTACATTTTTTTACATTTAAATCAGCAAAGATTTTAAAGTTTGGTCTCAACCAGTATTATTTAAGGTTTGGTGAAACAGCATGTATATGCTCTTTATAGGAATATGGAAAGGCTCAGCATTTTGGGATCATTTTAGCAGTATCTCTGAAACTTAAATTGTATGTACCCTTTGACCTGGTAGTTCTTTTTTGGAAATTTATCCTACCAGCGAACTATAAAATAAGATTTTATTCCTTCCTTGTTTTAAACTCTTAAATTTGATGGCTTAATTCTGCATTTAGATTGAAGTCCATATTCCTTTCCTGGGTTTCTAAGATCATAGATGATTAGACTCCTCCTTGCCTTTCATCCACATTTTATACTGTTCTGCTTTTTTGCTTGCTTAAATGTAACCGTTTTCCTTTGTTGCAAGGTCATTACTACTGCTGTCCCCTGCTGAGAATTCTTTTCCCCCCAGATTCTTTGATAGCAGGCTGATTCTTTTCTTTTCAGATCCCAACTCAAAAGTCACCTATTCTAGCTGGGAGTGGTGGCGCATACCTGTAATCCCAGTGGGCTTGGGAGGCTGAGGCTGGAGGATTGGGAGTTCAAAGTCAGCCTCAGCAAAAAGCAAGGTGCTAAGCAACTCAGTGAGACCCTGTCTCTAAATAAAATACAAAATAGGGCTGGGGATTTGGCTCAGTGTTTGAGTGCCCCGGAGTTCAATCCCCAGTACAACAAACGTAAAAAACCTCACCTATTCTTATACACTGTTTTAGTCCATTCAGACAGTTATAACAAAATGCCATAGACTGGGTAATTTATAAACAACAGAAGTTTATTGTAATCTAAGTTAAAAGATACATATAGATCATGTTAAGAATGGAGACTTGTAAAATATATAATTGTTATAGTTTGATTCATTTTTTAAAGATGTACGTTTTTGAAGAAACAAAAGGTTTTCTTAACATTTAATTTTTATAAGAATGTAAAGGTAAGATTTTTGTATTATTTTTAAAAGAAATTTTATCCTAACCTACATTTTTACAGTCAATATAGGATTTATTTCCCTTTGTTTTTAATACACAGATATTTAGCAATTTCTTTAAATATCTTTCATTGTTCTCTATTGTCAGAAATGACACCTGAAACTCTTAGTGCTACTCACTGCTCCTTACACTACCATCTGATTAATCATCCTGCAATACCATAGTCCTTATACCATTCCTCTCTTTGATAGATTTTTAACAGTTCCCCTAGGTATTTTAAATAAATTCAGTTCCCTTCATTTTCCAGATTCCCACCTCAGCCCCTTTGTTTACAGCATTGCTTCATCCATCAGTTAACTGGAGCTCCCTTTCCTCTTATGCATATCTTACATTTACTTAAAAACTGGGCTTCATCTCCTCCTGTTCATGAAGCCTCCACTTATACCCTCTCCCCAGTAATCCTCCCCCAGTCCCACTTTCCTTGGCACCCGCTAACTGTACAGTGATTTGCGTTGTCAGTCTGACACTGAGGATGTCTGGTATTTGTAGCAGTGCCCCAGATGTACTGCGTGAGTACAGGGGAAAAAAGGCTCTATTCCCTCTTCCACCCAGTCTCCATTCTGCTTTTTGTATTGTGTATGTTTAAATTTTGTTATTTCCTTTGAAACTTTTCTCTTTTGGCAGTATCATTTGTGGACTTTATTGTTATTTTATTTGTTTTAAAGCATTTGCATCTTTTTCTCCTAATTAAATTTGAAGTTATTTGAAGACAGGAACCATATTTTTATATTCTTTGTCTCTCCCTTGCTGTCTTGCTGAAGAAATAATTGTTAACTTGAATTAATATTTCTTCAGCCTAATTTACAGGATATTATGAGACGAAAATGAGAAAAAGATGCTTTGAAAAGTGATGTCAAATTAAGTA
Source organism: Glaucomys volans (assembly GCA_020662805.1). Taxonomy (NCBI): domain Eukaryota; kingdom Metazoa; phylum Chordata; class Mammalia; order Rodentia; family Sciuridae; genus Glaucomys; species Glaucomys volans. The sequence continues at coordinate 354,746 of JAJEJO010000936.1, read as the reverse complement.
AATGTTATTCCCTTTACAGTGTTATCTTGGAATCAGAATTGGTTGGAAGCCTAAACTTTTTCCACATTTTATTTCATTCAGTGAACCACTGAGAAAGAATTAAGCATAAAAAGTAATGGAAGCCTCTATTCACACAGACTAGTAGAAATTAAAACATGCAAAGACACAAATTTGTATTATGTGAGAAGTACAATTTTAAAAATTTGACAAGAGAACCTGTGAAACAAAGAGTGCACATATAAGATGTATTAGGAGAGCTGGGGACTTCCTGCCCTTTAAGTGTTATCAGGTAGAAATTGTGAAATGAATGAGACAGGGAAGTCCTTCTAGGCAAACTGAATAAAATACAATAGGCTCTAAGACATGAAGCAAGATCTTGGGAACTTTTTTTTGCATAATACTGGAAGAGCTAATGAAATTGATGATAAGCTGGATCTGAACTGTCTGTCCAGTGTAACTGCCGGTAGCCACATAGCTATTTAACTTAATTAAAATTTTAAAATGCATTTCTGTAGTCATCCTGCTATATTAGGCATATGTGGCTGGCTGGTAGCCAACATATTAGACAGCACACATATAGAATATTTCCATTATTATAGAAAGTTCTATTGGGCAAATCTGAGCTATACCATGGAGGACCTTATGCTCTTAGTTGAGCAAGACTTTATTGGCAATTGAGAACCTTTGAAGAATCTTAAGCAGGGGAGTTGACATGATCAGATTTTTGTTTTTAGAAGATTTTCAAATTCATACCAGTTTTAGAATAAGTAAAACATTTCTATCTAGCACATAGCTTTGCTGACAAAGTATAATTAGAAGGGAATTAGGTAGCCCGGGCCTTTAATTAATTAGAGTGCAGAATAAAATAGAGAAATGATTTAAACATCCTTTTAAGACTTTTGACTCCACTAGAGAACTCTCTTGAAAGCTATTGTTATTCTTTACATTAGTGTAGAAAATGTTTCTTCACCTTTTTCTTTTAGTGAAATTACTGGGTGATAAATGTTAGTGATAATGTTATGTGATAAAAATTTTCAAAAACTATTACTCAAGATATTTATATCCCTATTTTGTTATAGGATTGCCATTATGTTTTGAAAGCTAAGACTAATAACTACCATGACTTGATAATAACTTGACTAAATCAAGATGTTAAATAGAATTGTCATACATTTATTAATCAAAGTAATTTAATTAGATTTACTAACAAAATAAAAATGTTGCTTTTAATAATTTGAATTAAATTTTCATGCACATTTGCTAATTTGGGCCTTTTCTTACAGTTAACCCAGTATCCACTCCAGTTGCACTTCCCACACCAGCTCTTTCTCCAAGTTTGATAGCTGATCTTGAAGGTTTAAACTTGTCAACTTCTTCATCAGTCATCAATGTAAGTTATTTTGAAAATATACTAGCTCAATTTTCATATGATGCCATTGCATCTTTTTTTATTGAACTGTATTTAAGCATATTTTTAATCTAGAATAGTTCCTCATCTAACAAGTCCAAATTAGATTAAGACCTGGTAGTTTACATATAGTCATGGGACACTGAACAGTAAGGATATGTTCTAAGAAGTGTATTGTTAGATGTTTTCATTGTGGGAACATAAGAGTGTACTTAGACAGCTGTGATGTCTCTAGGTAATACAGTGTTATAGGACTGCCATCATACATGGTCTGTCATTGACTGAAATGTCATTGCGCAACACATACTATACTTAAATTCTATTTTAGAGAATTGTTGTCCAGGGGCTGGATATTTAGCTCAATGATAGAGTTCATGGCCCTTAGTTCAATTCCTAGCACCACAAAAAGAAAGAAAAAGATTTGTTGTCTATATTAAGAAAAAGAATTGTCGTCTATATTAACTGAGGACATACATTCCCATAATCATTCTGTGTCTTTTACATAGCTCATTTACCATATGCTACTAAAAGTTCATAGTTGTTTTCATTTTAAAAGCCCAAGATTGTATTTCTCTTTGTGTTTATTTACATCCACCAAGGTCTTTTTTAAAAATTCTTTAATGTTATTTATAGAGTATGACTTGATGTGAGGTAAGAGTCCTACTATCACAAAATAATGTCAGAACCATCAAGCCATCATAATATCTGAAAGTGCAATAAGTTTTTTTGCATTAGCATGTTATATCCATTAACAGCTCACTTTTAATGAAGAATGCTGCCTAGGATGTATAATCCGTTTACCTGCTTGACCTGTTAATTTGTTATCAGAAATCTACAAACTAAAACAGAATAGTAGGTAAGCTTTGATGGGCACAGGGCCCATCAGTGCTCTGGTGCATCAAGTAGTTCTCAGGGCTGACAGGTTACATAACTGATGATTTCAGCTGCCAGGAAGCATACAGCTGCATCTACTAAACATGGAGAAGAAGAGTATGTAAGTCTTATATATTTTTGCAGAATATTTCTCCTTCAATTTAGTACACCAGAGCCATGCAGTGAAATAGTGAAAAGAGGTACTTGCCTTTTTGTTCACGTTTGGTCCACTCACTTAGGAAGTACAGGTGAAAAATATTAAGCTACAATGTTCTTTTTAAGTGTAGAGTGATATTTTCTCATAGCTACTCAGAAATGAGTAAGAATAGTATTTTAGTTCACTCTTCTTATTTCTACAAGGAAAAGGCACATTAAAAGAAATGGGGAAGCATTGAAAATAAACAGTTAAGTCTTTCATTTTTTTCAAGTAATAAATATTTGTTGGACATTTGTGTTACACTCTAAAGAAAAAAGTGATAATCAAAAAATCTATAGTGAAATGGTTCCTTGAGTAGAACAAGAGACCCCTAAAAATTTTGTAGCAGTAAGGAAGTAGATAAATAACAACTTGTGTGCTGATATCAGATGTCCAAGGTAAGTCCCTCCTTTGCTCCTTACTAGCTGTGTAGCTTTGGGCAAATTGGTAAGTAGCATTTCTGTACCTCAGTTCCTATGAGGATAATATCTACCTTGCAGGATTATTGTGAGAGTAATGAGATAATAACATGTAAAGGACTGGCACAGTATTGTCACTCAATAGTATTAACTAATATTTTTAGGAGTGATATGTCATGATGGACACTGAGTAGACTCTTACACTTGATTAATTATAAAAAAAATGCAGTTGAGATCAGAAAAACTTACCCTTTTAAACTAATTTAGAAAACATTTATTGGGATGATCTCTTGAAAGAACTGCTGTTCTTTCAAGAACAGAGTTGGCTAAAGCAGAACTACCAAGTAATACAGCTGAGTAAGGCAGGCCCACAGCATTCAATCCCAAAAACTAAGAAAATGATCAAACAGTTAATATCAAAGAGAAAGAACAACAACCAGAAATTCTCCAGTAACAGCCAAATAAAGAAAGGAATAGAATTTTAAACAAAAAGATAGAACTTTGAAAAGAAAGACTTATAGAAATAAATTGAATATTCTGGTGCACAGTGGCATGACCCCTACCCTCATCTCTAGCCCTCAAAACAGTACTGAGAAAAGACAAATCAACCAAATTCTAAGTTTTCTCATTATGTGTATGAATTTGGAAAGAGGCGGATCAAAGACTTAAAGGGGGGGAAAAATCAAGGAAAAATCCTCAAGAATTACATCTCGCATGTAATGTTTTGGATCCTCAACAAATACAGGAACTTTTTTGGATCTTTGAATGAAATTCATACATAACAGGATACATCCAGAACTTTAAAGTCAACATGTTGCTTTGTTAACTGGAAAAGAGAAATAAAGTAATTTATAATCAAGTAACATTTACCTTGTTCTATAAATGCTTGATCATGACCACAAAAGAAGATGTAATGAAGTAGTTTAATAAATATAGTAATACTATCTACTTCATGAGTTAACATATGTGAAATGTTAGTAACAGTGATTGATAACTATTAAGCACTAAATGTTTTGTTACTATTTTTGTTTTTATATTATAATTTCATAAGAGAAATAAAGTATGACTCAAGAAAATTGTGTCCTCTTCCTACTTACTGTTAAGGCTGCACATAGTTATGCTTTAGACATTAAAATAGCTATGAGTCCTACTTAAAGTAAAAAGGGAATGAGGACACTAATCATTGTTGAAACCATTTAAGGGATGATTCAAAAATAGAATTGGTAGCTTTTGAAATTATAGTTATAAAAATGAGTGTAAATAATAGTATAAAAATCTAAAACTAGATAGTGGTGATAGGAAAAGATAATGGTCTGCATGTTAACCATTTCATTTTCTTTCATAGTAAGAAATCAATAAATAACATGCAAAATTGAAATAGATTTTATTTTTGTATGACTCAAAACTCTTAAAAAGAGCATTTATCTGAAGTTTTGGAAAGTTTATTTTAGTTTCTTCAATGAAAACACAGCTATAATCCCATCTGATGGGGTAATATGTCTGTTTCTCTGTCCATCTGTCTTTCCATGTTTGCAGTGATGTGGTATTCACAATGGTTAACATTTGTTTTAAGTGGTATGATTTTGGAGTCACTTGTTGATTTATTTTTTGTACTTTTCTATGTTTAAATGTTTCATAATAAGAACTAATTAACTTTTTAAAAAACAATAGTATGGTTAGTATAAAATGGGTAAAGTACCAAAACAGGAAAAATTAATCTATGATATTACCAGTCAGAATAGTGATTAATCTTAGGAGAATAAGTGCTTGTAAGAGAGCTCAGAGGAGCTTCTGAGATGCTGCTTCCATGCTGTCTTTTGATCTGGGTGCTGGTATGTGAGTATATTCAATTTACTTTAAAAAATCATTGAGATGGACCTGGTGGTGCATGCCTATAATCCCTGCAACTTGGGCGGCCATCCTTGGCAACTTAGTGAGACTCTGTCTCAAAGTAAAATTTTAAAAGGTATGGTGACTTGGTGGTAGCATGTCCCTGGGTTTGATCCCCAGTATCAAAAAATAAAATAAAATAAAAAGTGTGGTACTTTAATGAGAAGAGAAAACATGTTACAGTGTGAAGAGAAAATGGGTTACAGAAATGTTATATATGTAGATCTCAGTTTTCTAAAACTATGTGTGCTGTGGTATTTTTTTTTTATTACAGGGAAATGAGAGTAGAAGAAATCCATCATACTGTTACCAGAATTTTTTAAATGATGAGATTATGGTGATTCATATTTTCCAGATTTTCTTTTATCTAAGCGTAATACATATTTTCCAAAAAGCAATATTTTCCCCCTGCTGCTGGGGATTGAACCCAGAGGTGCTTTATAACTAACCTATACCCCAACCTTTTTAAATTTTTTTAGTTTGAGACAGGGTCTCACTCAGTAGCCAAGGCTGGACTAGAATTTACAATTCTGCTCAGCCTCCTAAGTTTTCCTAGGAACTTACAGGTATGTGCCATCATGCCTGGCAAAACAAAAACAAAAGCAAAAAAAAACATTTTAAAAAATGGAAATGGAATGTGGATTTATCAATGACTTGGATTCCTTTCATCGACACAACTAACATCTCTCTTTCTGGATTACCACTACTAATTAGTTGACTAATGCTAAGCAAGTCATTTGATTTTTTTTCTAACTCTAAAATGATGGCAGGGCAGATTGCCATCTTTCTTTTTAACTCTAATATTCTATACATTTATGAACCTAAAAGAATTTTGAAGCAGTGAAAATAGTTACATTAGGATAATTTAAATGGGGTTATAAATATAGTTGAAACTTTCTTTAGCTTATATGATGACCGCCTACTTCATAGATATTTTTTATTTGTTTTAATAGATTGTTTCCCTGTGTATTTGGTATCATTGGAGTGTATTTTATTTTATGAAATTACTGAAAATTTAAACTGAAATCTAAAAAATAATTCATTTTTCACACCAAATATCTTCCTATTGAAAAATCATTATTATAACCCTTCAAATTACATATTTAGAACATGGAGATTTTAGATTTCCTAATAAAATTATTATAAGAGAAGGCTTTCTTTTTGCAAACTATGATAAAGATGATTTATAAACACTGTATTTGTTTAGTCTTGGATGAAACTAATTAGCAGTTGCCGAACAGATGGCTTCATAAATGAGGAACATTTTAGTTCCTGCTATAGTATTTCAGTAACAATGGTTAATTTAGTAGATTTTTTTCCACTAAATTATTGTTAGGATATGAGTTTAAATCAAGCCCCAAGAACACAGACACAGCAGTCTGCAAAGTGTTAGGTTTCTTGTGGGGATGAGAAGAGAATAAGGAGAAAGAAAGGTAATTTCATGTATAAGAATAACCGTGAAATAAGAATAAATTGTCATTAGAAATGTTGGTATTAGAAATGTTGAAGTGAAACTCCAATTTCGTGGGATTCAGATGACTCTTCTATATTTAGGTCACAAAATATTAGAGTATAAACAGTTAAAATTACGTCTGAAAACTATTTTAGTGTATATTCTGCTTTAAATGATAAACATCCACTTGAAGCCTTGGCTCACCCATTGCATTCTAGTTTCTTCTCAAACTAGTAGTATAGTAAAGTTTATTAATTTATTCACTTAGCATTTAAGATTATGTTCCATGGAAAAATATGATTCTGATCTTACTAGTTATAAGATTCCCAAGGCAGTCCCCCAAGTGCTATAAAATCTGTAATGGAGGATGTACTATGATTCTGTAGCACCTGATCACAAGCCAGTATGTTTCTGTGGGAATGTTTTCAGAGTACCAACTTAAAATACCAAAAACTCATTTACAAAGACAGGGTGATATTTGGGAAATGCCTTAATTTGAAACACAAAGACCTATTGTTCTCTTTTTCTGAGCCACTTCTTACTGTTGTGACTTTAAGCTGTTCTTTGGCTTGTTTAAACTTCCATTTTTGAACTTACAAAATGGAGAAAATAATTTCCCTAAACATCTAATTGTGTTTTCATGAAAATGAAATGAAATAATGGATCTCAGAATGTTTGAATTCTGTTCGATAGCTGTATACCCCAGAATTTGCTCCTATGGCCCTGGAACAAGTGTTTACTGATAAGATTATCAATGCAAACTTAAAGACCTTGGGTATGGCATAGGATGTGGGAGGAAGGATTCAGTCACAACTGGGATTGACATGGTTTAGAGGCCTCAAAGCCTTTATGTTCAGTAAAATATAGGTTTGACATCACCTATCCTACTTTTTTTCCTTCCTCCAGCCCCCAAGTTGAATAATAGAACTATGCAAGGCGAATGAGGAAGAGGTAGGTGCAGTAACACACACCTGTAGTCCAGTTATTTGGGAGGCTAAGGCAGTAGGTTTGCTTGAATCCAGGAGTTGAAGGCCAGCTGGCAACCTAGTGAGGCCCCACCTGTATAAAACAAAAAATAACCAACAAAACCAAAAGAAGACCAAAAAAAAGAAAAGAAAAGAAAAAGTGGTTCAGTGAAACAAAAAATTAAGGTCCCCAAGAAGTACAGGGATCTGCAGAATCAGAAGCCTTCTTTGTAGAGAGAAAGATAATTGGTGAGTCTGCCCAGGAAAGTTGACCATTCTCATCCATTCTCATAGTGTGCGTGTCTAAGTCAGGCAAAAGTCACTGTGTACAGTCCTGAAAGTTTGTTAGATAGGTTTGTAACATTTTTCCGTCTCAAATATTCCCTACTAAGAGTAAACATCAGTTTTCTTTAAAATGTTTTTAATTGGCTCCACAAATTTTCTTGTCCTCAGAATTTAAAAGAGAAAAGAAAACTGAATTTTTTGAGAGCATTCGGTGTTGTACTAAGTTAAGGAAAAAAAGTTACACAAGTTATATTATTAAGAAGATGTTAAAGGAGCAGTGAATGGTATGTGTTGTTCCTTAATAACATTTTTCTTAATTCAGTTTAAGACAACCAGTACTCATGTTACAGAAATCCATAATACTTCCCACAAAGTAATGAAGTTGTGCTATGAAAAACGGGCTCAGGAGGAATTTGTGGAGCTTGTGTCCAAGCATGTTTCTTCCCTGTGTCATTTCTATTTTGAGGAAAATGTTAGCACCTCACGAACTGAAACCAAGTATCAGTGGGTCAAGCCATCTCTCTTGTTCTTTGTCTTCTCTTCCATAAGATCAGGGAATTGATTCTTGGATAATGCTCCCAAGTTTAGCAACTGTAGCTCAGCGGTCACCTGTAGTTTTTCCTAAACTCTGATCTTACAGCAATCCATTTGTATCTTGAAATGATCAAGCTCTCTTGTACTCAAGCTGAAAACTTATTCTGCTGGTATTTTACTAGGTCTGCTCACAGATGTTTCCAAGAGAGGTGATGCTTTTACTAAAATTGCTGCTTAGTTGTTTTAGACCATAGTAGTTCATTCCATGTGATGACCAACCAAGCAGTGAACAGTTTTTCCATCTATTGTATTTTCTTAATTTTATCGAATACAGTAACCTAACTTAAATCGAATATGAAATATGAGTTTATTTCAGTTTTTGAATAGTTGTGTTTATGATAGCTTCTAAATATAATAGGAAGCTTTAAAATTTTAAAAGGCTAAAGTAAGTTTCTTTAAAATTTAAGAAGTCTTAACTATGTTGGCAAAAAAATGTAGGCATAGCTAGTGGGGATGCATATTGGTAAAACCTGATTTAAAGAGTAATTTATAAATAGTCAGTGAAGTTGAAAATATCTATCCCTTTAACCCGGCAGTCTCCACTGGTACATGTGAAAACAGGAATCTTCACGGGCACATGTTAAGAGCAAAATATTGGAAACATGCTGTCTTTCGTAGTTTAGATACATAAATTGTGGCAGACATATACACTGAAATACTGTGCCAGTTGTTAAATATATTAATTGCAAATACGTGCTCTAAATAGGTAAATCTCCAATAAAGTTAACTTATAGGATACTGTACTATAGGATATTCATAGAAAATATAAAAATATGTAAAATAATTATGTAACTAATAGACACATTTTTAAAAGGTCATTAGTAGTAATCAAATCTTTGTTAGTTTATTAGGAAGATAAATTGTGGGAAATGCCTTAAAACATACTCGTAACTTATAAACATCAAGTGTGATAAGTGTTACTTATCATACCAAGAGGAAAGAGGAATGAAGTCTGGGAGGACACACTTGAGAGTGTCATTCAGATTTGCTATATTTTATTCATGATGTTGAGTCACTGTTTTTCTTTTTTTTTTTTAGTCAATTTTTTAATGTCCTTTGAATTATTTTACATTTCAGTTATCATAAATTGGAATAATAATAAACTACACTAAATATGAAATATTATGGATGTCCTTGATGATATTGAATGCTATTCTTTCCTGCTCACATTAGTTCATTTGGTTTGCATTTCACACTAAAGCTAAAAAAGTGTTATCCTTTACTTTAAAGATTATGTTTTTATAATTTCCTTTCATTTTCTGACTTTATGTGGTAAAATCTTAAAATAATTCAAATGTCGAAATGCACCTGTGTGTTGCCTGAACTCTTCTTCAATGTTTAGCCTGGCAAGTCTTTTCTTCATAGGTGCATCTTACATACCTCATTCCATGTTTAACCTTTATAAATTCCAACTTAAAGTTTGTATCAATGAGAGTTTAATGGTTCCATTTCAATTTTTAAATGACAAAAAATACCTTAAAACTCTCAAAGAATTACATAACAAAATTAAAATGAAATGAAATTAGTTTAACCCATTAGATTCAGTGCAAAGAAAAATATTTTTATTTATATTAGCCATGTAATTGTGGATAGTAATTTTTTTTTAATTCAATAAGAAGAATCAACAGTATTCTAAAATAAGCTTAAAGCAGTATTTACCTTTCGTAAACCCAGCCACAGATGATCTGGCTTTAGACTGGGATACTGGCTATATTTCTTAGCTCTTATTTTGCAGCATTCTCATTAGTATGGTCAATAAAAGTTTCTGGTGCCTAAGAGCTTTCAAGTATATAATTGTTATATTGTTCATAGAGAATAGCTTCTCTAGGTATTTGCATTCTAATGCAAATGCATACTAAGATTCTTTATTCTAGCTTAATAGCATTTACTTAAAAGACATTTTTATTGAACACATTATGACCAAGTTACTATGCTAAGATTACAGATAATAGATTAATTCGACATAGTCCCTTCTTAAAGGAACTCCCAGTTTAAGAATGAAACAGACCAAAAATCTTTATAAAAGCACAGCGAAAGGAGCAAGTAATTCTGAAAGAGTCACCATCAGTAAAGACATGAACAATGATATTTGTTGTTGTTTTTTCAATTTTTTTTAGTTGTAGATGGACACAGTACCTTCAGTTTTTGTTTGTTTGTTTGTTTGTTTGTTTTATGTGTGCTGAGGATTGAACCCAGTGTCTCATCTGTGCTAGGCAAGCATTCTACCACTGAGCCACAACCCCACCCCAGACAGTGATATTTATGATGGGTCTTGAAGAATGACTCATTTCACCAGCAAGAAGAGGAGACAAGTATTTCAGACACGGGGCATGGCCAGATCAATGATATAAGATACAATGTGTATCATGTTTTTGAGAAATTATGTAGCTTGAAATATGTAGAGTAAAAAATGTATGTCTTGGGAAAGATGGAAGTGGCTACAGATGAAAATGGTTAAATGGTTAGAAGCCAGGTTATGAAGACTTTGAAAGGAATTGTGAAGATTTTTAAGAGGCCATTGGTAGTGATCAAATCTTTGTAATTTATTAGGAAGAAAATAACTGAAAGGGTTAGTGATTGTTTAGACAGCTCACTGGGGTTTCCATTTGAATGATTATCTGGATAATAGTACTCCAGTAACAAAGATAGAACATACAGGAGAAAAAGGAGAGGCATGACACTGAAATTTAATTTGGGACATGTTAACTGTGAGGTGCTTGTGGAACATCAAGCTGAAGGTTTACAGTAAGGTAATTTCTGAATTTCAAAGAAAGGTCAGATCAGCTGTTTTAAAATATGTATGCTCATGCATACACGTGCGCACGCACAGCTCAAAGCCATCAGAATATAGATAATCATTTAAGGGAGGGAAACGGGGCAGGCACAGTAGCACATGCCTATAATCCCAGCAACTCAGGAGATAAGGCAGAAGGATCACAAATTCCAGGCTAGCCTCAGCAGTTTAGCAAGGCTCTAAGCAACTTAGTGAGAACCTGTCACAATATAAAAATAAAAGGGTTGGGTATGTGGCTTAGTGTTAAGCACTGTTTGGTTCAGTTACCAGTACCAAAAAAAGGGTAGGGAAACAGAAGAGCCTAGTTAGGAACACTTTGTAGAGTGAGAAGACAAATGAAGATGGAATTTGGGGAAGCAGGAGAATTAACAGGAAAAGGCCAAATGAAAGGAGTGAAAGATGGAATGAAAGTGTAGAACAGGTATGAGTATGAGAAAACTCCATTTATTGAGGGAAACAAACAAATCATTAGCGTTGTAAGTGCTGTACTACTTGAGCACAAATTCACTAACCGCTCCTGGCAATGAAGGCCTTTTAGAAAAGAATTTACATAGAGGACCAGGGAACTGAGTCTCGAATAAGAGTTTGGGTGGCTGAGTGAAAGGGGAATGACATCCCAGGCAGAGGAAATAGTGTATGTAAAGGCCTAGGATGTGAAAGAACTTGGAATATTGAATAAACACTAGTTCAGTGTGGCTGAAGTATAGCATGTGTGGATTGGAATGACCATTTCTGATGCCAGAGAAGTATGTTGGTGATAAACTCTTGGGAACATTTTAGTAATGATTTCTTAACTTGTTGCTTTCTAATTTTTTCACATCCTGGAACCTTTAGATAAGTAGCAATATGTGTAATGTGCTCTGAGTAAACGGAGAATGATAAAAGATTCTGGAGGAGCTCTTGCTATGAAGACCCACATAGCTTCCTGGTGGTTTGAGGGGGACAACACACATCTAACTCATTTAGTGAGGAAGCCATGACTGTGCTGCTGTAAAATGACAAATCTGATCTGCTTGGATCACCATCCCTAAGTGAAATTTAATTTAGGAGAGTACAGGAAGGCTCATTAAGAAAATTTATCATTCTAGAATACAAAGGTGTAGTATATATTGGGAAACAGTAATTCTGAGAAGAATCCATGAATGGAAAAACAGCTGGGATGGTGGGGGTAGAAGCTAATTCGTTAAAATATGCTACTCAGAGTTAGCAAAACTCAAGCTTAATAAGGGCACAGCCCTCCAGACTTCTATGTTGGCCCAAGATTTCTGATGCCAACTGCAGGTTGAAGGGTTTCCCAAAACTACCCTCAGGTTTAATCATTTGTTAGAACAACTCACAGAACTCAGGGAAGGGCTATATTTTGCATAAAGCTTTATTACAATCAAACTAAAATTAGCCAAAGGAAGTGACACATGGGGCAGATTCTGGGAAAGTTCCAAATGGAACACTTCTGGATTACTCATTGGCACTCAAATGGCAATATGCTCAGAGTATGGCCCATCAAGGAAGCTCCCCTTGCTTCAGTGTCCAGAGTTTTAATGGAGACTTCATTACCTAGGTATGACTGAATTATTGCCACTTGGTTGGACTGAATCTCCAGGCCTCCCTTCTCCCAAGAGATCAGGTGGATAATAACAGCCCAAAACCCCAACCCTCTAATCTCACAGTTAATCTTTCTGGCTTGGTCAGCCCCTAGTCCTGATTTCTCTCTCAACATAAGCTATCTAGGGGCTCACTATGAGTTATCTCAGTGTGGCATGAATTATTAAGTGTGGGGATACTGTGGGCCTTCCAAGAATAATAATATTCACTTCTATTCCTGCAGTAATTCCAAGGGTTTAGAGGCCAGGTCTCAAGAGTTGAGACAAAGCCCCAGTTTCTTCAGAACATGAAGCCAGAGATATAGTGATAAACAAGATGTGAAGGTTCCTGTCTTCGTAGAGTTGGTGGTTTAGTATGAAAATAAAGAAAAACTACCTTAAAGGCATGTGATTACAGTATACTAAGTGCTTTCACTTTTGTGAAAGTCTTGTCCATTTGAAAGTTTCTATAAATACAAAATATCATTGTTTTTTCCCTGATTGTGAACCTAAACATCATTAGCCGAACTCCACAGCCACACGTTTCCTGTGTACCATCATAGCTTAAAACCTAACAAGAAGACATTCAACATTGAACACAGTTTAAAATTTAGATATCTGAAATACTATTCCTCCCAGTCAGGATATAGAAGGATCATTTTTTACAGCTCTTTACCTTCTTCTTTCCTTGAATTGGCATTGTAGTTTGTTACTTCATCCTTATATGATGCGAAAGTGAAAACAGTGACAACAAAATCAAACCAGCATCTGTACATGTTGTTACCAGTAGTCAGCATGGAGTTTTCTATGACCAGAAAAAGAGAATATGAAGTTTGACAGGGTGACCAAGAAGCCATGTAACTGATGCCCCTGCCCATCTCTCCAAGGATTTTATAGGCTGAAGGACAGGAAGAAACCTATATATAATGCTCTTGAATTTGGGCAGACAGATTGAGGCAAAGAAAATGCATTTTTTATACACAAAGCAAATACAGCTTCCAAAGTTAGTTTTTTACCTTAGTTCTCTAAGATTCAGTGTATCTGAAGTCTGTTGACACAGTGTTTGGATAATTGTGCATTATAATAATGGTTGTTATGGTTAAAGTTGCTTTAAACTTAGGATTTCATTTTTTCTTGAGTGGACTTTTTAGCCGATCTCATCCCCCACCCCCGACCAGTTGCTGCTAGTTAGTTTTGTACTGCTAGAGTGCCAGTTCTTTTCAAGTTGCTTTGCAAGGACAGATTGCTTTTAAGGATGCCTTAGTTGAATCCAGGTTGTGGTGTTTCATGAATATGTGGTCTCATTCATAAAAATGATAATGTGTCTATGATAAAGATTGTTTTCTTAAATAATGGAAGAACTATCTCATAAAAGTATTTTTTATACTTTGAAAAGTTAAAAAGTATATTCCAGCCCCAGATTAAGAAACAAGTCCAGATATGATAAAATTCTTTGGGTTTATACGAGGAAGAAATTGTAAGTCAAAATTAAAAATAATTTTGTCATTTTATATTTGGGGAAAATCCTTTTTTTTGTTCTGATGAAAATGTCAGTAGTCACAGAACTGTGGTAAAAATAATGAAAAATCACTGGCCTGGCTCTGCTTAAATTGAAAACATTTTTTAATTAAAGTTTGACAGTATTTTGTGCTTCCATTGCCTAGCCATGTCCCATCTTGTTCTTATATTCAGTTCTCTTCTGGGCGTGAATTGCTTTAATTTTTAAATTAAACATTAAGGTATGCCATCCTGCTTCTTGATCTTTTTGTTTCTGCATTACTTTGAAGGTCTTGTAGTTATAAAACCATTTTTAGCTATAACTTTTCCAGATTATTAAAAAGAGCTACTTTTTAAAAAAGATTGTTAATTTTTACTTGTATTTTTTTAATTGCAAAATACTGTTGAATTGGTTTAAATATATGCCCACTTATATTTAAGTAGTAGATAATACTGGTAATGCTTTGTTAGCATTACAGTACAACTCTCCATGATGAGAAATCCATATCTGATGCTAATTATAGTTATTAATGAAATGGTAATTATTTGTAACAAAAACTCAGGTTATCCACAAATAACAAAGGAAATATATACACAAATCTAAAAGAAATTAAAGAATTAAAGAGGTGATGGTAAAGAAAAGCTTAGGTCTTTTGTTTTTCTTTTTTATATTATGGTTCCTTTTGCTTAACTGTGGGTTCATTATTTTCAAAGTTGAGACAATTTACTGGAAAAAGGTACCCATTTCTTTCTAAGATTATGATTTTGGACTTTTGTGTATTATTATTAAATGTACTACAATAGGAAATGAGTTTTTTTAATATGGTTTGTTTTAAAAAGATTTATCCTTTTTAATAACCTTATTTTCCATATCTAATGTCAACTCTACTTTATGGGACTATCAGCTGCTATTTCAAGTTTTCTTGTGTTGAATTGCAATATTTGTAATGAATAATGCATTTTTAAAGACACCTTAGGTTATTATGCACTGGCCAATCCCATATTAAATATCATTGAATTGTATATCAGCCAGGTTAACTCTGTTACCATTGGTCCTCTTAAAAAGTGTGCCAAATTTATTTTCTGAACATAGGACAGGGCATAGTATGGAAATAGATAAATTTTATTTTTATAGTATTAAATCTCTCAACATAAGATCCCTGACATAAGCATGGAAAATATTATTACAATACTTTAAAAACTTTGTTTCTCTTCCAAGGAGAAACTGGATTCATCCCCACCTAAACACTCAGAAATTCATTTATTATGAGAGACAGGAGAGCATGAAGTAAAAATAAATAAGTACAGTATATGATCCTATAATCAAAGGAAAGTAAAAACTGCTTACCTTAGAATATACCAGACACATTGTTATTCAAACCATTTAGGAGTGTAATTACATACAACTTTAATAAGCCTATCAATCAGGGTTATGTCTCTTAAATTTACAGCTTTCTACATTACTGAATTCATAATATATCCCCTATATGGTAAATTAATATTGAATATCACACTTTGGCTCAAAAAATATATCCTCCCCCAAAGAAGTGAAATTCTAGCGAATTCACTTTACCTTGCATACTTTAGATTAAGGGAGAAACCAGCCACATGCTATGTAAGCATCTTTTTGAATCTTAATTCAAGCAAACCAGCTCTGGGAAGGTGTAGGCAATAGTCAAGGAAGTGCAAACGCTGACTGTATCTTAGAAGAAAGTAGGAAAATTCGTGTGTGGTTTTTGTCTTTAAGTATGGATAATAATATTTTAAGTTTTCTTTATAAGTCTTTATTTATTAGAGATACAAACAAATAAATACAAAGTATTTATTGATGAAATTACATATCTAGAATTTGCTGTTAGATAATTCATAAATGGAATAAAAGATTGAATAAAACAGAGGGGCCAAATGTGGATACTTCTACGTGTGTGTGTGTGTGTGTGTGTGTGTGTGAGAGAGAGAGAGAGAGAGAGAGAGAGAGAGAAGAGAGAGAGATTGTGTGCTGGGTGTGGTACCCAGGGCCTCATGCATGTTAACTCCACACTCTACCACTGTGCTGCACCTCAGCCCCTAAATGTTGATCATTATGAAACTTAGTGATGAGTTTCTGCTTCTTCATTACAGTAATATCTCTCTGCTTTGTATACATTTGAAATTTTTCATAATATAGTTACTTAATGTATAATTTCAGAAATTCATTTATTACATATTTGCTTTGAAGATTGAACACTCATGCTTCATAGAGTATGATCTGGCACAATGTCTTGTATATTTAAACTAGTACCTCAGTTCTTGAATTAAGTTCAGAGTCTCATCTGTAAAATTTGGGAACTAGAATAGATTGCTTCTAAGGCCCCTTTGAACCCAATTCAAGTGTCTAGAGGTCTATGAGAAATTAATTAAAATACACTTGACTTCAGTAAACATCACATAGAAAGATTGCCTTATCTTTTGTATTAGAAGTATAGATCTTGGGGCTTGGGTTTGGCTCAGTGGTAGAGCGCTCACCTAACACATATGAGGCACTAAGTTAGATCCTTAGCACCACATAAAAATAAAATAAAGGTATTGTGTCCATTTACAACTAAATAATGAAGCAAGAAAAGAAAAAAGAAGAAATATAGATCTTGGAGTCTGAGTCTCTAGAAGATAGGGTAGGTCCTTTTTATTGGCCTTTTTATCCCCAGTGCATAATACATAATAGGTGCTCATCAAATGTGTTTCAAATGAATGAAATTAATCTTTCTGGTTTTCCAGCTTCATTGTTATAGAAGCCCATCCCCACTGTTGTCAATTTAAAGGTCTCCATTGTTAGAATGTTTATTACATCATTGGGAGAATTATTCCCATCATGCACATATCTAAAAAGGGTTGTATTTCTTCATATATTGCTTTTATTACTTGACATGTAATATTTTACAACATAAATGGAGAGTAAGTTATTACTTTAAATTATTTGACTACATGTATCTTAAAAATTCACTCTATATTTCTTCAGTGTGCTCTTAATTTGGCTAAACAACAACAGCATGATAAACTGATAAGTTATTACTATTTTGACTTTATTTTCTTGTCAACAGAACAAATCTCCTAAAAATTTAAAGCACATCTTTCTAAGGTAACATTTACCTCCTCACATCTTTAGCAGCGATCAGACATGACATGGGACATATTCATTGACCCTAAAAAT
>JAJEJO010000936.1:165105-332605 GCA_020662805.1 Glaucomys volans | reverse complement strand
TATTCATCCATAAAGAGGAGTAAAATTATGTCATTCTCAGGAAAATGGATGGAACTGAAGAACTTTGTTAAAGGAAATTAAACCAGACTCAAGAAGTCAAGGGTAATATATTTTCTCTCATGGAAACCTAGATAGAATGAAGGGGGAAAAAGGATTTCATGAAAATAGAAGGGAGACACGTCGGGTAGAGGAAAGAGGGGATGGCAGGAAGTGGTACTGGGGAATGAATTGATCAAGTTATGTGCATGTATGAATATACCATAATGAGTCTATATGTATAATTACTATGCATGAATAAAAAATTTTTAGAAAAAGAGTGGCCTTAGATAATATGTTGAGCACTAAATTGAGGCCTTGAGAAGATAGTTCATCTTTTCATCTGTTTCCAATACCTGTCTCTCAACCACAAACAGATAAAAATCAACTCAAGGTGCCCATTAAAATTATAGAAGGGCTATTGGGGGAAGGGGAGTTAAAGCAGCCCTCTAAAATGATTCTGGCAGACAGCTATCCAGGTTTGAAGCCACTCAGGTTTATTAGTGTCTATAATAGTTGTAGTTAAAGTTCAGTGAGAAAATACTGCAGGGAAAACACTTTTTGATGCTTTTCAGATTATAGAGCAGCCATTGAAAGTTGTATGCACTGAAACATTTACAACATAGACGCAGGTAGGTTTTAGAGCACAAGAATCCCCAACAGTGGTTTTCAACCAGGCATCTCAGTTGCCTTCATTAGTCTCTATCACTAATACTGTATTTCCATGAGTTCAGTGGCTTAATAAAATGCGAATTTGCAATCATCTTATAGTTCTGGAGGTCAGAAGTCCAAAATGGGTCTCACAGAACTAAAATAACGTATCAGCATGGCTGTTTCTTCTGGAGCTCTAGGGGAATGTGGGATCTTTCTTCTTCTTTTCACTTTTCCATTCTCTAGAGGTTGCTCATATTCCTTGGCTTGTGGCTCCCTTCCATCTGCAAAGCTAGCAATGTCTGATTGAGTTGTCCTCACACTGCCTCTCTCATTCACTTATAGAATGTGTGTGATTACATTGGGCCTTCAAAATAATCCAGGATAATCTCTGTCCCAGAGTCATCCCTCCTTGCCATGTAATATAACATTCATAGATGCTGTGGATTAAAACTTAAGAAACCTTAAGAGTGGTGGTTCTGGATAATGGTGGGGGAGAGAGAAGTGACTTACATACTCAGACCTCACACCAAACCTGTCA
Source organism: Glaucomys volans (assembly GCA_020662805.1). Lineage (NCBI taxonomy): Eukaryota > Metazoa > Chordata > Mammalia > Rodentia > Sciuridae > Glaucomys > Glaucomys volans. The sequence goes on along the minus strand of JAJEJO010000936.1, from coordinate 331,377 downwards.
AATTGCAGAGGATGGGGAGGGAGGGTTATGGCATTTGTTGAGGCCACTGTCATGCAGAGCCATAGCCCAGAACCCACCACAGCAAGCTTGTACTGTGTGATCATGATGTCAGTTGCTACCTGGTGAATACCCCTCAGTCCTGTAGTTCAGGTGGGGCCCTTGCTAGGGATTATGGCTCTCTGTATAAACAAACAATCCTTACTTGAGACAGTTCTACTGAACTCTAGTCAAACCCATTCAGATTAAGAGAAATTTGAAATTTTCAGACTAAATTAAATATCGTCTCTTCCTATTACTATCTTTTTTAAGTCAGAAAATTTGACACATATTTCAGTAGAATCAGAATTTTAATTAGTGTATCTTGGTGAAACATTGATTGATCTAATTAGATAACTAACTCCTGCTGTTAACAAAGAATTCATTTATTTGCATTAAAAATCATGCAGAAACATGCAAAGAAATTATATTGTGTTGGCTTAACACTTTCTTAGTTACATGGGACATAAGACCATGTATAAATAATTCAAAAATAAAATTATAAGAATATCAAAATTGAATGTGCTTAAGATCATTAGGGGGCAAGTAGTGTTAAGAAGAGTTGAATAGACAAATTGTATTATGGATAATACTTGATATTTAACTTAGTAACATTATTTATGATAGAAATTTTAAATAAGTAATAACAATATGATTTCAGAACTACAATGAATTCTGTATGCAAGATTGGCAAACAATAAGGGCCACACTAAAATTTAGGATTAAAATACAGTATGTTTGGAAGACTATACTTTTTCATCAAAGTATTGTGGTCCTATGAAATCTGAAGTCTTGTTTTTAAAATGAAGTGACATTTTTCTGAAAAACAGTCAATATAAGAAGAGATGGAAAATTATTTCATATCTTGTGATTATTTCCTGGATAATCCCTTCTTCTTTGGTGTATTGTGTGAAAGATGACTAATCATAACTAACCTATCTCAAAACTTCCTGTCTCTCAGACTTCGGGCTTTAAACTGAATGGTTGACCTCACATTTCTCCTTCCTAGGAGCTAAGTGTGGAGCTGGTGATGACTAACTGACTACTGTCATCCATTGATGGAATAAAGATAGAGGAGTGGTGGGCAGAAATAAGGCCATAAAACCAGTAAAATAGGAGCTCCAAGTTAGATTTTACCATAAATTAGATGCAGAATTAACTCAAGTAGTAGCTGATATGGGCCACATTCATGCCATAAGAAATGTTGGAATGACTTAGCTATGACTTCTTTCCTGTTTGTGTGGTAACTTCTTCAGTAAACTCTAAGAGAAAGCAAGCAAAAGGTACCACTACTCAGTGAGAAGGTGGGTGGGCAGTATCCTGTATAGAGTCAATCTATGTTAGTGAAGAGTTGGATTTATTTTTGGTCACCAGCCTTTTTTAAAAGCAATGCGTCATTCTCCAACCGACAAATGCCTGCCATCGCCAGTAATATGTTGGCTTGTCCATTTTCGGCTTGCAGTACAAAATAAATGAAAGCCAAGGACATTACAATTGGGAGGAAAGGAGGACTATTATTTAAAAGGCTTTTAAATGATGTCACTATATATTCTTTTAACAACATCCTCTAAAAGCCTTTGAAAAAATAGTCCCTTCCTCCCTTAGTTGTTAACAAAGACCGTACTGGGGACTGCTCTTTAAAAGGCTGTTAAATGGTGATCCTATATTTTTTAACATCAACATCATTTAGAAACCTTTTAGAGAACAGTCCTCTTCACCCACAACTAACACAGAAAAGGACATGGGGGAAGGGATTACTTTTTTAAAGGCCTTTGGATGGTACTATCAATAAATACAGCAATATTGTTATGAAAGCCTTTTCCAATGGTGATTCAGCTTTTTTGATATGTACTTTTAACCTCATGACCCTTTGTTATCTGACAGATTGATATTTTTAACGTTGACTGAAAACTCAATTTACTAATAATCCCAAAAATGCCTTTTATTGAACTTTTTACAGTTTAAAAATCAATTTCACATGTACAGGCTCATTTGATCCTCACAGCAGCTCAGTGAAACAGGCAGGATATGTGTAATTATCCCCATTTTACAGAAGAGAAAAAACAAAGTTCAGTGAGGTTGTGATATAGGTAAGATCTCACTACTAATAAATGATTGATTTAAAACCATACCCCAGATCGTTTGGCATCTGCTCCAATACCCCATCCATCTGTCCCAAGTTATTTTCATTCCCTTTTTTTTTTTTCCCCTTCCTTTTTGGTGGTATTCTAATTCGTCTTTTTGACATGTCCAGATACTGAGTTAATTCCACAAAATTAGCATAAAAGTGAGATTCTGTCATTTCAGTTCTAAAGAGAGATATGTAGGGGTCGAAACTTTTTATTAATACTATGATCCTGATGAAATGAAGAAGTATACAATATCATATCAAGGTGTAATCTTCCTGTAGTGTTATGGCATTGAGACTTTTCTTGAGATTATTTTGCCTTATATGTCTAAGAAAATATCACTTGAAGTCTGCTTTCAGGTGGACTGATGTCTTAAGGACAATTCAAATCTCATTTATTGTTCACTTTTTGAAAATTATTCTGTTAACTAAGAATACGAATTTGTAATTAAGATCATATTTAAAAAGATTTGCTCACCTATCATTAATTTTTGGAAAGAAATAATGCTGGTTCTTACCACTTCCTAGAGTTCTCTTAAGGAAAGAGAATATATATGCTATCTTTCTTAGCTGACCTTTACTTTATCATAAGCAACAGTTAATTTATAGAAAAAAATTATAGCTTATTGTGTGGCAGAAATGAGAAATTAAAGTATCAGTTTCTATTCTTAGCTCTGCCACTATTGTTTCCTCTTATACCAAGAAACATTGTCTTTACCTGTTTTTTCCATTTATGCTAATAAACATTATCTTTAAAAATAATTAAAAGAACATGTTCATTAGCAAAACATTTTTATATACAGTATCTCACTGACTCCTCATAAAAGAATCCTAAGAATTAGGTTATTTTACCTTGTAATATACAGATTCGAAGTCAGAGAAGTTAAATGATTTTTTTCCCATCAACTAGTTTGAAGTTCTCACTTAAAACTGAGAGTTTTCTTTATTATTGCTACCCTAACTCTGCCTGACAAGAAGGAGGCAACAACCTTTCTTGCTTCTGAAGAAAAATACTTCAAATGTCAAAAACAGGTATAGCCTAAGAACACAGGCTAGTGCCTGAGAGGAAGCAGATAGGCCCCAGTCAGGGCTTGACCCTGAAAGATTCATGTAGCGAGGTGCCTTTATTGTAAAGAAAACTGGTCATCAGAAGGCTTTGCTCCCACAGATTTGGACTCTAAAGAATCTAAGGTTCCTCTATAATAAAGTTGTTCTCTTTCCACCCACCTCCTCTCTAAAGAATTTAAATATTTACATACAAGTCAGTAAAAAAAATCCATGCGTATATAAGTTTTTGTGTTTGTATCTCTGTCTTATATCTCAGAGAAACTGTTTTCCCATCCTTGCCCTGTATCTGGAATTTTTCAGCAACTTAATGGTCCTTGGAACTGACATCTCAAATGTGTAAAGATCCTTTTGCTTCTGTCAGACTCAAAAGAAAGCATCCCTAGAGCAGTCTATTATTTAAAAATTAATGCACTGATAATAAAACTCCCTTTCCAGTTTGTACACTCAAGACATACTCTTTTTCCTACCTCTAAGACTTTACCTAGTTGAGATCCACATCTCTTATCTAGGGAGACCTAGGCCCCCTAAGTTATAATAAGTTCACTTAAGTCCAAGGTGGCACAGCCAGCCTTTAGAGGCAGTTTTCCCATCTCTGCAATAGGTAGAACAGCCACCAGTTTCCCTCACACATTTCTGTAAAGCACTCTTACATCATCTAGCTTCTGAGAATCTCCATTTGGATCTTGAAGGCATGTAGTAAATACTCAGCACAGCCTCACTGACAGTGGCCTATATTTCTGTCTTTGACAAAGCCATTATTACCAGCAGGATTGTTTGTGTGAAGCTCCCAACTGTTGATTCCAGGCCAGTCTATTTTCAGCCTCATATTCCTTTCGTCTCTGAGGCCTTTTTCATTTTATTGTGTCCTCTTCCCTTCCTTATCATTCTTATCTTCTGATCTCTTGATCCCTTACCCATATTCAGTGAAGACCTTGACATCCCACACATACTCTCTCCAGCCCACCATCTTCTTAGGAGAGATCTCATTGTTCGTAGATCAGTCTGTGCAGGACATAACCTCACAGCCTCTTGATCTGCAATTCTGACTTCACTTTCACTGCATTTCAGCCATACCCTCTTTCATTTCAACCCTGAAGTTGTATCTACGCCCTTACTTATACTCCTCAGGCCCTTTGTTCCTCTGCATTTTCTCTTGTGTTTAGCCTAAGGTTCAAAATAACCCTGAAAGAGAGGATGGCATCCCCATTTTACAGATGTGAAAAATGAGGTCACTAGAACTTGATAGTGCTTAGGTAACTTTTCTAGTATCATAGAGCTAGTAAGTTATTGAGCCAGTTTCAAACCAAGTCTATCTAGCTTCAGAACCCTGCTTTCTACCATACTTCTATGAGCATTTAAGAGATACAAGAGAATTACTTTCACTGGAGTTTATAGTACAGATTGGAGTATAAGGAATCTAAAGGCAGGGAGACCAATTAAAATGACTTGATAATAGTGTGGGCAGAGAAGTAATAAGGGAACAGAAGATTGGGAGGGATATAAAACTATTAATCATGGCTAAACCTGATGGGGGGTACTTTTATTTCCATACTATGTGAAATTATTTTCAACAATATACATAATTTTTGCAATTTGAAAAAAGAAAAAATTGAAAGATATTTAAATGGCAATGAAGAATTGAACTAAGCTGGTAGTAGAGGGTCAAAAAGGAATGCATGAAACACATGGGGACATGTCTGAAAAAAGAAAATGACAATGGGAATTAATCTAAGCTTAACGTATATAAAATGTAACCGCTAATAATTGCAACATGCAAGAAATTCCACTGATTACCACAATTGTTAGAGAAACAAAAAGGTCTCATATATCCAGTATTAAAAAATATACAAGAGACATCAAACTTGTTTTCTATTTGCTGCAGGGATAAGTAGGATGTCAAAGATAATGAAAAGGTCTCTGAGCTTGGTTACAACAGAAGACAACTTACATTTTCATTTTTATATTGTATCTTTGATGCTGTGAGTTAGAAAGCAATACAACCACTAAGATCATCCATCAACAGCATAACATGTAACAACATATAATTACTTTGTGCTTATGTAAAATGTTCTGCGTTCTAAGAAATTCTTTTTATCCAATTATGGGAACCTTTCTGCCAAACACTTTGGAAATCAAATCCAGGTTTTTTAAAAAATTTTTTTAGGTGTTGATAGACCTTTATTTTATTCATTTATTTATATGTGGTACAGAGAATCGAACCCAGTGCCTCACACATGCTAGGCAAGTGCTCTAACACTGAGCCACAACCCCAGCCCTTCCACTTTGTTTTTATTAGTACTGTTAAAGCAAAAGCCAGAAAGTAAATGTAAAACACAATAGAGGGACATACCTTTGAATAATATCACATACCTGTATTCATGGTTCTGGTACTATTTTTTCATGGACATGGTAAATATAAGTATGTATAAAAAACATTAAATGTTTTGACAGTGAAGCTTAGTGATTTGTCTTTGGGGAAGGGAAGGAACAGGCTATAAATTCTATCCTTATCTCAAAACCAGTAAAAATAAACTGAATATGTCTTATATCTAGTCAGCAAGATCCCCCAACCTCCACCCCAGTGCTGAGGATCTAACCTAGGGCTTTGTACATGTTAGAAAAATGCTTTGCCACTAAGCCATATCCCTAACACCAGCAAACTTTTTTTTTTTTTTAAAGGACCAGATAGTGAATGTTTTCAGCTTTGCAGACTACAACTATTTAACACTGCCATTGTGGTACAAAAGCAGCCATTAACAGTATATGAATGAATGAGTGTCATCTGTGTTTCAATAAAACTTGATGTATAAACACTGAAATAGGAATTTCGTATACTTTTAATGTCACAAAAAATTTTTCAAACATTTAAATGTATAAACCATTCTTAGTGCATAGGCTATACAAAAATAGTCAGTGGACCACATTTGACTTCCTGGCACCATTTAATCTAGTTAACACCATATATAAATTAATATACTTGATTAAATGTTCATAATGTGTTCAGATCTTTTGACAAATATATTTTTAATATGTATTGACTATTACCAAAACAAGAGGTGATAAAATCTCATGTTTTTTTTACAATATATACAGATTACTGAAAGTACATGAATTTATCACAATTACTTTCTAGAATAGCTAAATTTACGTATGTGTGGAAGAAGTTATCCTTAGGGTGGTAAACCATTTACCTAAAGCAATAGTTGTTTGAAAATTCTAATATATTTGAGTCTGTGTGATAGGTAAGAGTTAAGTAAATTTGCCCTTTCTTTTTCTAAATCCTATACTAGGTACTAGGCTCAATGCAGTGAATCGAATGTAAAACAAAGACTCACTATAGTTTACTGGGTAAAGAAGACAATAATCTGGCTTTCTGCTCTATAACTCTTATTAATTGAGACATACATTGGTTTAAAAAGCACTAATTTTAAAGACTAAGCTTACCTCTGTTTACAGCTATTTTCTTACCTCTTCATTTTATAAATCATGTTTCTAAATAGATACTGTTGTAAAATAAGCCAAACAAAGCTAGATACAAAGAGCATTTTATATACTGCAGATCTTCATTTTTTTGAAATTCAAAAGCAGAATAGATTGGCGATACTTAAAAATGATTGAGTAACTAATAAAAGACTGGAAAACATTGTTTTCATAAAGCTTTATGTGGAAATGTCATCTTTGAAATAGTAATGCAGATGCTGAACAAGGTTTATTCTAAGGCACTTACTTGATATTCCATGTTTTATTTTTCAAATCTCATTTTAAATTTTATAATTCAATCATTTTGAACAGCTATGTTCAAAAGAAGTTTTACAACTTTAATCTTAATAATCTCAAAAAAAAGCAGACATGCTATGTCATAAAATAACTATTAGTGACTAGTTTGTATCCTATAAATCTAACTTGAGTTGATAATATGGTCCATTACCAGCTAACTGCACAGAGTATTTTTCATTTTACACTCTTCAGTTACTTTTTAGTGAAGTGTTAAAAAATATGAAGCTTTTCTCCTCTCTAAAATTGCACGCTGTCTGTCTGTTATTAGGGAGATAACAGCTCTTATAAATGTTTCAGTAAGCGCTAAGTAGACAGTTATGTGCACTCTCATTCCACGCTTATTTGCTTACTGTAATAAACTGATAAAATACGTGTGGTTTGTCTCTGTGTATCTACAGGCATCATGAGTCACATAGATTTCCTTTAGAAATAATGTTGTGTCTGCAGAATTGATTGCTTATTTTCATAAACCATCTAAAGGTACACAAACGACTTTTATTATTTAAACATATGCTGGGTAAAGATTTGTAGAGGATCATCTCATTGTTACTCGATGCTTTTTGTTCTGTTAACTCTTGGGGGAGGCTTTTTATTTTAGCATTGCTACAGCTACGGAACTAATTACCTCCTCAAGATTCACGGTGTGAATGACCCTTATCATTTGCTGATAATGCAGCTAAATTTTTAATTCTTTTGAACATTAGTGACAGAGTTTAAACTTTAAACTATGTTTTCAATCCTGTTTATACAGGTTTTTTTAAAATAATGCTTTTACCTAAAACTAGATTTCTAGTGTTATGTCATAGAAGTCCTTCTCATCAGTAAATTGTTCTTTGTGCATACCTTTAAAAAATAATATTTTTGTTTACAATTATATATGATAGAAAATTTCAAGTCAAGTGATTTCCTCAAACCAACAAATATTAGTATCAGTAGTCTCCATTTAGCACCACAGTGTGCTATGATGAGGCTGTAGTATTTTTAGGAAGTGTTATATTTGAACACTTAGCACCAAATAAAGTGTTATAAATAATGCCAGAGCCATGTTATTTACAAATCTCTGTAATAATTTAAAATAGTAAAATTATGCTTTGAATTCTGAAATGGGTAAAATTGTTTTCTACATTAAATATTAAAGTGAGGAGTAGAAGGAAAGACAGATAACAAATAATAAATAAATTGCATACTGTATTAGAGAAGGTATAAATGGCTGTTAGAAAAGAAAAAAGTAAATCAGAAGGAGGAAATGCAGTTGAATTAAGCCTCATTAAGAAGGTAACATTGGAACAAAGGCAGTCAGAACTGAGCCATATTTATAATCTGGAGAATGTACATTCCAAGCAGAGGGAGTGACCAGTGGGAACATGAGTGATGGGGTTCATTCTGGCCATGTTCAGAAGAGACTGAACATAGCTGTTTACTCTATGTTCAGCAGGATGCAGGGGTAGGAGCAAGGAGACTGATTGAGAGGCTGTTAGAATAGAGAGCTGATGGTGACTCAGACTCAGATAATGTGGAGGTAGTGAGAAGTAGTCAGATATTTCTTTAAGTAATTGGGGATTCCTTACCTGATCTCTCCCTTCAATGTCAGCTATATTTTTCTAAGATGACCACCTCTGTTGTGGCATTTATTACACTGACTGATTTACTTTGTTCTTTCAAGCTAAACAGTAAACTTCTTGAAGACTGAGATACTTTGTCTGTCATGGCCTTTAGCAAGGTGGTTGACACAACTAATTCAATAAATGTCAGTTAGACGAAAGAATAAATAAGAGATTAGTAGTTACATTGTGTTTTAAGAATAATGCTCTTCAGCCAGGTGACACACACCTGTAATCCCAGCTACTTGGGAGAATGAAGTAGGAGGATTGCAAAGTCAAGGCCAGCCTTGACAATTTAGCAAGACCTGTCTCAAAAAATAAATACATACATACATACATACATAAAATAAAAGGGACAGGGTTATAGCTCACTGGTAGAACATTTGCCTAACATGTTCAAGACTCTGGGTTCAATCCCCAGTATAAAAAAAGAAAGAAAGGAAAAAAAAAAAAAAAAGAAGAAGGGGGGGTGCTTCTCTTGGACAGAGAGCCCTGAAATACCTAATTCTTGCACAAAACCACCCTTCTCCTCATGATGCTTCTAGGAGACATAGTATTAGAAGACAAAGAAAGATAATGTGGCACTTTATTACTAATGTAGGCCTTGCTCTCTGATTCCAATATAGAACAACAGTAAGAGGATGACCCTCAGAAGAGACTCTTCTAGAAGATAGGATGAAATAGCCTTGTACCAAAGCAAGCTACTAGATCAACCTTATGAGATGCATAATTTCACTGTTTTTGACCTACAGAAATGGAAGACATATATGGTTCAATCTAAAAAGGCCAGACCTGATCTTACCGTTCTAGTCTATACCAGAACCTTAGAGAAAGGCACAAGAGCATATTCTCCCATTGCAAGCTTATTTTCCCCTCCAGTTAGTGTCCTGAAATCTGACAAATCCCAATCAGTATGGGATGGAAGAGATTATTTGAAACCCAATTTGAGCTAGCTTAAGTGAGAAAGAAAAAATTACAGAAAGGAAACTGGAATATTTCACAGAAAGGATAAAAAGATGTCTGGGCCTCAAGAACCATTCAAACCAAAGTTACCAGCTAGAGTCTCTGTCTCTCATCTGTGTTTTTCTCTAAAATTTGCTTTATTATTTCTTTGTGAAACCCTGAGCAGTATAGCAGTAAGTGTGATCACAGACAATGTTAGAGTTTTAAATCAGAAGGGCAGTTGCTTGAAAGAGACTGGCTCAACTTCATAGACCTCAAATCCCAAAATCCCAAGAACAGGACTCATTGAGCCAGGTATCCATTCCCGAACCAGTTAACTGTGGCCAGGTCATGAAGTGACATAAGAACATGATGACTCCATGGGGAACTGAATGTGGCAAAGTTCCTAGAAGATAATAGGTTGTGTTGAGCCCTCTCATACACTACAGGATAAAGCACTGGACACAGAACTCCCTCAAAAAACCACCGCTTGTCTAAGCCAAAAAAAAAAAAAAAAAAAAAGCAGTCGTGCCATAGAACATTCGTAATGCCATGTTGTCAGCTGTCAGAACATTTTATGATACTTCAGAAACCCATAAAAACAACAGGGCATAAGGTGGACTTTCATAAAGGAAAGTAAAAAGAAAGGGTCTCATTGACAAAGCCACCAGCCTATATGGTTCCATTGTGTGGATTCCAAAAAGGCACCCTTTACTGTAAACTGTGTTTTTGGCTCATCTTTCTTCGATCATTTCCCACTATACAACTGTATATGGTGGTCCTACTCAGTGTTAATTTAGCATTTAGCTGTTTGAAATAACTAGCTCAGTGAATTGTTGAATGATACCTTCCTGCCAAAGAATATCCAGAACTGTGAAATAGTGGTGGAAGACACAAAATTCTCAGATCAGAGACAGACAACATAAGGACCTACAGCAATATCAATGTCAGAGTAGTGTCATTTGTATCACTTGTTCAACCCCAAATTCTCACATAATGAAAGCCAGATAATGCCTACACATGCAGTATAGAAGACCTCAGATTTTTATAAGACGATTTTAGCAAATCCGTCTAGCCTTTGCTCCCAAAGAGGACATTGTCCTTATAATTCTGGACTGCAAATAAATCTCTCTCCTACCCCAGAAGGAGGCATTTACCTCTGACTTGCAAAGACTGTTTGGTGTACAAACATTCTTGAAAAGTTTCAGGAGCAACTTCGTCAATTCCTTTGTTAAGAAAACATGCAGAAATGTGAAACCTATAGAGAACTAGTCTTCAAAAACTAGGAAGAGCGGGGTGGATAGGGAAGGTGTGTGTCATTTGTGACTTTTTCTACAAAGGACCCAGACAGTAAATATTTTGGGCATTGCAGCCTTTCTATTGTAGAGAAAAAAGGAGCCATAAACAATACGTAAATGAATGAGTATGACTGTGGTCCAGTAATGCTTTATAAAAACAAGCAGCAGGCCATATCTGGCATGCGGGCTATGCAGTAACCCCTGTATAACAACATACCTATTGTCAATTGCAGTCCCAAAAAATTAAATAGAAAATTCCAAAAATAAAGTTCATAAGTTCTGAATAACTTTTATGACTGTAGATCATTATCATTTTTCTATTTGCACTTGTTGTTAATCTCTTTCTATGCCTAGCTTATAAGTTAAACTATTTGCACTTGTTGTTAATCTCTTTCTATGCCTAGCTTATCAGTTAAACTTGATAATAGGTATGTATATATAGGGTTCTCTACTATCCATGGTTTCAGGCATCTGTAGAACATCTTGGAACATATACCTGATGATAGAGGAAATATTATAGCTTGCTTGCCCCTGCTCTACATATCTGCTTTGGTTAGCATTTTAAATATCTGCTGCTTTTTTTTTTCTTCTTTTTCTTAAACCCTGATTTTTACAACCTACATCTAGGTCTCTCTGTAATCTGTTATCCCTTTTTATATACAACAAAATTATATCTGTAATATCAGTGATATCAGAGAAGCCATTCACAAGTTTAGCATCTTAGAATATAAACAACCACAGATCTTACCTATGTTTCTGGAATCTGAGAATCTAATCTGATATAAAAATATTGAACTTAAGTCTTGCTTTTCTGTCAGGATTAAATGTATTATATATGAAAAGTTCTTATATAACCCAGTGGCATTATTGAACAAAAAATCATCGATGTGGTTATCTAGATACTGGAAAAGATTGGTTCAGTATGATTTTGGTGAACTTAGGAAACATTTTCAATTAGTCTCTTTCTACAATTACATAAGTACAGGTTGAGTGTCCCTTATCTGACATGCTTGGAACTGGAAGTGTTTCAGATTTTGGAGTTTTTCAAATTTTGAAATATTTGCATATACTTTATTGGTTGAACATTTCTGTTTCAAAATCAAATTCTTCAAAATCCAAAATGGATCACGTCAACACTGAACAAGTTTCAGAATTTAAAGCATTTAGGGTTTTGGATTTTCAGATTAGGGATGCTCAGCCTATTAACACAGAATGCCATTTATGATCCTGTGTATTGTGAAAGAAAATCTAAACCTCTCTATATTATTACAGATAGCCTTTGAAGATTATCAGGGAGGGCCTCTTTTTTTATTTTTTATTTCGATTCATTTTACACAAATGGAGTACAACTATCGTTTCTCTGGTTGTACACGAAGTAGAGTCATACCATTTGAGTATTCATACATGTACATAGGGTAATGATGTTTGTCTCACTCTATTATCTTTCCTTCCCCTGCCCCCACCCACCCTTCATTTCTGTCTACATAATCCATCCTTCTTCCATTCGAGGGAGGGCCTCTTTTAGATGTTGAATTCATTAGAGAATGTTCCTTACCCTGAACTGGTTGAGTGTGGAAAAATGACGCAGAGAATTATACTGTAGATTTTCTTCTTTTACACATTTCTTAATGTCTTTTAAAAACAAAGCTGCAGAACTTTGAGACTAGGTAGAAAAACAAAATAATGTTTGGACTATGTGTCCAGGATTAGATGGAGAGAGAACTCATCCAAGACGTGTTGATGGCTCTTAAATGACTCAAGGTTTACCTTCCAAGCACTTTGTGTGGTATTTAGAATACTAATTCCTGACTGCTTATTCTGCTCAAAGTACTTAGACTAGTCAGTTTCCATTTACTATAACAAATACGTGAACTAAAAAAACTTAAAAAGAGGAAAGGTGTATTTGGGCTTAGCTTTTGGAAATTTCATGCTAGGCAAGTACTCTACCCCAGCCCAATAGTCAAATATTTTCAACTTTCCAAAGCACTTTCATTTCTAAGCTAATAATACTGTCTTCCTTGAATAAAAAATATTTTAAAACTCTTCTGGTTTCATTGCTCAAGAACTCTACATTCCATTGTCAGTATAAATTCTCAGGCGATGATTAGGGTAACCCCAAATAACAGTCCTTAGCAGTGAACATTCAAAGATATGATGGCATCTAAACAAATAGACATAGAACAATGTGTGTGTGTGTGTGTGTGTGTGTGTGTATACAAATTCCACTGAAGCTGTAACAGTCAAGCCCTTAGCTAATTATATTTTCCCATTATTACATGTTGATTCCCTTAATTAGATAATAAGCACATTGAAGACCAGACCAGGTCTTTTTTCTATAGTGTCCCAGAGATGCAGTTGTTATTAAAGCATTAAGTAGAGGTTGGTATAGACAGTTTTACCTCTCTGGAAACTCATAAAAGGTTGAGCTATATATAATCTGGGGAAAGAAAGCCAAAACTGTAAAGTAAAAGGGAAGATGATTTGAAAGTTGGGGAGAAGCAAGTGTTAAGTAACACTGCAGGTTAGATTTAATTGTTCTTGAAAGCCCATGCATGCCTTAGAGGCTTGATCCTAAGCTTGCTGCTCTTAGAAAGTGGAGGGAAGAAAACTTTAAGAGGTGGGGCCTAGTGGGAGGCTTTAGGTCATTGAAGGAGTGTCCTTGAAAGGGAGTGTAGCATACTGATTTCCTCCTGTTGTTCTTTTTGCTTCCTGGATGCCTTGAGGTGAGCAACTTGCTGTGCTAACCACCCTCTGCCATGATATGATGCCTTGCCACAGACCAAAAAAATAGATAATAAAATAAAAAAATAAAGCTTAACTGTTTTTATCATCATCAGAAAGCTAAGGTAGATTCAATGATCCAGTTGCCCCATTACTTTATATAACTGAAATATAAACTCAGGCAGTTATTGTATTTTACAAATAAACTCTTACAAAATTTTATAGTGATTATTTTAGATTGCCCACACTTATAAGTTAAGCTTTGTGAGAAAACTATGTTTAAATGATGCATAAAAGACATGATTTATCATTTTATATATAAATATATGATATTTAACTCTTGGATTATTGTTGAATTTTAGGTTATTATTATTACTAAGTTTTTAAAAATATTTTTTAGTTGTCAAGGGACGATTTTATTTATTTGTTTGTTTGTTTGTTTGTTTATATGTGGTGCTGAGAATCCAACCCAGTGCCTCACACATGCCAGGCAGACACTGCACCATTGATCCACAAACCCAGTCCCATTATTATTATTACTAAATTTCTAAATCATCAGGTATAAGTGGCAAGGCTAATAAGCACTACTGAGGCTTTGGGTGGAAAGACATCTACCACATGGTTTTATAATGGACAGCATTTCCTCATTTAATAATGCTGCCTATGATTTCCCTCAAAATGAGATTCAAGGAAGAATTTAGCTAAAAGAGTCCAATATTCAATGAAAAGTAAGGAGATACTTAGCCATGAAAATATTGAGGGGATGGGGAAATGAGGAAAGATTCGTTTTACCAAATAGGAAATAAAACAATATAGTCTGTGTGTAACAGATCAGTCAAGGCCCAGGAATGTCTCCTAGGACATAAATAGAATCTTTGCATTTGCATTTACAAGTCATTGAGGAAAGGCTATTTAATTAGATCATATAGGGATATTTGGAGAAAAATAAATATAGTTAATATACCTAAAACATTCCACTTGAATTGAAAATTTGAAACCTTGCAAGGTCCAGAGGAAAGTGTAAGTGAATAATTGACTGATCTCAAAGTAGGAAAGCTCTTTTTAATCAATGAAGAAAAGAAACCACTATAAACTGGAAGCCATACTCTTCAGTAAAAGAAATTCAAGGTGAAAATCATTCAAGAAGTCAGAAACAGAAATGGTTATTCTTAGTAAAAATATGATTATTATTCATATTTGATACCATCTTATAGTTGAAACCTCTAAGAAAATCAGCTGTCAGACTACTAAAATGAATGACAAAGTAAACAAGAGGTCTGTGTAGAGTATCTAGGGGAAAATACTAACTAAAACTTTTTGAAAAGAATGTATTTGTATAACTAAGGCTATATTCTTACATTGACAAAATAGTTTAATACATGCCTGCAGAGTTCAGAAAACTTTAATACTGTTTTAAAGGCACTTTACATTTTTGTATTATTTCTAGTATCTATGTATGTGATTTCCTACTGATGTTCGTTATTGTACTTTATATAATACTTCAGGGAAACCAGAAGTTTAATGTTACAAATGCTTGCTTGTTTTCCAAAAGAATTAACAACTATATTTACTAATTCATCTTTTAATTTCTTTTTTTCATGTGCAACAGGTCAGTACTCCTGTCTTTGTACCAATGAAAACTCATGTGCTACTTCATCGAATGAGTGGAAAAGGACTGGCTGCCAATTATTTCTTTCCAAGACAACATTGTATTTTTGGTGATAAGATGGTCTCTGTTCAAATAATTCTGAATAATACTTCTGATCAAAAGATAGAAAATATCCACATAGGGGAAAAAAAACTTCCTATAGGCATGCAAATGCATGTTTTTCACCCAATAGGTAAATATTAGTTCTCATTTGGAATTATATTTGATGACTTTTCATTTTTAAAGTAAATAATTTTTAGAAAAAAAGTAAAATAAATTATTTTATTGACTATTAGAATATTCAGGGTTCCCCCCCCTTTTGGGGGATGGTGCTGGGGATCAAACCCAGGGCCTGTTGCATAGTAGGTAAGTGCCCTGTCATTGATCTATATCCCAGCCCTGTTTTCCCTTTTTAAACTGTATCATAGAAGAGAAATGCATATTTCTTTGCCCTTAATGAATCAGATCCCAGCAATAGTAATACCAATAGTCATGAAAGGATGGGTCTGCAGAATCAAATTTGCCATCCCTTTTTACTTATCTGGGTCAACTTACCCACATCTCCTCCTGGTCAGCATCATTCTCTACATGATTTTAGATGGCTTATTGTGCATTAAAAGCAAGAAAATCAGTTTGACTTTTTGAATACAATACCATCCATATCTCAAAGACCCTTTCTTGTTTCCTTTCATGTACCATAAATTTAAAAATGAAGGGAACAAAAATGGAGAGGATATTCACTCTTCTGTTTGTCTTCCTGTCCATGTATAGAATATAGAACAGCCCATAGTATAGTATTGCATTTATCCACATATTTTTAAATGTTTTTAGTCTGTTGTCACTGTTTACAAACAAGATCTTTTTACCTTTGAAAAACAAAAGAGGAATCTCACTCTTTTGGAAGGAAGTGCAGATACAACAGTATTGGTCCTTTGTTGCTACATGCAACAGCCAGCAGGTGCTAAGCAGCAGCTGCCCTCAAATGCATCTTGTGCTTTCCAGGTTGCCCCAGTGATCAACTGAGCATGAGCAGCCATTCGTTAACCCTTTGTGCTTTTTTTTTTTTAATAAATATTTTGCCAAAAATGTACCTTTATAAATTAAATTTAATTGTATGTATTTGAGTTTAAAATGGTGAAGTATTTAGAATGCCTAACTTAGCTCTATTTTTTGTTAAGTTAGAGATAGTCCTAAGGAATTGGTGGGAGAAGCATAAAGCAAAATCTCTAGTGGTACAAGATTGTGTCATTGTATCCTTGAAAAGTTATTATCAGAAAGCTCCAGATAGCTCCTTTCTTTAATAGTTTAGGTGAGCAATGCCCTTTGACCAGTATGAACTCAAATTTCATAATTGTATCTTTGTTACTTATTGTTTCACATAACTGTTCCATTTTTCTTCATCTGAGTTCTGGCATTGCTGAATTCTTTCCTATAATTTCTGAGTTATTTAGTAAAGTCATTTTTTGTTTATATTATATTTTTCACAAAGGAATAAAACAATTCCTAATGGATAAATCCTGGGAGACTTTTGTAAGCAAAGAACAGAAAAGTTAAAATAAGTTGATTTCAAAATACACCTAATGCCATTTTAAAATACATTGACAAATTAAGACACAATTTAAAGAATACAGATATCCTAATTTTTTTAAAATATATTTTAGTTGTCAATGTACCTTTATTTATTATACATGGTGCTGAGAATCAAACCCAGTGCCTCACTCATGCTAGGCGAGTGCTCTACCACTGAGCCACAGCTCCAGCCAGATATCCTAATTTTTATGGAATCCTTGGGATGTTAGTATATTGCCAAGGAATTATAGAATGTACCAATTTGTGATCTTTTTTAATGCTCTTTTTACCTAGTTAAAAATTTAGTTTAGTTTTAGAAGTGTCAAGCAGCTGATATATGAATTGTCTGAAGGTTGAAATGTTATCCAAAGGTTAAAACAGTAGAACAGTATTAATGTTTCCTTGGGATGGCATAATGAGTTGATGAGTTGACCTTTTGTTGGCCTATGTAGAATAGAAGAAATAAATATAATAAATTTCATAGTATGACCTTAACATAGAAATAAAATATGAATATATATGCCATTGTCCCAGTGCTAGTTATAAACTTTTCTTTTCCATTATTAGGCAAATTTTTATGACTGTAATGTTTCCTTTCTTTTGTTGGCATTTATTGAATACATTTTTAAGATAGAGTTCTTTCCTATGTAGTGTGTATTTGTGTATAATACCACCTAGACTCTATTACCAAGAGTTATAGTAGGGTTACAGAGTATGATATACCTAAATTAGTCCCCCCAAAACATTCTAAGACTGCAACAAAAAGCAAATCCTGTTTATGAAATAAGGGTGGCAAAGTGTTTGATTCATTAAGAATGTATGCACATATTGAAAATCAGTTTTCTTGTTTGTTACCAGTCAACCTTCTTTTTGTCTATAGTATATGATGAGTTTTTCTAGATTTGCCCTGCCTGTAGCTTGAAACTGGATTTCTTGCAAGAATATTATGAATAATGTATCATTTTTCCCAATGAGACCAGGTATATTGGAGATGGATAGATGGATGGATGGAAGGAAGGAAGGAAAAATTCGCATTCAGTGAAGATTTCACTAGTTACTATACAACTGTCACATCTTAGTAGATGATATCCTATGTGATATCATTTTTCATTATCAAGGGTGTGAAATAATAGTGTTTTGCAACCATTTTTACACAACCATCTGAAATACATAGCAACAATCCAGAAGTAGTATCCAAATATAGTCATCTAATTGGGTAAGCTTTCCCAATTTAGTAGGCCCCAAATATTATAAAAATCCGTTATATGAATAATTTTATGCTGATCATTTTGCTCTTGAAGCGTTCATATAATAAAACATGCCATTGATCATGAACTGTCCTCTAGAATTAGCATGGCACTAAGCTCACAGTTAATTATCTTAAGACTGAAGACAGTATCAAACAGTGTCAAAGAGCTCTCAACATGGCATCTTGAGAGCTGTCACTTTGTCAAATGAAATACAAGAGTACATGATGTAGAGAGATCTAAATCATGAAAGCTATCTTATTTTAGAGATGAGGATGTTTGCTACCAGTGTGGTGTCAGACACAAACAAGACAAACCCCAGTAATCTTTATAGTGTAGAGGCAGTACTAAGAATCCACTAAAGAATAACCTTAGGGCTGACAATATATCTCAGAGGAGAATGCTTGTTTTGCATGTTTGAGACCCATTCTGTCTCCAGCATGAGGGGAAAAAAGTAACCTTGAGCAATGAAAGTGACAGAGATATGAACTAATGAAGGATAGCACATAGGTCTTGGAGACACAGAAATAACAGGAAGAGATGTGTTTGTGAAGCAAACAGATGTAATGTGATACATATTTTTTTAACCCTACAGATAAAGCCCATTTGCCACAAATTTAGGCAGCAACTCTTATACTTGAGGAACAAATTGGCAAATGTTAGGTTTATAAGCAATCAAAATTCAAACCAGAATCTAGCAAACCAACAAGCCACTGAGCAAACAAATAATATTTTAAAATCACCATCAAACTAGTGTCTTTTTAGCATACCTAGTCTTCAGTGAGCCTATGAGATATAAACATAATTCTTAATGTATCAGGCTTATTGAATTATTCTTTTCTCCCATCTGTACCATCATCTCTGTCCATGATTAGTATTAAATGGAAGTCAGACTTACCACCAAGCCTGGGATCGCCACAGTCTACTGAATTAGAAGTGTGCCTGCTAAAATGTAACTGCTTCTGACAAGATGTATACCAGAATAGATAAAGCTAAATATAAGGTTGATGTATGATATAGTGAAAGCCATATGAAGACCCTGAGAAAAGCAGAAATCAAAAGTGGATGGTTTCTATTTAAATATATGTACTGCATACATGAATATAGATATTAAAGGTGCTCCCAATTTTTCTAAGGTTTAGCCTGGAATCATAAGCAGAATGGAATTTTTGTTGTTATCTTAAGTTTTATCTGAACTGAAAAAA
This sequence comes from Glaucomys volans, assembly GCA_020662805.1. Classification (NCBI taxonomy): domain Eukaryota; kingdom Metazoa; phylum Chordata; class Mammalia; order Rodentia; family Sciuridae; genus Glaucomys; species Glaucomys volans. The sequence goes on along the minus strand of JAJEJO010000936.1, from coordinate 312,137 downwards.
ATATATATTTGATATAGTTATTTCTCATACTTTCGGTTAGTTGAAGCTTCAGAAATTCCATTTGTTTAAAATAATATTTTATTATTTGTTTTGTCAAGATAATGAAACCTGCCATTGAATTCTCTTTCAGTAATTCTTTGAATAATGCAATTAGACTTGTTTTGGTTTCAAATAATGCCAGTCTCTTGGCTAATTTCTGAATGCTTCTTAATTTCTTCCAACTTTCCTTTTATCTTCATTTTTAAGTTTTAGATTTTTTCTGTTGAAAATTTGGAACATTGTTTAAAATTTACTTTTTATATCTAGAATAAACGTATAGTTTTAAGTGCATAATCGTTTCTATACATTCTGTATAATTGTATACAGATGTATAAATTTTATATATTCTGTACAATTGTAATTATACAGAATAGTGAGCCTCACTGTGGCATAAGTTCATAATCTTTTATAAGCTCCAGAGTTCATTATGGATGTTTTGAACAGGAACACTTTCATTTCCTTCTCACTTTCAATGCCTACAAGGACAATAAGATAAAACATGAAATTTCTCAAGAAGTGACATGTTTCTGAAAGAAATAGATGATGTGAGTTGGAGGTGTGAATTGGAGGATGTGCAGAATTAAGTTAAGAAAAGGAAAAAACCTCCAAGCAGAGTAATGTGGTTATAATTTCCTTTAATATTCTTACTTTAAAATTTTTTTATAAGACATCATTAAATCTCCGTATTTTAACCAAATTACATAACATTACATAAACAGTATTCAGTATATAGTTTGCCTCTTTTTCACATCCCTGTTTTCATGTCTAAATTATCTTATTTCCTAGACTCTCTGGAGCCTGAGGGATCCATTACTGTTTCAATGGGTATTGACTTTTGTGATTCTACACAGACTGCCAGTTTCCAGTTGTGGTGAGTTCAATTGTTCTTCTGTTTTTTATATTACCTGTAAAGGATAGTGGATCAAAAGCTAGGCTTTCAACAGATTTTTTTCTGTGACATTGTTTTTCTTTGCCATGGAATAGTTGAACAAATTGTCTGTGGTATGGGTTAAAGATAACCATTATTTCCTACATACCTAACCATTATAGTCTGCCATATATGTAATTGAAATTCATGGTTTGTCAGAGAAAGAAACTACTGCTAAATAATTTTTTACTCATTTTGATCCTATAGTTTTGGAAAATTCAAGAGAAATTTAAATTTTAATAATAATGAATGGGCAGAGAGGTTACCTTTTGAGACAGTATGTCATTTTGAGATACATAGAGCTTCTTAGTTAAAGATTTATTGATTATAAACCCATACATTTTCTCCTTTTTACATTACTTTATAAACTGTTTTGATAAAAATCAAAACAGAACCCTACACAGTTGGCAAAGTTTCCATAGCTGAATACTATTCAAAATAGTTTTTTAGAATTAGATTTTATTGTTGTTATTGTTTTTGTATAGTGTTGTATACATTTCTGATGAAATTCAGAGGTCTTTAGCAAATTAATACAATGTTGTTATATAATACATGCATCTTTGACAATTATCTTTGAATTGCTTTCTTGTATGTTTCTAGGATAGGATTTATTATTTTGTTTTGAGTTGAAGTTGCTTTGTTTTTATCCTAGAAAGAACTGAGATGTTTTATTTATCGCAATTTTAGTCAGCTTAGAACAGAATTTGTTATTAAAAATCTCCAAGTTAAAGACAAAGACATTTTAAAATAAATTTATAGATTAAATATATGAAACCTTCATTTTCACATACCTTTTCAATTTATCAGTAATTCAGGCCTAGTGTTATACCTTTTATTCTGAGACCCTGCAGTGATGAATATAAGCAATGTAGCATAACACATTGATTTTATGCAGATCATCACCTTTATGTTTTGGGAGGTCTGCTATATTAGTGATATATAAAAACTGATTACTTTTCCCAACATTGCCTAGTAATTGTTTATTATTTTTCTATTAGACAAACAACACAGATCAATATTACTGAACACCAGACTATGAGTAACATCACTCTAAATAGATTTGCCTCCAACACCAGAGGTATATTCATTTTAGTGATTTGGACAATGTGAGCCCAATGACAAAGCTCATGTACCAAGTAGAACAAAATTAAAAACTAAAAAATTCCTTTATCTTATTAATTTATATAAAGAAACTTTTGATTTCTATATAATCAGGTAGGTTCTTATTTTTCAATAGTTTTATTACAAACACTTCCTTTTTGGTCTGTTAGCCAGGATGTGCATTTTTGTCTTAACTAATTAACTAAGACTCTTTAGGAATAAATATGCAGATAGTGTTTGATTTTTAGGTTGGGGAGTATAAGTGATTTATTTTTCTCAATTTCTCTTAGTTTTAAGAAAACTAATAAATTATAAATTTATTTTCTATAGAAAATAGCCTTAGCTTTTAGAAGCTTTTACATTAATATGTTTCTTGACTGTGAAAGTATAAATTTGTTATTTATTCTAGATTTTATTAAGCACAAAAGCATGCTAGATCAAAAATAATTTTTTGTGTATTCCAAAAAGAGCACTTTGTCTTGCATCAAATGTAATTGATCCTGAAGCAGTGTAATCACAATTACTCACTTTCTTAATTGGCCTGCCCAAAATCAGAAAATGGAAACCGATCGACAGCCGATCGATTGTTTAAATCAATAGCTTCATAGTAGTCCTAGTGGGGGTAGGGAGATAGTGGTAATGGGTAGATCAATTGGTCTTAGGTGCCAATCACTGACTGTGCCTTTTGCATAGTAAATAGCACTTTTTGCTTAGTGATGTGCTGTATTAGTCTTGGTAGTTCAATAAAATGAAAAAAAGGCAAGAAAGGCTGATATTGAATTTTTGCCTTGAAATACATTATACAAATCAATACATAAAATTATGGGTAATAACAGCATATTTGATAAGAAACCTTCAAAAATGTTGAGAACATGGACTTTCAGGTACTCTTCTATTTACAAGAGTAAAATGATCCTATCGTAGATTAATTCTTTATCATTATGGTTATTCGGATAGAGAAAACTATTATTTATAGTTACATAGTTTTATGGATTCTTGATAAGTATTAACATTTCCTTTTTGTTTTGCATTTTAAGTGGTCATCAAATTAAGTTCTTGATTAAATTTATGAGATCAAAAATGCATATAATAGACATAAATATATCTCTCCAAAAGCCAACACCGTGTATGAACAATTCCCCATCTTTGTGATTAGCAGGTGCAATATGTTAACCAGTATGAGAAATAATATGGCATGGCTTAAGTTAGAGGACTGAGCATTGGCTTCCACTTTTTTGTCCAAAAATCAGTTAAAAACACAGAAAATATATTCTTTGAAGGAGAATGAGCACTAAAAAATAAGAAGGAATGTCATTAGCTAATGAAAAATTGGAAGAATTATTGACAGAAAGCAGTGGGAAAATGCAAACAATAACAGAATAAAAATCACAGGACAAAATATTCATGAGAGCAAACCACTATGATGGTAAGAACATATACATCAAAATATCAAGCACAAAATGAATAAGTGAAAAAGAAAATTTAGGGGTCTTAAAGTAGTCATTAGGAAATTAAAGACCTACTTGCAACCTTCAGTTTCCCAACATTACCACTAGTATCAGACAACATGCACATTTAGTTTGAAGCCTAAACATAGCACTGTAAAGAAAATGAACAGCTTGCCTTGTGGGAATGACTTCTGGTGTGAATATGGAGACCTAAGGGAGCAGCAGCAGGGTTTGAGTGTGTGAAGGAGGCAGGGATTCTCAGAGTTGAGATAAAATGCAGTTCTGTTGAAGCAGTTATATTCTGAAATCTTATATCACTAGGTTAAAGCTGGCCCTGATGTTTGTTGGAGGACAGGGAGGAATTACCTTATCCTGCCTGTCTCCCAGCTGCATATCCATGTAACTGATCAGTATCTCATGCACTTAAAAAATACTCCATTCTAATAACAGAATAAGACAGACATCATTACCCTGTGTACATGTTTGAATGCACAGATAGTATAACTCTACTTTGTGTACAACCACAAAAACAATAGCTGTATTCCATTTGTGTACAATGAATCAAAATTAAATAAATTTTAAAAAATTAAATAAAATAAAATAAAATAAAATTAAAAAAAATACTCCATTCGCTCCCCACCCTGGGAAGAGACTAGATTCCAAAGTAATAGTGGACACTGATACTTATCAATGCCTTGCAGTGTGCTAGGCACTGTTCTAAACACTTGGAATTATAAGTGTCAATTTGTCTAATTTTCACAACAATCCTTAAAGTCACCCCATTTTACAGGTGAGTAAACTGAGGCACAAAAATAATTAAGAAATTGACCTAAAATTTCATAGCTAATAGGTAATAGAATTTTCTCTGTTAAATAAGCCCTCTCTTTCATTACATATGTTATTGGACAGTTTAGTATGACCAGACCTTTGAAGAAAAGCAGCAACTTCAAAGAGAAGGTTCAAGATGACTATAAAGACATACTGACTGCGAAGGCAGAAGATAATTTTTAAAAGTGAAATGGTTTCTCTAAAAACCGTAATATGTAGTTCAGGAGAACCACTCAATCCAAAAAGCAAGAATGTACTTGCCATGAAAAAGAAGCAATTAGAAAATTTTTAAGGTATTATTGATGATTTAAAAATACAATGGCAAAGAAATCTGGTAAGATATATAATAGAGTAGACACAATTGAATACTGATTTTGTGTTCTGGAAGAGAGAGTCAAGAAAATCAATTGTAATAGAAAGCAAAAAGACAAAGAGATGGCAAATAAAAGCAAAGTTAAAAGGATCAGTTTATCTGATAAGGAGAATTGGAAGAAAAAAAGAAATAATTAAAGGAAATAAATTATAGAAGAGCTGTTTCTCAAGTAAAAGAAACCTATAAACTTTCTGTTTGAAGGGGGCCACTCAAGTCCAAATTGGATGATTGTGAAAGACTATCAAAAAGACTTTATCCTATTGAAGTTTTTGATAAGGAGAAAGCTACCCTAATATCTTCCAGAGTATAGAATAAAGCAGCTCACATAAGAAGGAACAATGGGAATGGAATAAGATTTCTCATCAGTACTCTCGTCAGTTCTGGAAGCCACAAGACAAAGGACATGACCTTTAAAAATTCGAGGATAGCAAATAGACATTTTTCAGACAAGCAAAGATTCTATCAGTTTACCACCTACAAACCCTTTGTGAAAGGATTGCACAAAGAAATATCATAGTAGAAAGTTTTTTTTAAATCTGAGACAGAAAAAGACATAGAATAAAAAAAGCAGTGGGTCAGAAATTCTACCTGAAAAAATAGTTGTTGACACATAATATGAAAAATAAATGTTAATAATAAACTGGAACCAAAATTCCAGCGAGGCCAAGTGTGAGAAGGAATAATGATTTACCAGTGCTGGTCATGCTCAGCAAGAGGATCGACTAATAGCAGAAATAAATTTAAATATGTTTTAAAATAGTAAGTATAACCACTACAAAGTATGATGTATGATAATTTCCAAACAACTAAATGGAGGAAGAAAAGGAATGATTAAAACTTGATCAACTTAACTAAATTGGAGAGGGAGAAAAGGCATGGTAAGTAGAAAACTAAATAAAATAGCTACCAGGGGCCATATAAACCACACATACTAGTTTTCTCAATTCATATCAATTAGTTGACTTCCACTTATATCAAACAAGTAAAAAACAGTGCTATTTGTAAGAACCATACCTAAGAGAATAATAGAATGGTTGAAAATAGAAAGATGAAATATATGTGTGTTTATCAAATAGATGTGCTAAAACCAGAAAAATTTTAATTAAAATATTTCTGGTTCATTGCAGTATACCAAGAAAATATAACAGTCATAAACCTTTAAACCACATAACTTCATAATTTATAAAGCAGAATCTAATACAAATGTTAAGAGAAATTGAAAAAGCCATGATCATGATGTATGTTTAACACACACGTCAGAAATTGACAAATCAAAGAGGAAGAATTGGTAGGCCAGCACACAGACAGTGGTAGATAAAAAATTTTAAATCATTTAATCTAAGATAGGTGTATTTACAAAGAATTCCTTGTTTGCTGAGTTATGGAAAAAACATTTTTAAAAGCACTTATAGGTTGTATGAAATTATACATATAATATATATACATATATACACATATATATGTCATATATGTATGGATTAGTATCATTAAAGAGAAGACATGGGCTGAGGTTGTAGCTCAGAGGTAGAGCACTTGCCTAGCATATGTGAGGCCCTGGGTTCCATCCATAGCACCACATAAAAATAAATAAAATAAAGGTAATATGTCCATCTACAACTAAAAAAAATATTTAAATAAGGAAAAGACACAAAGACTTATAAAGAGAAAGGCAGCAAAAATAAATCTTGATTACAAAATATTGTTATGTCTAATTCTATACCAAAAATTAGAATATTTAGATGAAACTAATGATTTCCTAGAAAACTAAAAATTAGGAATTAAAGCAAAGAGAATCTGTATCATTTAAACTTTTCTAGAACAAAGGAAAAAGAAGGAAATCATCCCATGTCACTTTTGTAAGTCTGCATTCCCCATTTTTAAATTCAAAAGAGCTGGGCTTAGTGGCACAAGTCTATAATCCCAGCAGCTCGGGAGGCTGAGGCACGAGGATCGTGAGTTCAAAGTCAGCCTCAGCAAGGGCACAGCATTAAGGAACTCAGTGAGACCCTCTCTCTAAATAGAGTACAAAAAATAGGGCTGTGGATGTGGCTCAATAGCTGAGTGCCCCTGAGTTCAATCCCTGGTTCCAAAAAAAACCCCAAAACTCATAAGAATAACACATAAATGTGCACATCTCTTGGGTTGGTGAACTTAAATGATGTCTGAGCGGTACACGTTGACCCATGCCCACATGAAATATCTGAAGCATCTTCTTTTAAGTCAGAAAAACACAACAGGATATCTGCTCTCAAAACTGTTTTTCATATTACAATGGAACTTCTAGTCAACACAGAAAGACAGGTACAAGTAGTATTAATCCTACAAAATTATAATAGTTATTTGATATAATTATTAACCCAAAGTCTTGGAACTCATTTAAACTAATACAAATATGTGGGAGTTGGGGAGGAACCCTGAAACTTCTAAAAGCTATAAAAGCAGATATAAAATATAAAGAAATAAAAATAAAATAAGAAAATAATAAATATAATATGGTCTTAAATGGGAGAAAGTATTCTCCTTCCAGTTATTTGTTAAATTTCTTACGATCTTGGGCTAAATTCCAGTAGGCCTTTTAAAAAAACTTTCCATATTTCTAAAATTCAGTTGGAAATTATCCAAGAAAATTCAAAACAATTTTTTCAAATTTAACGAAAGTATTTCTGGGCTGGAGGGACTAGCTTAGTGGTAGAGTACTTGCATAGTATGCACTAAGTCCTGGGTTCTGTCCCCAGCAGTGAAAAAAAAGCCAGGGTGAGAGACAGAAAGAAAAAGAGGTCTTTCTCTATAATTATTTTTAAATATTCCTTAGGCTACAAGAATATTTTCATTGATATTGTTAGTATTGGCCCAGTGAAACAAAATAGAAATTTTGTATGTCATTTCAATCAGTGGGAGAGAATGGATCTTTAAGTAACTGGCATGAGGACTGTTAATTGGGAAAAATTGAGGGTAGCTCCCTTCTACAAATTACTCCAAAATAAGTTCCAGATGGATTTATGATTTAATCATTAAAACTTGAAAGTGGGGACTGAGGGTGTAATTCCGTGGTAGAGCACTTGCCTGGCATGCACGAGGCCCTGGGTTCCATCCCCAGCACCAAAAATGATTTTTAAAAAGGAGGTGCATAGAAAACCAGAGGACATCCTAGAATACTCATGTAAATGAAAATAGTTTCCCCTAATAAGGAGGAAACATTCCATCTTACTTCATTATAAACCAAACATTGTTTAGAAAAGAGACTGTTTATATTATAAAGTATGTTACATACAAAATGAAATAAAATACCCCATGTATTTGCCCTTGTACAGAAAAAGGTCTATTCAAGGATATTGTTTGTGGAAAAATAGCAATGATAATCAGTGGGGGAATCCTTGAATAATGATGCATTCTTATTATATATGTGATTTTGATGCACTACACGGGGTATTTTATTTCATTTTGTAGTTTTTAAAAACCTGTAAAGTAAGTGTCACTGCACTCACTTAGACGAGGAAATTTGAGTCTCTGTTTCTCTTACCTAAAAAATTTACCAGTTTGAATTCTAGGAGTCTGAAATGAGATTCTAGGCAGTACACCTTATCTCACAGATACACAGGTACCTCACATTAAACTACTATGTCATCTGATCCTATATACGTAGGCTATTTAGAGCCATCCTAATAATAGTACTTCATTGATCTGGTAACCTAATTCTAATAAATTTGTATCTGTCATTAGTCATTTTCACCATTTCCTATCCATGTTGAGATATATACATATAAATGAAGACATCTATTTCTTCCATGTTTAAAAGATATGAAACAAAGGAAAAGGAAAACTATAAGGAGAGAGAAGCAAACAAAAAAGAAGGCAAATGATTTTTAAAAAGGAGGTGCATAGAAAACCAGAGGACATCCTAGAATACTCATGTAAATGAAAATAGTTTCCCCTAATAAGGAGGAAACATTCCATCTTACTTCATTATAAACCAAACATTGTTTAGAAAAGAGACTGTTTATATTATAAAGTATGTTACATACTAGTTATATTAGAATTTTGCATTCCACTATATCTGAGTAAAATCCAGTTGTAGTGGCTTAACCAAATAGGGGTTTTGTTATTCTCCTAGAACAAGAAGTACAGAGGTCAGCAGTGCAGAGCTGGTCAGGTAGCCCCATAGTGTCTTCAGAGTATAAGGTCTTCTACCTTCTTTTTCATGTGCCGGTTTTGTTCCCATGTACTGGTCATCTTTGTGGTCACTTGATGCTACTCTACTTCCATGCCTCCCACTTTGGAGAACATCAATGGATCCAGAAGTTTGACGCTGAAATTTTATACTTCACATTAAATTAGTTTGTAATTTATAATTTATACACACACACACACACACACACAGAGCTCATGTAGGTATGTATACATATCCATCTACTCTCATCAGCCTTTATGTATTTCTCTTAAGTGATTTAGCCTTCCACTCCATCAGGCTGAGTCTCATCCTTCAAGCATCCCACCCTCTATACTTCTCCCTATCTTCACCACTCCTCTGCTATTTGTAAAGCAGTTTACTCCTCCATTCAGGACCAACTCACTCACCTAGTTCTTGTGCTTTTCATCCCAAGCTCTTCACTTCTTCCAAGACCCTGCTATGTCTGAACTCCTTTGTTTCTTCCTTTTCACTGGTTCTTTTCCCTCTGACTTTAAACATGCTTAAGTTTCTTTAAGCATTCTTTTACCACTTCATCCTCAGAAGGCTGTTTTTTCTCCCTTCTTCCACTGCCACTCTTCCCATCAGCATTCTTCCCCAACCTGATCTACTTTGCTTAAGGTCAACATTTACACTTGCTTCTTTTTCTTGCTCATTTAATTTGCCTCCCTGCAGTATTTGGCACACCCCTTTTCTCCCTGTTCACTTTTTCCCTGTCTCCTCTACAGGTTGCTCTTCCACTTTTACTTAAATGAAAATCTTCCCCAGGTTTGCACTTTATCTTTTTCTTGATGTAGCCTCTTTTTCTGTGGGAACTTCTCTACTTGTAAGCCTTCATTTCTTCCCTATACCATTCTTTACTACTTCCATACTCATATGTTCTGCCCAGATCTCTCTCCTAATTCTTGATTTGTATTCCTGATTATCTGCTGGGTATCTCTTTCTGGGTTACTCACTTTCATTCAGAATATAACATGGTTAATATTATGTGGTTAAAATACAACATGGTTAAATTCCCTCCTCTTTAACATGTTGTTATCCACCCTTTTGTTCACATTAGAAGCTTAGAAGTCTCTTTCTGCCATCCATCCCCTGGTCTATCCCTTCTAATTCTCAAATATCCATAAAGTGTCCCATCTTCCCTATTCCCTATGGTGCTACCTACCCTAGGGAAACTGCATAATATAGTGGAATAAGCATGGGTTTTGAGTCATGTACACCTCGTTTCAAACCCTGGTACTGCCACTTACTTATTGTGTGTCCTTGGGTGTTTAGTTTCTCTTCCGTTTTCTTTATTAATAAATTTGGGGTAAAGTAAGCTGCCTCTTAGATCATTGATAGGGTTTGCTAAAGTAAAATGCATACTAAAAAGCCCTGCTTCCCCTACTAAGCTAGATTCCTAACCAATGTGCGGTCCTTTGGTTTCTTCTTTATTCCACCCTACACTTGCCACCAGTTTCTGAAATACAATGGAATCAGTTACTTTCCAATGCCTAAAGTCTCTACTAGTTATTCCCATTGCTTCATGTTGCTTCAAGAAATACTGAATACTTTTAGTCATCTGGGTAAAGTATCCCATGTATTTAATCACATAAATCAGTACAGAGTGAAAGAGGGTGAAAGGAGGCACTAACTGGACAGGATTCCAAGACAGTAGCCATGAACTGGGGCATTCCTGGGAGAACTAGAATGAATGGTCATGCTGTGTATGATGCTCTTTACAACGTTCCACCAGCCTCATCTGTTGACACACCAGATTGCTACCATTGCCAGAATGACCCTGTCTCTCCTTTTAAAAATAGGCTTGTCCTCCGGCTGGGGATATAAGTCAAATTGTAGAGTGCTTGCCTTGCAAGTACAAGGCCCTGGGTTCGATCCCCAGCACTGCAAAAAAAAAGAAAGAAAGAAAGAAAGGGAGGGAGGGAGGGAGGGAGGGAGGGAGGGAGGGGAGGGGAGGGGAGGGAAGGAAAGAAGCTTGTCCTTGTCCTCACTCATGCAGAATGAACTAGTCCCTCTTCTGTGTACTCTACTGCCACCCATGCATCTGTATTGTAGCACTTGCCATTTCATCATAAACAAATTTTCTTTCCCTCCCATCCTCGTGAGTTTTAAGGGCAATGTCTTTAAATCCCCATATATTCATTCACACAGTGCATAGGATCCAGTTTCTATTAGTAAACATTTATTGAGTTAATAGGATTTATTGGTTTGCCTTACACTGTCCACATATGAATATGTGGCAACTTTTAAGAATACAATTCATAAAAGCATAAAATTAAAGTGGATTTTATGTTATTTCTTCATACTAAATTATTTGTCCATCCCTCACCCTTGAGTAAACACTCAAGTAAATTCTCAGATGTTTGGTGTGCCTTATCCATGATCCACAGCTCCCTATTCACCTTCCCACAGATCTCATAGGATCCAGTTGTAACCTCAAAGTACAAGTCTGTGAGACTTCAAGGAAAACTTTTGCTTTCCTGGTGAACAGGAACTATTTGGTTGACTCATTTATTTACCACTTTTTCCTCATCACCTTCCTTCTTGTACTGAAATGTAAAAGTGGTACCTGGAGATACCATAGCCATCTGTCACCCATGAGAGAAACCAACATTCTGTGGACAATTCAATGAAAAGCTAGAGAACTGGGTCCCTAAATGCTTCTTTCAGCCTCTTAAGGAGCCTTTGGCTGGTAACTCTAGGACTACTTGCTTTTTAAACATTAAATACCCATTTCTCAAGAAACTTATTTGCAACAAAGCTCACTCCTAATAAATTCATCAACCTAACTTTAAAAAATGTGTACTACTTTTAGTAATTTTTTATTGATGGTAATGACTTGAGATATAAGTTAAATAAATGTGCTTGTTTTTCTGATACTACAAAAAGCAGATTGATTTTCTTAAATTCTTCATATCCTGTCATTTAAAATAGTAACATTTATACATGTAGATCAATAATATCAATAGAAAACACTACTAGAAAATGAGAAATTTTTTCAAATTAAGAAAGCAAGTTTGCAGATGAACACTTATCTAAATGCAGCATGCTCATTCCATTTTATTCTTTTTTAAAAACTTATCTAATTTTTTTTTTAGTTGTAGATGAACACAATACCTTTATTTTTTTTATTTATATGTGGTGCTGAGGATCGAACCCAGAGCCTTAAACATACTAGGCATGTGCTCCACCGCTGAGCCATAACCCTAGCCCCCAAAACTGATCTAATTTTTAAGAAGAGATCTTAAACTATTGAAGACTAAGGCACTTCATCCTCTACACTCTTAAGTATACAGAAGTAAAGATAAAATAGTACTTCTCTATAAGCTGCATGAAGGGATCCTCTTCTGATAATGGTTGTATACCCTTGCTGCTGTTTTTAAAGTTCTTTGCCAAGTCAGGGGTGTCCTCAGTTGGAGAACATGGGTTCAGTCCCCAACACCAAAAATAAATAAATAAATAAACAAGTAAAAGTTCTTTGTCACATGATGTAATTTACTATAAGCATGCAGTTTGGTGTTTAAAAAAACTGATTAACAGTTGTATTTCTCTGCAAACAATATTTTGGAGAAATTTTTCAAGGCTTTTTAGCTGTGATGTTTAAGCCAAGTATACTTTAAATCCTGGTGTATGCTTTAATTGCATCTCTTTGCACAATATTAACAGGTATATTTGTTTATTAAACATTTAGTTAGCTTTAATTGTCTTCTTTTCCTTAGCACCAAGAATGATTGCTTCAATGTTAATATTCAGCCACCTGTTGGAGAACTGCTTTTACCTGTGGCCATGTCAGAAAAAGATTTTAAGAAAGAGCAAGGTGAGAGATGCTCCAATTTATTAGAAATTTATGTACCACACAATCTTCCTGTTTTTGTTAATGCTTTTCACTCATAAAATGACCTTAAATGTATATGTTTATTTATATTCCTAAATACTTGAAAGTGATTAATATGTCTTTAAAATAATAAGTTTATTCTTAATCACCTTTTCAATTCTGAGAGTTGTAGTTCATCAGCTAGATAGTATGCTGCTGTATTTTGTATTAATGAAAATTCCAGGAACTGGGGACTTAGTAATATCCTACCACTGTAAATCTTTCTGTATTTTTTTAATTATAGAACTATCTTTCATGCCCTACTAATGTATTTTTCCTACACACATAGAATTCCTTACTCTCAAAATAAAGTTCTAATTAAAAGACCTCTATTTTCTTTTAACCTAATTCTGTATTAAATGTTTTGTTTGAATAAATGGGAGCTGAAGCATTTTTAATTATGCACCTAAAAAGAAAATATGTTCAATAGGATGCAAATACTAATAGCCTGTATGTCCAGCGTCAAACACACCTTCTAATAAAAATGAGGGACTGTTTTTACATATATATGAATATGGGGAAATAACAGTTTGGTTTTAGGCGTTTATTTAAGGATAACATTTATAAAACTAGGGTATATTTGAGTGCTATATAGTCAGCAGTTTTTAAAACTTTACATGAATCTAAGCCATTTTTCCTTAGTGTCTTATCATACAAAGACCCTTTCATTCTGAGATCATTAAATCATATCCATCAAGCTTCCAGAAAGTACTAGGTGCCCACAAATACCTGTACCTGCAGAGCGGAGCATGCTTCCTGGCACTCCATTATTGTAGTGCTGAAGATTTATTTTACTCCAAGCCGTTGCAATCCACAATGTCAAAAAAGACCTGTTGTGGAGGAATCCCACCAAGAAAATCTCAGACAAACCTATAAATTTATAGTAGTAGTCTTTTTTCCTCAGATCTTATTTATAAGTGATGCAAAGAGTGATTAAATCCAACTATAATTTGTTTTCTCAGAAGTTCATTGTTGCTATAGAAGAAAATTATCTTTGTGATTTTATTTTTCCAATGACAAATTGAATTGATTCTTATATTTGCTATTCTTACCCTTTGCTGGCTAAAGCCTGCCTCTCTGCTTTACATCTGCTCAGCAAACCAAGGTGAGTGGCACGCAAGTGACTAAATAAGGCTTTGGCACATTTATTGTTAAGGGGATATTCTGTTTTTGAGAAGTGCAGCTAAGTATATCTAAAGCAGCAGATTATCATATACCCTTTCACTCCCTCAGCTTTTGTTTAGAATACTTGATATTTCGATCAAATTTTTTGTGCTCTGCTGTGACTGAGGGATTTTTCGCTGACTAGCCATACAGAACCGTTTAAGTGCGCGAGAGGTGCACTTGGAGAATAGCTGCGGCCCTCTGTGGACTTGTTGCCAAAATTCCTTTTTCTTCTGCCATTTTACTTCTATGGTTGTTGATTATTTGTCTGAATAAATCTGGCAGCTGTTTGCTATGTTTAATAGAGCAGAAAGGCTACTCTGAATAAAGCTATTTGAAAATTTGTTTATATGAAGTATTTGTAAATCCTTGCAAGTCTCTTGGCATTTCTGTATCATTCTTTCTGTCTTCCTGAATTCATTCTTTGATGTGGGACTTGATGCTGGCAAATGTACCACAGGTTTAGAAAGTCTTTTCAAGAGCATCTTCTTAGTTACAGATTTCAGCAGGTTTGGTAATAGAGGTCTCAATTCTCAACTTTACATATGTGTTTGTTTATTATACTATTCTAGGAAGAGGGCTTAGCTTATTTCACAAAAGATACCTAGAAATAACTCACTAATGGAAAATCCTAAATCAAAATAAAAATCAGTTTCCTCACATTTTATCAGTGCGATGCTCTGGAAGGTAAAATGTGAGTAAATTTAGGAAGCATATGTTATTACATGCTAGTTTTAACCTATTTTTCTTCTTTAAATAAAATCAAATTACATAATTAATATTTCATTTCACAGGGTATATATGACTCAAGAAATACATTAAATGTAGTAATTAACATGTAACTGAAAAAATTATAAATAAGAACATGAGGAACATGGTTCTATTTTTATTCTAAAGGCGTACATGACTGAGAAGTGTGTGAAATATTAAATAAAAGTAGCTCTACCAGTTGTCACATATTGGATTAATATTTTTTAAAACCAAAAGTTCTATTTCTAATATACAGCCTGATCCAGCACTTTTTCTCAATTGTTGAATTTAAGGTTCTGTGGCTCAATGTGCTTGTTTATAAGAGCATAGTCAAATGCTAAGTGAAAGATTGAATTATCCTATACATTTGAAGTATTTATATTTATTCATTGCTTTCAGTTTTGAGTGTTGCAGAATTAATAAGCCCTATATAAGAACCTTTCAATACTACAGAAAACATGGGATCTCTTTTTTTACTTAAATTTTTTAATTTGGTTTCTTCAGTTTTGATTTCAAGGCATAAGTTGATTTTTCCAAGCTTCCTCCTCATTCTCTTTTTGTCCCTTAAATTGCAAATCTAAAATTTGAAAAAGTCTTTTCAACTTTGATTTCTTTATGTTATTTGGTTTGTATTTTAGTAGTTAATTACATCTGACTAATCTAAATTAAGGGCTATCCTACACCCTCATCAAAATTTAGATAAATTCTAATGAAGCCACAAATTCTTTAGCCTGACGATTTTAAAATATTTTCCCAGTAACTTTGCCTTTATTATGTGTATGCAGGCTATCCGGTTTTCGAAAGTCTGTTTTTATAGGAGAAACTTAGTGATACCTTGGCATATTTTTCTTTCTTGTTAATTTGGGAATACCTGATATATTTTCATTTAGCAAAATCTCAGATTTAAGAAACCTAAAATGTTTACTTAATTTCATTGTGATTTATGCATCCATCTTATGGGTTCCTAGCTAGCAAGATGCTAATTCTTTAAATGGTCAGACATTTACTATTTTCTGGCCCTTAACTACCACAAGCAATCATATTTGATGCCCCTTAATTAGAGCACCTTTTTTTCTTTCCAGGTTCTTTTTCCACCTCAGCAATCGAGACAATACATTTGCTTACCATGCTGCTCTCCTAAGTGTTCTTTTGCATGTAAATTAATCTTGATTCAGTTTACACTGTCATGCTGAGTGGTACAAATTGCCTATAACAATAAAACAGCATGAGTTAAAAATAAAGGGGGGTGGGAAGGCAGATTGAATGTGTGCCTTACTTGATAGGATGTTACTTTGCTTTATGCCAATACATTAGCTGACGATAATGAATCTTCTGTTCTGAAAAGCATGGTTTAGTTGATTTTTTTAATTTTACTTCAATGGAGCAGTACCTTGTCTTTTATAGAACAAGTTAGACAAACCATTAATGACAAGAGTGTTAAGGTTAAATATGAAGCAATGCATTCACTTCTCTGAGTGCTATCCATCTTTCCATTTACAGGAGCTTGACAAAAGTACTGGCTTTGTACAACATTTCCTTTAATTACATGCTGCGGGAAACAGGCTTTTAACATAAACATAGTTGCATTCATTTATTCAGCAGTTGCTCTTCAATAGAGCTTAATGGAGAAGGTTTAAATCCTAAATGAGTACACACATCTCTCAGCAGTGTTATGTCAGCCACTGTGCTTTACTTAAAAGCAGTGTTTGACTGCTTGTGTAGTTTTTAAAGCTTTTGCCTAATGTTGAAGTTAAACAGCCTAAGACAGAACATAGTGTTCCCAGAGTTTGAAAGTGGTTAGTAAAAACTGCTCCCTGTTAGAAGCTAGATAGTTCTATTTTGTATCTAGTGGCATAAGTCTTTACAGGTCTTCATACTGTTAATCAGAGGGACTTTTTAAAATTTTAGGTTATATTTGCAATAAATAACTAAAATATATAGACCTGAAGATTCAGGGTCCTTTGAAAACAAAATCAAATGTTACCATTTTCATAAATTTTGTAAACTGCTGTGCACATATCAAATGTCTGAAAACGGTTATTTTTAATAAATACCACTAGTTATCCTGACTTATAGCACAGATCCAAGTAGATGACATTTATTGCAAATATTTTATTGTTTTAAACTGGATGTTAATTTTCAATATTTTTTCCAAGGGTTTGGTATGGTTTTGAATTTATTCACTGAACATTTTCACATGAAATTCTGATGTTAATGATACATCTATGTTAACACTATGACTTTTACTCATAATTTTGCTTACCTTAGTTTTTTCTTAAATATTATTTGAAACATCTCAGGATTTTTCTACTCACTTTTCCCCCTTTGTCTGCAAACATTTTACTTTGTAAAATATGGTTAGTGTTTTTGTTTTTGTAGTTTCATTCACTAGGAAAATATGGTTTTTGTTCATTGTACCTTAGAAAGCTTGTACATTTTCAAGAACCACATGACTGTCAGTGACTTCCAGTCATTGTTGAGATAATTTTAATCTGTCATACTGACGCCATTCATCAGGTAATACTGCTAGTTATTCCAGTATCACTTCGATTTGTTCTCAAGCAGCATTTGCCTGATTTAAATGAATAGAAAAAATAGTAATAATAAATAATATATTCTTAAGAAGCAAAAACTGAATAGTTTATATAACCCAGGTTGTATAAATATACTGAAATTTTGTATTTGTGATTGTGACATATTGTCCTATAATAGTAAAAATTAGATTTGTAAAGAGTGATTTTGGCTGTATTTTTTATATAAACACTCGAATTTTTTAAAAAAATATAATCATCTTGTAAATTACAGTCTCAAGTGACATTTCTGTTGTTGGGAAAAGTTTTTAACTTTTGACTCTGAGCTTAAAATTGTTCAGATGATTTTTGTAAAGAAGTCAGTAAAGGGAGCCTTCTTTTTCTTCTACAGGAATGCTGACAGGAATGAATGAAACTTCTGCTATAATTATCGCTGCACCCCAGAATTTCACTCCGTCCATGGTCCTTCAGAAGGTTGTAAATGTAGCCAACGTTGGTGCAGTACCTTCTGGCCAAGATAATATACACAGGTGGGTTCATGAACGTGTGGTGTGGAAATAACTTGTACAAGTACATAGATTTCAGTTCATTGTTTGCTTTGGAAATAATAGCCCCTAAGCTTGAATGTACCCTCCCACTTTTTCCAGTGGCATACTTGATTGATAGGTTTGCGTGAAGATCCCTTCCTCATCTCATAGCTTCCATGTTACACCAGCTTGGCTTCTCCTGAGAGATATACATAGTACATCCACATTTTATAACAGCTTAGTAATTTGTAAAGCTGCCTTTTATGAGGTGCTTGAGAGTTTATCTTATTTTGGTGATTCAGTGGATTTCTAGGAAGAACTATCTTATAAAGTAGTGAAATTTGACTTTTTTAATTGAAAGGGGGGAGTGATTGTATACTACATACAGATTTCTTTTGGAAAGCAGTTCCCTAAGGCTACCTCCATTTAATGAAGAGCTGCTAGACAACCAGCATAAGCTGGCGCAGCTTCTGTTCAGACCAGGAATTTCTTCACCACCAGGCATCTGAAGCATGAGATCCTAGTCATTTGTCCTGAAAGGCAGCAACAAATGTGATTAATATGTTTGCTCTCTTTGTATTCTTATGAATGCCACTGGCTTTAAATGGAAGTGAAGATAAAATAATTATCCCTTAACTGTGTGGCTGTTAAATAGTCCTCTGTATACTTGAGAGAATCAATGCAAACTATCTCATAGCATACTTTTGCCATTTAAAAAATCTATGCATTATATTTAATGCATCTTTTCTTACATAAATATCAATTACAGAAAATGAATTCAGAGTCAAAGGGAAGGCCTTCAAACCTGAAAAAATAAATTTCTGTCTCAATTAGTGCAGGAGCAGGAGATGCCTCATATAAAAAGTATCATAGGTGATTTGGGTTTTAAACCTAGTTCCGCCATTATTGGACTTCGTAATCTTGGGCAAATTATAACTTCTCCTCGTAGGCTTTTAGTTCCTCATCTCTTCAGAAATGGATGACAGGGTAAAAAAGGGAAATTGAAATGAAATTATGTGACATCACATTTGTGGAAGAACACTGGACTTGACATCAGAAGAGCTGATCTGCCATTATTCAGACTTGCCTAATTGCACTGTACTAATCAGAATAGAATGAAAACTGCATGTGCTGGTCAAAAAATAGATTTTTTTGTCTTTTTTCTTTTTTTGAACTAGAAATAAGAAAGTCCTTAAGTTGGCTCAAGAGATCTCCTTCAATTTATAATAAGTCTTATCTGTCCCATGTAGGATGGTGTGATAAAATAAGAAAATGGATATAAGGTCATCCTAATGAAACCATCATGCAAATCCAACTCATCTACCAATTAGTGTTCAATATGTGGGAAAAGTGAATGGAAACCTTTTCAGTAAAAAATAAATGTTTTGGTTCTGAGTTTTCTAGTATTTTTTTAATCTTGTTTCCTTTTTGGGGGGGTGATTTTTTTTTTTCAAATGGGTCCTTGGAATTGTTAGAATCACTTTTAAAAATGGCACGTATCAACTCTAACTTTGGCTTATTCAGTATGAAGTTTTACCTGAAGCATTTACTTAGTGTTCATCTACTGCAGTCGTATTTTAATATGCTATTTTGTAATGTACAAAAAGATATGCAGTAATCATCATTTTTGTTCAGACTTCTAGTTTAGCTGTTGTTTTGTTTTGTATGTGGGTTGTTTTATTTTTCTAAAAGTAGCCTTCCAAATTGTTTTTTAGAAGAAAAAAGTCAAAACTGACTAATATGAAAGCTGTATTCATAGTGGAAGATAGACTAAGAAGGACACCTAGCACCGTTGTGTAATTCTAAAGCCTAGTTTACCTGTAACTTGCCTTAGTGGGTGGGAACTTAATGCCTGGTCAGATTACTTAAATTACAGTCAGTGCTCAGTTATCCATGCTAAAGTAGAGGGGACACACTACTGAGAACCATTTAGATTTGACTTTAGAATGCAGAGATTGTACTCAAACTTAAGTGTTTATGGTCCTCATACACATCCTCACTCACTTGACGCTTCTGTTCCAATTCTGTTGTCAGTGGTGTTTGACTGTAACCCAGGGGAGAAGCACAAGTTACTTTAGAGTCAAAAGTGAATAAAATGCCTGTCTATACTTAAAGATGTGCTGTGCAGTCTTAATTTGCTTCTCAAATCCTACCATACTTAACTGAAAATATTTCATATCTACCTTTATAGGCAAAGCATAACTATAATAGTGTTCCAAATTTTAGAAAGTTTCCAGGTAATAAAGACCACATTATTTATATTTTCTTACAGAAGTCAATATAAATTATTCTGTATATGTAAAACTTTTGCCATTTTTCATGCTTGAGCAATTAGAATAAAAGTAAATAATTGTCAAAATTTGAATCAATTCTTTTCTTAATTTCATTAAAAATGAAATACCAATTACTGATAACCTTTTAATAACAAATTAACAATTTATCACTTTGCTGAATTGTGTATTAATATTTTTAACTGTAGAATTCAATATTATGTTACCCCGTGGGATCAGTCTCTATTTCTAAGCCTATTTATTATTTGTTAATAATAAAATTGGAACTCCTGTGAGATTTTTTTAATGACTTCCTTATTCTTCTGTGAAGTTGCTTTTTTGAGTTTATGAAGAACAGGACCAAAACCACTCTAGTATTTATTAATGATAATTGTTTAGACTATTTTCAAAAACATCAAGTATGAGCATTTTGACTATTCATATTTTAAGAGATTAATATTTTAATATGAGAAATTACTCTTGGCTAGACTATATTCTGTTTAAGCCTTCCAAATCTTTTCTTAAAGGATTTTTAGTAAGTATTGGTATATTCTAACCAATGAAAAAAATTTCTGTCATCTAGTTTAGGAATAGCTTATTGTTACTGCTCTTCAAATTTTGAATATTTTTTATATTACGTACCAGGTAAAGAGATACTTAAAGTTAGAATTTCTGGGAGTAAACCTTCATTAATATGCCGAAATATGTAATAACATAAAGTAGGAATTTTAATTGAACACTTAAATAGAAATTGTCTCCCAATACATTAACAGAAAATGGCCTCCATTAAGAAAAAGTCAGTGGAACAAAAATTTTATGAAATTCACTTCAAAAACCTTGAGCATTTCCTATATAGTTAAAACTTAAAGATCAGTTGAAAGTATATCTAGTACCATTGCCCTGTGTAAATGCATGAACGCACAGATGGTGTGACTCTACTTTGTGTACAACCAGTGAAACAATAGCTGTACTCTATTTGTGTTCAATGAATCAGTAAGTAAATAAATAAAAAAAAAAGAAAGTATATCTAGTATTAGATTATGTGATGTGTAGTTTGGATTTTCTAAATGGGAGATAGCCAAACAGTATTGAAAGACTAGCTTCATCTTTATGTCTGTGGTACTTATTTGAAAAAGCTGCTCTTTGAAAATAAAACCATCTTATTGCAATCTGTAGAGTTATGATCACTGTGCCAGTCTGGTGTTCTACAGATTATAGTTACCACTTCATAAGAAATAATATATATATATGAGAAGTTCTGTCATCATCTAAGAGCATTTATTAAATATGTAGTTGAATGTCTTTATTTCCTGTGTTAGATTTTCATATTAAAATATGAGATGTACTATTTACATTGTAAAAGTCTTTAAATGTATTATTTAAGTCAATGCTGATAAAATAATCCATAAATCAATCATATGCAAAGGGCATAATGGACAGCATTACACCAGTATATGAACGGACTGCAAAGGGAAAAGGGCAAGATTTAATGTGTTCTAAGGAAGGAGATTAGGTGGATCATCAGTGGGAATCCTGGGTTCATCTAGGGCCAGGAAAAATTACTTGTAATCCTCTGAGAAAAATCTAGCAAGCATTTAAGAGGGAGGTTCATATTCAACAGTGTAGAAGCTGAGGTTGCATTTGTTTTTATTACATTGCTTGTCCTCTGATAACAATGCTAATGAATCATAAAGTGACCAAAAAGCAGAAAACTAAAAATCTAGAGCTTTAGAATCTCTAGGGGTTTTCTCTACAAAAAAATAAATAAATAAATAAATAAATAAATAAATAAATAAATAAATAAATAAATAAATAAATAAAAAACATCATGTGGGAATTTATGTAAAACTCAGATTCCTGAAACCCACCCCCTAAACTGAGTTTCAGCACATCCAGGGCCAGAGCCCTGGAGTCTGCATATTGGCCAGTACTCTTAAGTGCTGGCCAATAAGGCACATTCCAAAGTCCACAGGTTGAAGCTGCCCTGGATTATCAAGAGGTAATGATAGCAACAGGACATGTTTAAAAATGGTTTTCCTATGTTTATGTATTTCTTTTTGTACAGATTAGTCAGGGGTGCCAGTGAGGTATATGTTTGTTTATTGGGGCTGGGAATCAAACCCAGTGCCTCACACATTCCAATGAATTCATGCTTTACCACTCAGCTACACTTAGGCCTCAGTGAAATGTTTAATGTAATTTTTTCCTTATATCTATCCCAGCATCTAAGATAGTATGTTTATTATAGTAGAATATTACAGTGGTGTGACCACAAGTTAAAGTTTGTCTTTTCAGCAGTCTCAACCATTTCACATTTTAACCCATATTCTGACATTTGTATGCAATGTTATTATTGAAAAGAGTTGTCACATTTCATACTTGTCCTGCCTTTTCATGAACATCAAATTGACCCTATAAAGGGAAAATGTGGTATTTGAGTGAAGACAAGGCACCTGGTCTCTGCCATGATTCTATTTTTGTTTCTTAGCTTATTCAAGAAGATCCTAGAACAACATTCATTATTAACTTAAATTCAGTACTCATATTCTTTCTCCTCCATATATTTTAACTAGTGGTTTGGCTTTTGTTTACCCTTTTACTTTTTTAGTTTGCAGATTTTGAACATATACAACATGTGGGTAATAAATTTTAGTAGAATCTATGTTTTATTATTGTTATTTCAGTTCTTAACTATTCAGAAAGTCTGAAGTTGTGAATTGAATACTGTATCCCTGGCAATCTGGTAATGGACTTTTTAATTTTTTAACATATTAAGGCACTTTATTTCAGGTCTAAAACTAAAAATTATTTAATTATTTAATTAAAATCCAGGTAAAGAACAACTTTTAGTTCTAGGCTTTAAACTCATCCAATTAGTAACCATTAGCATACAATTGTTTAAAGAGTCTTTAATAGAATAAATACACATATATTAGATCTGTAGCATGTAATTTCTTCACCCAAAATCTTTTGAAGACCTTTGTTCCAGGTTCTGCTAGTCCTCGGATTATAAACACAAATGTTATAGTCAGTTCTTAGTGGGATCTCGAATATTTCTCTTTCAGTTCATAGATTGATTAACCTTGGGGTAGTGTTTTTGTTTATTGTTTTCTTTTTTCTTAGTAGCTCTATATTTAAATTCTGGGCCATTTTGGAAGAACATAGTGGAAAACAAAATTGGCTTATCAAATAACATTTAATGTTATTTAAATTAGTGTACTAATTTTATAAGCCCTGAGACTGCTGTTAACTGACTTCGTCTATGCTAAAACAAAGTTTTGTGTAAGTATTTGTCGGTGTAGGGATGTCAGGCTTAGGTCTTTTGTACAGAATTACAAATTTTGTCTCCAAGAAAACTGAAGAATTGTGGAACCTATTTAGTCATCCAGAGTTCTTTCTCAGACAGATGGCTGTCCACTAGAGGGCAGCACTGCTTTTTTATCTGACTGCTTTGGACTCCACTGACTGAGCAGCATTTCATTGAAAAACAAATGTGGACCTCAGTTAATTTTTACATAGAAAACATAGTTGACTATTTTAGAAGTAACCAAGATACACAGCTGATTTTCTCATTAAAACATTTTGTATTTGTTTTACTTAATTTAGCCATTTATGAGGTAATGTCCTATAATGTAACAGTTTTGCAAACAGCAATATATAACTTTCCTTGTAAAAATGAAAAGAAGGGTATCTTCTGGGTTGATAATTTTGTAAGGAATCAAAGAGAATGGGGCAGGAATTCATTTATTTTACTATTTGATTTTCTCTTGTTAACCTCCACTTTATCCTGCTGCAATCAGACAAAGCAGAAATGATATGAAAGAACTGAAATGTTTTATGCCTTCTTTGAGGAAATGTACCTACATTTTTTAAATTTCATTTTCCTACATAAAGATTATGCAACATTGATGATATAGGGCAGGAGTAATTATTAATACCATCTCTAAAGTTTAAAATAGAAAATAGATCTAATTACAGTGGTAGTTCATTTTTGGTGTTAACTCTTCATCTGAATGTTAGATGAAAATAGTACAATATTATTGGACTATTTCTAAAAGAGAGAAAGATATGTGGCTTTGGATAAATTCTCCAAACTCTAGTCACATGCAAATTTTCTTACTCTTAATTCAGTAACATAATGGACTTAACTTTAAAATACAGTCTTACAGTTAAAAATAAAATTTTGTACAACTTTGAAATTCTCTGCCTATTCGAAATGTTCTACTATATTAACTCAAGGTAATAAGGATTTACAATTTAAAATCCTTTCAGAAGATAATGTTCCAAATCACCATGCTTTGGTATTGATGTTTAGGAGGCTTATTCAAACCAGTATTTCTTACATATAATGATTGTGTGACTTCATTACACATTTGTCAACTTTGGACTAATTATTTTTATACAGCTAGGGCAGGGCACTGCATCTTGTGATCGTCTTTCTTACTAATAGGATTCTGTCTGCTTCAGCAGGCAGTAATTGAAGGCTTCATGTACAGAGTAGAAAAAAAAAGTTTTAGCCTGAGTGGGCCATTGTCACAGCTTCTGGTAACCAGTAGAACAGAAAGCACAAGAAAATTGAACTCAGAATAGAAAAATCAGAAACCAGGAAAACTATCCAAGAGAAGAAAAAGCATGTCTCAGAGCTGTTGCATTAAGTGTAGCAAATCTGATTCTGCGTAAGAAATTTGATGTTTGTGAATACCCTGGAGATTGATGCAGCCTCTCAAATATTTTTAAGTCCATATTGTGCCGTTAACATTTTAATTGTTAGAACAATTGAGTCATGTGACTTATTCCTTTTAACAAAGAACATTTATGGTCCATAGCCAATGCCTCGCAAATCTAAAAAGTGTGGCTTGTGTTTTATAGATAACATATTTTGTTCAATTTGTTTTTTATTTGACCAGTTTCATAATTCTGATAATAGTTTAGACAGAATAACTTTTTAATAAGAGTGAAACATGTTGTCATCTAACTCTTAAGACCAGTTTATTTTGTCTTTTATTCCATATTTTTATTGGTGCATTATAGTTGTAAATAATGGTGGGATTCATTGTTACATATTCATACATGCACACAATATAACATCATAATTTGGTCAGTATCATTCCCCAGTATTTTCCCTTTCCTTCTCCTCCCTTCCCTTGCCCCTTTGCTCTACTAATTTCCCTTCATATTTTGTCTTTCTCTTAAATCTTAAAAATTCTACAAAGATTAAATGTTACTTGCACGAGGTAATAGAAGAAAATAAGATAAAATGCAGACAGTTTTACCTTCTTGGTTGGTGATTATAAACAGCAAGTGCTTAGTGGTAGAATGAAATGAAAAATTATGAAAAATATCTAGATGGTATCCTTTTAATAACATGGAACCTGTCATACATAGGCAATATATCTTTAACTGTCATCCCACTTATTTGTTCTCATTTGTGATGTTACTGGTTTTCGAGGTTGATTGGTCTTCCAGTAGTTCTTCCCTGTGCCACAGCTCCATTCAAAAAGGTTTTCTTTTTTTTATTGCTGGTGACTTTTGAGGGAGTGAGGGGTAGGGGATATTGAAAATTTTTAAAGATCTTTTGAAGGAAAGAATTAAAAGTACAACAAAGAATCAAGCCATAATGCTTTGAATTATAGAATAGAATACTACAAAGTCAAGTACACAATTTTTGAAGGGAAAAGTCTTCACTTCTAAAATTTTTGGAAAATAATACATTATTTATACTTTAGGTAAATAGGAAAAAACCTTAATTTACCTGATGATTGAAAGAAAACAAATATTAAGTGTACATTTTTCTACATGTTGGGAGAATCTATGTGACTCTGAATCAGAATGCTTGAGTTCAGAGTCACACTCCACCATTCACTGGCTCTAGTGTACCTGAGCAAGTGCCTCGACATTTTCAGGCCTCAGGTCCCTCCCTCCTCTCTCACGAAAGAGAGATGAAATAATGCAAGTGAAGTTATTAGAATTCACCAGCAAATGCATAGTAAGCTGTTAATGTATGGTAGTTGCTGTCATCACCGTGATCAAAATCTGACACCTTCCAGAAAATTTGTCACCGTGTGATCTTAGTTTGAGGCCAACTATAGAGATCTAATGTCAGTCATTAAGTTTAGCATATAAGTATTTACAATCAATGTTTCTTACATGTAAAAGCTAACTATTATGTACTAACTAGTTATTTTTCCATCTTTTAAATGTATGTTTAAACATAGCCTGTTCAGGAGTGAAAGGATTAATAACTTTTGGGGAGTAGCTTTTGCTTTCCATGGATCAAAACAAACCAATTGTAATCATGCTGTGTTCCAATTAAATACGTCCTTTTTGAACTGTGAAATGAGAATGTCAGAACATCTGATCTTCTCCTTTAAAGCTTTGCTTCCACCATGTGTGCCCACCAGAACATAGGGACCTCGTTAAAAGGCAGTAGCTTTTATACCATCTCAGAGTTTGTGCTAGGACAGTTTGCTGAGCATGTTCCCACTTCTGTGTAAGCAAATGCCTCTTTTCTTTCATGCCCCTGTTCTTTATTGTATTGAGAATGTTATGGTAATAGGATTTCAAAAGCACAATATAAGACACTATTTTTAATCTCTATAAACACACTAACACCAAAATTGACATTTGTGTTTGCCAAATTTGTGTTATTTTAACATTGACTCTTAGTTTTTAATAGAGAAGATATTAGATATGCCTTGAGGCTATGTAACCCTGAAATTAAAACAACAGTGCTTTTGTGTTCCTATTCAGACAGGATCTCCTTTTCTATGGTCCCAGGGCACAAATGTTAAGTAAATAAAGGAGCTAATAAAACTATTGTTTACATAATTATAACCCTGTCAGAAATTGGAACCTCTGTTGCAGTATTTGTTGAATAAATTACAGATGTGATGACCAAATCTGTGGAAAAGTTGTATAAATGAATGGGAATGTAGTGTATCCTTGTATCTTTTGGTGACAGTTTAACTGAAATGTACAAACAGCATTCTTCTATGAATCAGAATAGCCTTAAAAATTTAGACAAAAGAAATGCATAAACCTACAAGAAGAGACAGCAAGGAGAGGTCTTTCGGGGACTGGAGATCTTTCTGTTCTCCCAAAGATGATATTGAGCTACCCAGTTCCTAATCTCGTGTACATGTCTGAAAAGCAGATGGATGTGTATTGTAAGAGCTTTATAAAAGCCTCTTAAATATCAGTATGATCTATATGCCTAAACTGATTACTTAAAATTGCTTTTCTTGGTAGGAAAACTACTATTACCAGTTTCCTTGCAGGTTTTCAGCATTTTTGAAGAGAGTGCACAAATAACTAGGAAGGCTTCTAATGTACTTTGTCAACAACCCATTAGCTAACATTTTAAAACACAACTTCCAAGTATTGTTAATATTTTCAATTTAGCATATTTGTTTGCTTTTGATGTATCATGCTAATTATTGTTGAAAAACTGATTTTCTTGATTCTATTTAGGCCAAAAATGACTTGTTAGGGTTCAAGAAAAGGAATCTAATATGTTATAAGATCTTGATGTCATTTTTTAAAGACTCAAAAAAGAAATTACTTTTCATTTAAAGAGAATCTGCTTCCTGCTTAAGTGGCTAATATTTTAATTAAGTCGGGAGTGAAGTTTTTCTGAGTGTCTCCTGATAAACTCCCTCTTTTATGTTGATGGTAATTAAACAGATCCCTGAGGACACCGTGGGCTCTGTGCAAGGCCCATGCTAATTGTCAGACATGAGACACTGACCAGTTGGTTTGCTCTTGAATAGTCCACAGCGTGCTGTCAGCGCGGCAGTTTTATTTTTATGTATTGTGAGCTGTTGTCAGGGCTAACTGGGTGCCATTGTGGCTGAAGATGTTGTGCAAATTGAGGCAGATGGCTCAGATTCAGACACGTGTCATACAGAGAGGGGAAAGGGGATTGGCCCTGCAAAGTGGGGTCACAGCAGGTCACAGACCTGCTCTACACTTGTTAGTGTTTTCAAAAGCTCATGTGCAGCAACTTTGTTTTTCTCCAGTCATCCCTGCAATCAGACTCCCTCCCCCCAAAACTGTGTGGAACATGCTCCATGTGGGAAATGGAGGCATGGGAGGTTCCTGTCCTCTTCCTCCTCGCCTCTGGGGCTCAACTGTGCGTGCAGAATGAATTAGCGGGATTGACAGAAGTTCATTGTGCCTCCAACGGCTTTTCAGTCAATTGCAGTGCTTAAAAGGCTAGTTTTGCTTTTAATTCCATGTAATTAGTAGGTTCTTCATGTCTTGGAATTTAGTAATAGAGCATTAGACCTCAAGGTTCCTCTATTATACTCTAAAGCAAAAAGAAGGATCTAATGTTCTAAACAATTTTTAAGAGAGAGAAAGAGGGAAGTGTGATGGTGCAGTTGACTGTCACATGATTTTATTTCATTTCATCATTAACATTAGAGATTGAATTTGAATATTTTACATGAGTAAAATTCTTTGAGACTTAGTAAGAATTTTATAATGTACATAAAATTATCTAACTTCTTGCATAATCATTTTCAGATATGAGGAATTAAAATTTTCAAGCTCTTTGAGAAAGGTACCTTTTATTCACGCATTAAATACATAGTAAATCGGCTTATTTTAAATGGCCCTGTGCATGGTGAGTTGTTACATATTGAATGAATGCTTCCCAAACACATCAGAGAATTGTACACATATATCTGTCATTCAAACTAATAAATAAAATAGACTTCCTTTTCCTGTTCTGTTTTTAAAATGCACTAAAATTACCTGCTTGTGGTACGCATGGACTGGGCAGTTTATTGATTTTTTTTTCAGAAGAATGCTTGGCTTTGGGTTTTTGGCAGTAGGGAACCTGCAATGAAGTATTTCATTTGAGAAAAAAGAGTTATTTTAAACCTATTTGAATTTACTCTGTCTCCTTTTTTTCCCCTTCTGTGATAAAAGGTCTCTCTTTTTTTTTTTCTTCCAGGTTTGCAGCTAAAACTGTGCACAGTGGGTCATTGATGCTAGTCACAGTGGAACTGAAGGAAGGCTCCACAGCCCAGCTTATCATAAACACTGAGAAAACTGTGATTGGTTCTGTTCTGCTGCGGGAGCTGAAGCCTGTCCTGTCCCAGGGGTAACCTGCTTACATCTGGACTTCAGAATCTGGCACACAACAAAAGTGCCTGGCATCCACTACTGCTGCCTTTCATTTATAATAATAGCCCTTCCATCTGGCAGTGGGGGAAGAATACACTCTTGACATTCTTGTCTCCTGCTTTAGAATGCTAGTGTGTATCCATCATGTATGCAATACTTTCCCCCTTTTCGCTTTGCTAACCAAAGAACATATATTTTACTGTCAGTTAGCTCAACTCCTGAATCCATGTGGCATTTTTTCTGTCCTATTTCTTTTGGCCTCCTCATCTTCCTTCTCTTTTTCGACAATGATGGACATGAATCAGATATTTAAAGTGTATTGGAAATCATCTTCCCTTTGGCAGTAAGCAAACATTGCAAAGAAATAGCTTGATGTAAGAATATTAGCATACTTTTTTAAATTAAATGCAAAAACATGGTCTCTGCAAAATTTTGTTCTTTGAATTTCCTGGTATTGTAATTGGTTACTGACAGCTGTCACATGAAATTATTTCTGAATAATAAGATAAATAAACTAGCACATAAATAGTATTTGTCTCTATATTTTTAATGAGAAACTGTTTATAATCCTAAAGTTCCCATGCTGAGCGTTCTTTATTCTAAAGTCAATATTTTGAGTATTATGCAGAGAAACAAGGAGGTTTAGTGAGAGAAAAAACAGTTTCAAATCTTAGGTAAATTTTCTAGTTATGTTACAGAGCAATTAACTCTAAAGGCAAAAAATAGTGTATTTAATAACAAAAAAAACTTTGTGTTAAAACAGCATCTCTTTCTGTGCAGTTGTAATCAATTAGTAGAGATTTAAATAAGACCTACTCCTGCTGAGTAAATTCTTTGATTTTCATTTTTCCTTTACAAATATTGGTGCCCAACTTTAATAGGAACTAACTAATATGTACTTAGTTGTAGAAATTTAAAAACTAGTTACTTGATCAACATATTATCATGTTCCTTGAATGATTATTAATTCTGTACTCCTTATGTTTTTAAAGAGATTGTTCTATAATCAGAAAAATTTTCCAGTGCCTCTTCAAAACCAGTTGAAATTTTTATTTACCTTTTGTGTGTGTGTGTGTGTGTGTGTGTGCCCGCGCGCGCTTGACTGTGGATCAAACCAGGGCCTCCTACATGTTAGGCAAGTGTTCTACCACTGAGCTACATCCCTAGCCCTTACCTTTCTGATCCAAGAGTAATTGACTTTGGGATAATATAAGCAAGTCAGTTCTTTTGTTTAGAACCACATAAGTGATTTTTTTTGTTGTTTGATTTGGTTTGGGTTAGTTTGAGGTGTGGTTCCACTGTGTAGCCCAAGCTGCCCTGGGACTTCTGTGCTTCAGTGATCCTCCTGCTTAGCTTCCGAGTAGCTAGCACTGTAGGCATGCACCCCTGCACCTGTCTATAATAATGATTTTCTTTAAGTAAAAAAGAAGATAATATGCATTAAAACATTTTAGAACACATACAAAGGGTTAAAAAACATGTATGTTCTTGGAACATACTTTGAGAGGAACAAAACAGACTATGAAAAAGTCATTTAAATTTTCAAGTTTAAAAACTGAAGAGAAGTTGGGCACGATGGTGCATGCATGCCTGTAATACCACCAGCTCAGAAGGCTGAAGTAGGATTGCAAATTCAAGGACAGCCTTGGCAACTTAGCAAGACCCTGTCTCAAAACATTGTAAAAAGCAGTGGGGATGTAGCTCACTAGTAGAACACTCCTGGGTTTAATCTCCAGTACCACATAAAAAAAGAAAAGAGCTGGAAAGAGTAAACAAAATAGTTACATTTTTCAGTTCCTGCAATATAGCAGTGAATCTAAGCTAAGAGAATTGGTCACATGCCATATAACAATGTTTTGATCAACAATGGACCATTCTTAGGAAGGTCACCCTGCAAGATTCTATCACCTCGTGACGTCAGAGCTGTCTGAGTTGGTGAGTAGACTTCATGATGTTTACACAAGGATGAATCACTATCAAGTGTTTCTCAGAAGGTCCCCATCACTTAAGTGACACAGGATGGTACTGCTGTCGAAGCCAACGGGTTCTCATTCTGAAGCCTGGTGTGCTGTGGTAGTGTGCCAGAAGCACCGTTCTAATTGCTGTCCATTGGTGTTTCCCTCATTAGCCCTATTTCTCAGGGCTTCATGACTTCAGATTTTTAGTCAACTTTTTGAAATGTTATACAGAATTTGACAGACTATCTGTTTTCAGGGAAAAATTATTGTCATCAGGCAGGGAAAATGCATGATATAGAATAGTTTTTAATTTTCTTAAATTAGGATACTCATTTTTTTAAATTTTTTTATTTGTTTTAATTAGTTATACATGACAGTAGAACGCACTTTGATATATATAATGGAGTTTAATTTTTCATTATTCTGGTTATACATGACATAGAATCCCACCAGTCATATAGTTATATATAAACACAGGGTAATAATGTCTGATTCATTCTCCTATCCTTCCTACCCCCCACCCCCTTCCCTCTCTTCAATCCCCTCTACCTAATCTGTAGGGCCCCCCCATTGTGAATTAGCATCCACATATCAGAGAAAACATTCGGCTTTTGTTTTTTTGAGATTGGCTTATTTTACTTTGCATGATATTCTCCAGCTCCATCCACTTACCTGCAAATGCCATAATTTCATTCTTTAAGGCTGAGTAATATTCCATCATGTATATACCACATTTTTACCCATTCATCTGTTGAAGGGTAGCCATCTGCACCTAGATTGGTTTCATAACATTGCCTGAATTTTATTGTATGCTTGAGATTGTACTAAGTCATTTATAGGAATTAACGTATTTAAGTTTTGCAATAATGCATTGAGTTAAGGTACTGTTATTATCCCCATTTTTTATTAGAACATTATAGTTCTACATAGTAGTTGGGTTCATTTTGACAAAAATCATACGTGCATGGAATTTGATTTACTCCCTTTCAGTTAGGGTACTTGTCTTTGAAACTAGGTCAGACATTTGTATTTTTTAAAAACTAAGGAAATTTCATTAGGGCTTTACTTTTGAGTAAGTTATTTTGGGCTGCCAACTTTTAGATTTAAAATCTATATTAAATCAGTAATACAGGGTTGTATGAACTAGTTAATATTTAATGGATATATCAATTGTAAGTTAACTAGCATTTGAAATCATTTTAACATTAATAACAGCATCATTAAAATATTTTCCCATAAATGAAATCAGAAAAATGACCAAAGTAAAAAGTTTTTCTTTTTTTTTTACAATGATTCAGAGTTCCTTGCTTCATATTTCCTTTAACTTTATCATAATCATGATAATCTTTAAATTGTTCCATTAAGTCAATTTAGTCAATGTTGAATTCGTAATTCTACCTTTATTTTTTTGTTTTATTGGTCAATGGGACACTTTATGTACACCAGTCTTGAAGAATGGCTCTCAGTTTATTTCAGACAGTTTCATATTTGGTATCACAATACATTTGCTTTATTTATCATAAGAAAAAGAGAATTTTTATCCTGAAGAGACTGTAACAAGGAAACTTACGAGATTGAAATAATGTGTACTTGCCCTTACTAAGAACTATTTGCAAACATGAATAACTGTATAATAACTCACAAAGTTTGCCCTTATTACTTGTGTTCCTATTAAGAATTGAGACATCACATTAGAGAATGTAAGAATCAGACTGATGATGAATACAATAAGAGGGGTTTGTTTAAATAGGGGATAAAGGAAAAGCCAACCTCTTTTCCCCTCCTGTTCCCACTTTATCATCTCTCTGACCTTTTATATAGGGAATTTGGTTTAAAGAGAGGAAACAGTGGCAGAGTTCCTGGGTTAAGTCCCCATTACCAGAGGAGGGGGAGAGAGAGAGTTAAAAACCTTTTTTCACAGAATAAGAAGGGAGAAAGGGCCCCCTGGTGTAACACAAAATTAACAGAGGTTACTATCTCATCTCTTATTTAAAGACTGTATAGTAAGCATTGTTGGGAGGTATGGTTGAATATAAGATGATGCTCTATATCCCCGCCCCAAAAAGCTCACAATGTAACTGTCAGTAAAGAAGTGGTAATGGACCTCCCCCAAGTTAGCAAGCACTGGTTTGCCAACAAATTTTGGTGCCATCTCACCTTCTCCCCAGCCCCACTTCCTTCAGGTGCCAAGCCAAGCAGCTTTACATCATTGGCCCCAGAGGTCTCTCCACCTCTGCCTCCTCATGCAGACAGCCTGACCAGACTGACCAGTAATAGGGTACACACTTATTTTGTTCTTCTAACAATTGTAGGTTGGTTAATCGAATGACATTCACTTGCTAACCATACTTGCTTGTTTTTAAGCCCTCATTCTCCTTTCAGCTTGACCATTCACAGGGAAAGTTTTCATGATCACTTTCACTGTCTTCCTGAGATTTTGGAGGAACAACAACATCAACAAAAAACTACATCATTTTTATGATAGTGTTAGTTATAATCTTAGATGAATGGAAATTATGACTAATAGAAAAACATGCCCTTGGTGGATGGACCAGAGGATTCTTTCTGAATCTTCAATCTCCATCCCCTTTCTTTTTGTCTGTCTGACAAACAGCACTCAATACACTAACTGAATGCTTTACTCTCTACGTTGGTAACATTACTTCTACCACTTTCCAATTGTGTTGTAAAGAGAATTTTATGATCTGACCCAGGAAGCCACCTGTGTTTCTGAGGAAAAATGTTTTCCATATGATCACTTGACCAACAAACTTGGAGCATTGCTGTCAGAAAGCTGAGATGGTTTGTGAGAAATATTGCAAGGTAGTGGCATGATTGCCAAAAAGCAGCCAGTGTCACTAGGTATAGAGGAAGAAGCAATCAGTGGGCTTGAGGTCTCAACTGAGGCAATGAAGCTGAGTCCTAAAAGCAGGGTGGCATTTAGAAGAACAGAAAAGTGTTTCCAGGAGTGGCAAAAAGGAGAATATATAATCCTCAGCTAAGGCTGTGTCTTAAAAGTGTTTTTAAAACACCATTGTACAGAAAGCAACGTTGGCCACGTGCCAGAAAGTGGTATGGTTCCTTCCTGTTCTTCCTCACTTCCCCATTCCCCTCCCATAGTCTTTCTCTCCTCAAAGTCATTCTCAATGGCTTGCAGTAATTTAGAGAGAAAAATCAAACAGTTGAGATACAGTGTGGGAATATGCTGCATTTGTGAATGGAGCAGAGGCACAAACAAGGATCAGGAATTCTCAGGGATTTTAGTTCTCTCCTGTGCCT
The DNA here is from genome assembly GCA_020662805.1 of Glaucomys volans. Lineage (NCBI taxonomy): Eukaryota > Metazoa > Chordata > Mammalia > Rodentia > Sciuridae > Glaucomys > Glaucomys volans. Next base: position 277,749 of record JAJEJO010000936.1, on the reverse strand, counting down.
CTGCAGGTTCTAAAATGAGTCTTTTCAAACTTATAATCAAAGGATCTAAATAATATTAAATTCCAATAGAGTCCTTTATTGGTTAAGTATGAGTTGAGGTGATACTAACATTTCTAAGTTTTTTCACTTTATTTGGTTTTTCCATGGAGCCATTGTAAGACATAATCACTGGTCTGCCTAATTCCTAGCTGATTCTGTAAATGTAAAATGAATATCCCAAACCCTCAGACTCAAATAAAGAATTATTACAACCAACTTGAATTTCTCTTTAATGACAACCTAAAACACTTGTTTCTCCTCTACAGTCTTGAGGGCCAGAGATATCAAAGATCTAGGTTTAAATCTAGAAAAATCTTTATCCTGACCAGTATATGGTACTACCAGTAGGCTCATTCATGTCAGTCCTGAGACTGCAGATCCTTCACCAGCACTTGGGATGGAAACCTCACCTTCTCTGCCCTGCACATTAACTGGCCTGGGGTGGGCAGGAATTGAGAGGAGGAATTATCAGAAAATAGTGAGTGGAGAAGATAGAGAAGATTTGCTCTCACAAAATGAGACCAACCCAGGGTTTTGATTGTCCCTGGTTGAAGAGTATCTTCTCACCCCCATGTAAGAACCACTTTTTTTTTTTTTTTAAAAGCAATGTAATGAATAAAGAGTCTGGTGTTGTGATAGGGTCAACCCTCTCCATGAATAACAGAAAGGAATTGTCTTGGCAAAAGAAAGGTTGAATGAAGATAGGCTTCTCAACCTAAACTGAACCCCAACATAGTTCAAATAAATTCTTTTTTTATGTTTATTCCTCTACATATAGAATCAGGAGTGGCATCCACAGGTAAGGTGTGAACTCAAACATGCTGCCAAGTGGAAGCTGATGTAGAAGTTTGGGGAAAACCAAGTATCAAACTTAAGTTTGATTTTTGAGCCTTAAAAAATGGAGAAATCTCCATCACCAAAGGGCACTCTTCCCTTGACCCTCGAGTCTTCATTTTGTTGGGCCTCATCCAAACCATAGGGCCTAAATAAAAATATTTTGTAAACAAAGTTATGGACAGCTCAGCTTTCTAATTGAAAGTAATCATGATTTCTGTGCTGTGGTATAATTACCTAAAAAAATGTTATTTGATGATTAAGATTCTGGAGTGAATTGTGTTCTTTGGGCTCTCGCACCGTTCCTCCATCAGGGACTTGGTTTCAGCGGCGTGCAGCTGCTGGAGTTGATTTACAGTGCTGCGGCTGTGGCTGGTCATAAATAAATCCTCTTATATAGTTGTTATGAACACCTGTTAGATCATCTGTCAGCAAAGCGCTGTTCACATTTATCATGGTGCGGTAGTTATTTTACCTCAATCCATTTCCAACTGACTCAGCCTCCATCGCTGGATTACTATTACCACACCATAATCGCTCGTTCCCACTCCATGTTACAACTTGCAGATAAAAGATTTCACTACTTGGCCAAATTTCATAAATAAAGGAGCAGTTCAGTGCAGTAAAAGTTTATTTTTGTCATCATTTGTCACCCCATTATTCTATAAATCAAATGGAATAGCACTATTGCCAGCTCAGGCGTTGCTGTCAGCCTTAGGCATGGAAATGGTCCGTTTCTTCCTTTTAGATGAGATGACATGTCTTTCAGACTTAACTGGCTTATGGCTTTGTTTCACCCATTTTATTTTATTACCCCTTCAGAAAAATCCTTGGGGAGCAGAAAGACTTAAGGAGTGAAATGGAAACAGAAAACAGAGTCGAGCGTGCTGCTTAACTGAGTGATCTATGTTGCCCCCACCTCCAGTCATTAGAAACTTGACCAGCACCCCACTTGCTCACTGCATCCTTGGCTGAGGATGCTTTTCATAAACTTCCAAGGGGGTTATAGTTTCCATTTTGGAAAGGCCATTCCAATATGGAGTTACAGATAATGAAATATCTGATGTATATCCCTAGAGATCCTCTCAATTTGACAGGCTTTACGCAAAGAGAAGACTAACTGGTTTCCTTCCTACAATGCATTTTAATGGGCCTGAGGTTTTGAAAGGGAATGGTCACCCCCAGAGAGTATCCTACCCCTGAAGGTTTGTCAGTTGCGGAGCTCTGAAGGAAAAGTCGAGATTTATTAGCAAGTTGCAAACTCTGTCCCAGGCGTAAGTCTGAGGAGGGCAATGTCCCTTGGTTAAAAAAGAAGAGGACAGAAAAAGCTAAAGGGATGGGGTAATAGAAAAGGGTTTATAGTTGATATTATACTTCCAAGTTGGTTCTAATTCAAGTTACATTCTTCAGAGTCATTATGTAGCTCATAAATTCAATAAAGTGTTTTACTGTTACTATAAAAATGACAGGAGGGGGGTTTTATGTTGTAAGTTTCGTTAGTTGCTCTTCCTGTTTTATGTTGAAGTTCTCAGGCCATTATGTCATTAAACTCCTTGGAGTCTGAAGGGCTCAGGGCCCCCTTCCTTTCCTTTTGCACACAGTGGGCAAATATTAGCCCACTGTGGGGTAGGTCACCTGACCCAAAGTCAATGGCTATGGGGTCAGTGGGCAAAGCCATTTGAACCTATTGTTTCATGAAAATAGCTTCCGTCTATGCAGATATACAGTGAGGAGTGGGAAGATCTTGGATAGGAGGGAAGCTTTAGGCAGATTACTCTGGTTATTGAAGTTCACCCAAAAGGGGTTTTCTTGTTGTTTTCATTCTATGGGATTTTTTTTTATAAGGAAGATGAAGACCTGCTGGATGGGAGAGCTCAAGGATCCATGGACCAAGGAACTGTTCTCTACATCAACAGATTGCCCTCAGCTCTGGACTCTGCCAACTTGTTAACCTTCACATAGCTCTTGATTCTCTGCTAAAGTTTTAGGCAAATTCAGAGTTGGACTCTTATGGGTTTTTTGTGGGAGAAGTTGTTTTGTTGGTTTGTTTGTTTTTAAAGGAAGCACCACTCTCTTCTGGCTGTTTCCTTTGATTCCAAAAGAAGCAAAGGACATGTCCACTCTAGGAAACTTTGCTCTCTCCAGATGTTTGTTTTGAACAGAATATCCACATGGAAACAGCAACTACTAATTCTCTGACCAGAGTGCATCAAGGCCTTAATCTAAAGCCTCCCATCCATCCAGCTGTCTGGCATTTGCTATTATAGGGCACCAACAGAGAAATGAGGCTGTGGCTTTATCACTGCACCCTGGGTGACAACTTGATTTTCTGCTTTCACCGCAGGCAGCAGCAGCCCAACATGATGGGGCTGTTAATTTGTGCATTTCATGGTGTCTGTCAGGGGGGCTGGGAGAGGAGGGTTTCAGGGGGAAGGGAATGGAGCATGTCCCAGCCGCGGAAGCACCTGTCTGCATTGACGGCACAGAGCACTTCTTATTAACGTGCAGGTCTCTAAATGCAGCCGGGGGATGACAGCCTGGCATCCCAGCACCCACACACTGTGACAGGCGCCGGCAGCCGGTCCCATTGTTTGCCCTTGATGAGCATGTCATTAATGGAAATGGAAGAAAGTGAGGGCCACATCAGTATTCAAATAGCCTCTATTCTCTATGCCATTCACACGGCTGGCTCAGCCTGCTACAGATTTCCTTCTGCGAGCTCCTCTTAGACTTTTTTTGAAACAGATTTATTCCCATTGCATACAAATCCTTTCCATGTTGTTCCTGGTTTCTTCTAATCCTGTGTTTACACCCACCTCTTTAGACAGGATTTAGCTAGATCAAAGGAGATTTGGGTTCTTGTGTGTTGCAAAGGTCTAATTAGCAAGTGTGTGCTGTTTGCAGCCAAGAAAATGCAAGATGCCACTCCTGGAACCTGTGTGCCTCCTGAGTCCTGCATCTCCTCTGGGAAGGTGCTGGCTGCTCCGACTGCCTTTCAGAAATAGCTGATAGCACAGGGAGCACTGAAGGCAGAAGATCTGACTCTAGAATGCTTTGCATGGAAAGCAATACTTCCTTTCTCAAGCTTAGAAAATTAAAGTTAAGTTAAAGGGAAGCATCCAGTAGTGTCGTTGGGTTGGGAAGAACTGTGTACCCCACGTTGTTATTTACAGCCAAGCCAAGAGTGACTGGATCCTAAATACATGTTTCCGTCCCTCAGACCCTGTGTTGGTCTGTTTGCTTAATAATGTAATTAGTGCTCAGAGGGAGAATATTGATGCTGCTGCCAGCAGTCATTGCTCTTCCGTGCATTTTCAAACCGTTCCTGCTGCCCACTTGGCTTTTGCATCACCTAGCTTGGTAGCTTCAGCTGTGTATCCACCCACACGGACTCCTCAGAGGCCCCTTCTGAGACAAACCCAATTCCACATTCCCCTCGGGTTCTACATTTGCAAGGTTCACATCTTAAACACTCGGATGGGGTGTTCCTTCATGAAGGCAGCAATGAAAGACCACCTCTAATTTCATTCTAACCTTTGAGTAAGGAAAGGTCAGAAGAACTGCTTGCTGTGCATTTCCCTAACAATGTCCCTTATCTGGTGTTAATCTGTCAGTGACTTGGACCCTGACACCAACCCATTCTCTAAAACCGTCATGCTGGAGGCTGTAAGTAGTGCAAACTCCATTGCTGAAAACCCAGAAATGAAACACAGGACTAATAGCTCTGCAAGGTGTACATATGTCTGTGTACACAGACATATACATGTTACCCCTGCAGGAAATGAAGACAGGAAATCTTACTAAGCTCTTTTCTCCTTGAAGCACACACTTTCTTTTCTTATTTTTCTTTTTGTTATTTTTTTTATTTAATTTTGATTCATTGTACACAAACGAAGTACAGCTATTGTTTCTCTGATCGGAAGCACACACTTTCTATTGCAATGATGCCATCTCGCATTCAAGACGCCTCGCTGTGGTACAGCACAGAGTGGGCCTCTGAGCAGCCCTTCCTATCTGTGGTACCATGGCCCCTCGATGGACATGAAGTGACAGATTTCCTCAGGTGTTTATCTGACAACCTACAAAATCCCCTAACCCTTCTCCAGTAGAATCCTAGAGGGGTGATTATAGTTTAAAAAGCCAAGTTGTAAATCCAGCTTTCTCAACTCTTGCTTTGTGGCAGAGGGAATCCACAGAGGGCAGTTTAAAAGGAAAGGAAACAGCCCGAGGGGGGAAAAGAGGAAGAAAAAAACCCAACAACAATGCTTTAGCTTGAGTGTCAGGGATGGAAAAAATTTTTCACATTTGATTAATTATTAAGAGATCTGTTTAATAAAATATAGAGAGAGCATTTTGTCTCTCCACAATCGTTAGCATGACCCAGGACCCCTATTTTGGAGGTGAACAAAAAGCTATTGAGGTATAACAATAAATTTTGTCCCCATGGGTTTTTGCAGAAGTGGCCAGAGGGCCATCCTGACAGATTTAAGGCAGAAATCCCACAGCTGACACTGAAATGCGTCAAATCCTGTGGCTCCCCTTGGCAGGTCGCAGTCACCAGCCTCACCCAGACTTGTGAATAAAGCAAAATCATTGACCTAGAAAGAAACTGTGTATTGGTAGGTTTTTTTCCTTCTTGTTTCATTTTTTTCTTTTTCTAGAAAATTATTTTCCTAAAATGTAAGTTTGAATGTTTAACATTCTTGGTAGCTTTCTTATCTCAAATGCATAAGGTCATCAAGGAAGTCGTTTCGGTCTTTTTTGAATAAATTATTTTCAAAAAACCCATAACATCTCTCCCCATGACACTTTTTATTTTATTTGAATTTAGATAAGGAAATCTTTGAACGTAGTGTCTTATGGGGAAATATCCTACTTAAAGGAATTGGGTTTCTTCTCCCCACCTTCCCCTGGGTGGGGGGAAATGTAGCTTTATATGTAAGATTAGTGGGCTGAGTCTATTTCATCCAACTGCATGAATTCAAAATACTTTAAAGATAGTATTAATAGGAGGTTGTGGCTCAGTGGTAGGGCACTTGCCTCGCACATATGAGGCACTGGGTTTGATCCTCAGCACCACATAAAAATAAATAAGTAAACAAAGATATTGTGTACATCTATAACTAAAAAAAAATTTTAAAGACTTCTTTGAATTATGTATATGAATGTACATATTAATTTTAAAACACTTGAGTAAACATTTCAAAGTCTGGATTTGTTATGCAGTTGGGTTTACCAGTTGTTTCCTATCATTTCTTATGCTCTCCAGTCAAGGCAGCAAGAAGTGATAAAATCAGATGTATTTTCATCCTGGCGCTGCTCCACATCCCTCCATCTGCTCTACCTGCTTTTACATTTGCAATTTTCCCGTCTTCTACCCTCAGGTGGAATGTTCTGGTGAAGACAGCAATCCAAGACTATTTCACTGAGAAAGGACAGGTGACAGGTTCGTGCTGCAGGGCCCTTGCAGTGTGGAATTCACAGGCCTCCTCCATGGGGCAGAGTAGAGTCACCATCAGACTTGTGCTAGTGCCTCCTTAGCCTGCACCTTCCACTGTGGCCACCTACATGGAAGGTAAAATAGAACATTCTGGAAGGAATCCCAGAACTATTCGTCTACAAATATTTTCACTCCCCCAGTACTGGCCACTCTCAAGAATGGAAAGCATAGGATGAAAAATACATTACAGGGCTGAGATTAGGTGGATGTGGAACAACCTGATCTTTCAGACAGTTACTAATCCCTACCCCTCATCCCAAACATTGGTGGGGAGCACAGTGTAATATGAAAAAGCAGACCAAAACAAGTACATGCATTCTTCTCTCTCTCTGGAACCCCAGAAAGCAGAAAGAGTTGTCAGAAAATTCAGAAGTGAACAGGGAAAAAATATTAATACCTGTATTCATCTCTATTGTTCATCTTACGCTTCTCAAAGTTCTATTTTTGTGTCTTTTATAATGCATTTAATATATATTGGAACAAGACTGATTTATATCATGTACATTAATACATTTGTATAATTAGAAATACAGTGTAAGTAGTAATACATGTATATAATATACAGTCAGTAATACATGTACACAATTTACAAATAGATGTACACATTAGTCTCCTCAGTCAAAACCACCTGGAGACCAGAGGCCTGCAGGGTGGTCACCAGCATACACTGCTCTGTGCTGCTTCAATTCCCACCCCAAGACAGTTTTCTGGCTACTTCTCCATAATTGTGGTTTGGGAAGAGTAGGCAGAGAGACCTCTCTCTCCAAGGGCCAGGAAATATTTCTACTTCTCAGACAATAATGAAACTTCTCTTGGCCTGTACCACCCCTCATCCCTTTTTCCTTAAGGCCATTTAGAGAAGAGCATTCAATGTTCAGTCACCTTAACGAAGGAGCGCAAGGAGGAGGGGGATGCCCTCCAAGCAGGTTCACAGTGCAGGGACTAATTACAGCCCACCTCAGGGAAGTTGGGAGGCAGGGCGCAGGAGCAGCAGGAGGGAGGAGGAGGGGCCCACACAGAGGGTGGGATGGCATCTGGATCCATCTCATTAGGAGTGAGGAATGACTCATGATTCACGAAAGGTCATTGCCTACTGAGATAGATAAATTACCTATAAGCCTTCAGCAGAGTTGGAGGACCTATTTGGTAAGGAAGTTTTCATTAAATCAAAGATTTTATGGCTTCTATTTTGTTGCATAGGAAAAGGGAAATAATTAGTAATTGACGTAGTAAGTGCAGGGAATAAAAAAGTGTAATGTTATTCTAATAGGCCTTGTCTTGGTCTTTAACTTTTCACTTGCAAGCAGCATTATTTTTTAACTCAGATGTATAAAAATCATCCACACTGAGAAAGTGGAACCAATTGCAGTTAAACAATTGAGGGGAGCACTAACCAATAATGGGATAGGCTTTAAAATGCCCATAAATATTGTTCCTTTTTATTGTGTTTGATTTTTGATGATTCCCATAACCCATTGGTTAAAATTAAATAGACATGTTCTTATAGACATGTTCTTAGGTATTATTCAAATACATTTTAGTGTTGAACTATATAAGATGGAATAGATACGTACATAGATAGATAGATGGATATAGATATTCCTGAAATTGCCCATAAGATGAGTTTCTCAGATGGGCACCTATTTTTCTATAGACATTCCATCTTGGGAGACTCCCAGATTATAAAAATAGTAACACTGAAATTAAAATTTCTCAAAAGGTGAATTTAACTCAGCCTTCCAGGTATCATTGTCATTTATATAGCACATTTTCATGGCATAGCAACCTTTGGAGTCTTTCTGTCAATGAATTGTTTACTCCCTCACATTTACATGATCACAGGGATTTAGTTTTCATAGGATTCCTGCCTTTTTAGCCCCAATTAAATCTGCTTTGGAAAGGATTTGTGCTCCTGTGAGATTCACAAGCTATAAGAGGTAAATGATAAAGATATATTGAAAATAGCAAAGTTGGAAAGGAAAATAGAAGATTCATACTGATTATACCTATTTTTTTCAATGATACCTTCCATGGGTGGAGAACTTCATACTTGGTCTTGGTCTAATTATTTTGAAATTGCATTTTCTCCTTCTACCTTCACAACAGCCAGATTTGAGAGGAGCTGTCACCATCTACATTTCACAGATGAGAGAAGTGCCTCTCAGAGAAGTTAGCACCCTACTCAAAGTCAGACAACTGGCAAAGGGTAGCCAACCTGGCTGAGATCTGCACGACTCACCATCCATGGAAGAAATCCCACTACTCTCTCTCCAACACCTTCAGGAACAATATGGGGTGAGAAGGAGTTTAAAATTCACTAACTGAGATAAAGTGCCCAAAACAGTGCCTGGCACTCATTAAACATGAAATTATGACACTATTTTATGTAAGAAGATCTAAGTAGTGGGAATTCTCCATTTATGGACTGGGAAAGATCAGGAAAGTTATATAAGGACATAAGAAAAATGCAAACCTTTCCATAAATAGTGCATGCTGGAGGGCACACGTGACAGCCCCATTTATGAGTCTCCCCTTACCCAGTTTTCTGACTTCTTTATCTGATGTAATTTTAATAGTGTCAGACATTGACATTCTTAACCATTTCCCCAGAGAGACTGTTCCACTCGTTAATAGATCTCACTGTCAGGGAATTTTTATGGATAATTAGCAACTTTTCTTCTAAATTTCTTCCCACTGGATTGCTATGAGTCCTCGAATGGAACAAAGTGGGGAGCACCCAGGGCTGTGATCCTCAAGACACTGGATGGGTCCCTGTGACGTTGGTAGACAGGCTGTGGTCTACTTGCTTTACTGCCCAGTGAGTGACATCCATCAAGGCTCCTCCAGGCCTGAACCTTGGATTCTTCACATGGAAAGACAGGAGAACAAAAGGACATTGTGAAGGGATGAGTGAGGTGGCTGCTTCCATAGAGTTCCCCTTCCCTTGGCTGAATGTCACTGACCTTCACTACAACCCTGCCTTCCACCAGGGAGCATGACTGGGCCCTGGGTATGGGGCATCCAAGGCAGAGAAACAGCCCTGGTAACGTCTGTCCTCTTCTAATTGTATTCAAGCCTTGTACAATAATACTTGAGATTTCTCTAGTTACATACATAAATAACTGGACTTCTTTTCCTCTTCACTTCAAAGGTTGGTGCCTGCCCTCTGCAAATTCCACCACACAAAAAGAAGGCCATGGGGGCCCCGCCACCTTGGCCAAGGTAGCATGGAGTTTCCTGAAGCACTGAGAAAACAGGAATCCTAGAAGTCCTTTTAATAACTCTTGGGAAATCTCCCAGTTCAACTATTTTGCTGCAGGAAAATAAGCATTTCATTAACCTGCCTGTCCTCTTATACTCTGTTTTGAAGTAGATGGTTCATTTAAAAATGTAACAAACATCCTATTTGTATTTACTTTTTATGCCACAAACAATGCACTTGGTATTGAGTTGAACAGGGCTCCAAGAGAAAATGCAATTAATGAATAGTCACAAGGTCACTAATCTGATCAATGCTGGGTGATAGGACATTTAATCTGATTGTCTGTGACTGCAATTGCACAGAGCTTGTGGCAGCAAAGGACTGCATTGGCTGCCAGGAGCATTTGTAAACCATTCATTACTGGAGGTGGGGGTGATGTAAATAGATACGGGAAGAAGAGAAGGTATCCATCGGGAAGCTATCCCACAGAAAGTGTGATACCTCTCAGGCCTGTAACCCTGTGTCCAGCCTCATATTTAAGAAGAAAGTGAAAAACAAATCTCCAGACTTTGTGTCTCATTAGGCAGGTGTTTGGACCCCAGCAATGGAAGACCTTGGCAGAAAGTAGCATCATTAGTTAAAGACCAGGGCTGTGGCAGCAGAGGGAGATCTTCTTCCTGTCCAAGTTGCTGCTCTTCCCTAAAGTTTCCTGAAGAGCCTCTGGCTGATGGGGTAGTCCACCCTCTTCACAATATCCATGGTGACCATTTATACACATTTCCTTCTAAAACTGTAGAGACCCTTCAACTTGCCATGGATTAAAATGTGCAACCCAGATAGGCCTTGCCATGTCTGAGGGACAGGTGGCAGTGGAAGGAGCCCAGACATCCTCAGCAGCGGCATCTCCGGCATCTCCCTGAGGCCATCTGAAGAGCCCAGAATAAACTTGGAGACTTCCCACACTCTGGATTGGCTGGTTCCTTCCCTTCACAGAACTGGAGCATTCTCTCCTGTACTTTGGGGTCAGAGGTAACAGCACTGTGAGGAAACCAGCAGGTAGCTTGGTGTTCTCATGTCCCCACCTCGGTGTCATCCCCTCCCATTCTGCTGCCATGTGGCTTTTTCTTGCTACATGCACCAAACACCTTCTCAAGACAGGAGCACTCCAGCCTAGATATGCAGTGATTGTGAGAGAAGGCCCCCCTGACCTCAAGAGGTCACTTCTCAGTGGGAGAAGACACAAAAGCAAGCACCAATCCAGGAAGAGCCCAGGAGGCAGTTGGCTATGCACACTGGCTTTTTCAAAGTGGCTACCATCCAAGCCTACCATGATGGGGCCTCGCTTGGCCTTTGTGAAAGGTACTCCTGGGCCTGTGGAGGTTACCTGACATGGGAGCCTGTCTGCCCTTGTGTTTCAGCCTCCCACACATTTCATAGTGCTTCCACCACATCTTGATCAATGTTGCAACTAAGTGCACAAACCATCGTGCCAATAGCTGACAGATCAATGGAGGCCCCTGAATGCCAGGTGAGGTGGTCAGAAGCCCAGAAGCTGTTTGCTCAGAGTCTACAGAGGGCTCTCCACATGCACCACCAAGACGCTCAGGTGGCAACTGCTGCACCTGGCTTCTCCCTCCAAATGAGCTGGTGTCTCCACGGTGGTCAAGGCTCCCAGGAAGGCCCAGGATATCTTGGAGAGGAGCAGCTGCCAATCCCTGTGTGTTTTATGAGTTCTTTACTCTGCCAAGATGTTGTATTCTCAGTTAATGAGCAGCTTAAGGGTGCAGATGAGGCGAAAAGCAGAGACTATCAACATTGGTCATAAAACAATATCAACAATAGGAGAGGTTGCCTGGGCGGAAAAACAGCTCAACCCAAAGAGTCTTTTCAAATGCCTGGTTTTGTTTTGAAGTTGCCTGTCTGCTTGTCCCCTCTTTTTAAAAATTTCCTTTTAAAATCATTACAATCGAGCACTTATTAAAATATTGAGATCACAGGAAGTACTTCTATGAGCTATTCAAGTCCAAAAAGCCTCAAAGAAGGAAGATGGGACTCTGACGGTCTAATTGACTTCCTTCTAGACTAAAATTAAAAGCAAGGCAGAGAGAGGGCAGCAGCACTTGCCTTTATTGCTCAATTGCAAGTTTGTAAATAGAGGGCTGGAATAGGGTGAGGAAGGAGGGCCATGATGAGACAATGAAAAAAAAATTAGGTTGAGAGCCAGCAGGTGAATTGTGGGAGTGGCATGGTCGCCCCTAAAGGTGAGGTTGCTCTCAGGGGGGCCCTGCCTTCCAGTCTGGCCTGATGGTGGGGAGCAGCGCGTCTCCCCCTGAAAGTGCCTTCTTCCCTGAGCTGTGCCGCCTGTGCCTCAGGCCTGTGGAGCTGAGGCTCTCCTCCTTTGTAGAATGTAAACAAACCAGAGTCTTCTCCCTGCAATAACCATGACATGAGAAGCCATTTCTTCCTTGTTAACTAGAAAAAGCCCACCCCTGAGAAACCTCGTTCCCAATGCCCGTGCACTGCTAATGGAATTTTTAACTCGCCCTAACCGCACCTGAAGGTAATCAGCTCTGGGCCAGTTGTGCATTCGAAGTCCCTGTCAAGCTGACAGGAGGGCAGAATTAGATGGTTTGATAACATTTCTCTCCGGGGCGCCATCGCAGCAATGTTGAGGCGAGTGCCCGTGGGAAGGACCTTGTCTGGATGTCCCTGCTCTCTACATAGGACCAGACAACACGCCCCTAAGCCCATCCTGACTTACAAGTGTACTGATCCAAGGGGTGAGGAGTGTGGCTTTCACATTATCACTTCCACACTTCTCCCCCTGGAGAAGCAGAGTCTGGTGAGGTTCAGGGTGTTCAAATAAGGCTCTGCCCTGTAAAACCTTCTTCAAACAAGGGTGTATTTCTAGCAGGAAGCAATTTGTACATTCCAATTTTCAGTATTCGCCCCAAGTCATAGGGTGTTTTATAAACAGTGCCCAGTCATGGAAAATGCCAGGCAGGGATTCTAAAGTGGCAGTCTCCTCTTAGCCCAGAACAGTCTTCATGCAGGGAACTTTCACAAAGCAAGATTTTCAAGTGGAAGTCTGAGGCAATTTGAAGAGGGACACTCTTGAGTCACATGTGTAACTTTTTCCCCCCTCTCTTATTTCTAATCCCATTTTAGAAACTTGAAAATGCAATTTTTTCCCTTTACCATTTAATGTTTTTCTATTTGGCAAACATCGATTCTTTTCTGGGTCCCAGATGGAGGCAAAAATAAGTTGTCTGTTTCTTAAACAAAAATAAATAAACAACTTCAATATGTATAGTCCCTATCCTGCCAAACGCTTTTTTTGCGGTATGCCCATGTCACCGAGTGTCAGCTCAGACCATTATTAGCATTTTATAGTTGCTACAGAGCCAACTATTGAGAGAGGAAGAAGCACTACTTTAGATCCCACAAAAATTACAGCTGAAGGAATGAGATTTTTAAAAAATCATATAGCAAGAAATTAAAGATAGGAGTCCAGGAATCCAGGATCAAGATGATTTTCAAGTTTAAGTTCAAACTTGAGGTCTAAAGACTGTGCACTTTCATTTAGTTTTACTTCTTAAACATTTGCCTTTCTAAAGTTTTGTGTTACAGGTCTACTTAAGGTGGAGTTGTTGTGTTTTTAAAAAAAACTCAATTTCCCACTTTAAAAGATAATTATTAACAAGTAGAAAACCATAAGTAAGGGAAAATATTAATAAAACACATATACCTAATATGTATCTAAAATATATAAAGAATGCATGTAGTTAATAATAAGATCAACCAATTAAAAATGAACAAGCCAGTGTACAACCAGAAAAACAGTAGCTGTACTCCATTTGTGTTCAATGAATCAAAAAATTAAATAAAAAAAAATGACCAAGCCAATGGAAAAATGCATCAAAAAAAAAAAAAAAAGAAAGAAAGAAAGAAAGAAAGAAAAGAAAAAGAAAACCCATTGGCTCATGAAAAGATGTTAAACACCAGTGGGTCTTGAGGAAATGCAGATTAAAACTCTGAAGAGAACTTACCACACACCCATTAAGAGTGCTAAAATTAAAGAAAAAGACCATATCAAATGCTGCTGAGGATGTAGAACTGAAACCTTCTCATCCCCTGCTAGTAAGCATATAAATTAGCTAGAGCTGGTGGTGCATGCCCATAATCCCAGCAATTCAAGAGGCTGAGGTGGGAAGATTACAAAGTTGAGGGCAGCCCAGGCAACTGAGTGAAACACTATCTCAAAATAAAATTTTAAAAATGCTGTGGATGTAGCTCAGCAGTAAAGCACATCTCATTTCTTTTGTACATTACCCAGTACCACAAAAGGAAGACGAAGGAGGAGGAGGAAGAGGAGGAGAGGGAGAGGAAGGAGAAAAAGAATGTAAAATCATGCAGCTACTTTGAAAACAGCAGTTTCTTGGGATGCTAAACACATAGTGATCTCACAAGGCATTGATTATACTACTATCAACTCAATACAAATGAAAAAATTTCCATGCGAAAATTTATTCAAAATTGCCCCAATCAGGAAATGACCCAAAGGTCATTAACTGGTGAATGGACATACAAATTGTGGTACTTCCATATGATGGAATACCATTCATTGATAAAAAAAAGGATCAGCAACACAAGTAACATAGATGAACTTCAAGAAAATTATGCTAAGTGAAAGAAACCAGAATCAAGATCCATATTGCATAAAATCACCTATATGACATTCCAGAAAAGGCAAAATTATAGGAATAGGAAATAGATTACTATGAAGAGCAGGAAGGAATTTTTTTATAGCAACTAAGATTTATTAGGCATTACCTTCCAGGAATTACAGTAGATTTGCTACAAGAATTATCTTATTTAATTTGCAGAATACCCCTATGAGGCATGTTCTCTCTTTTTTTTAACTTCTCAAATTTTATTGTGCAGAAGAAAATTTTTGAGGTAATGGAAATAATTTATATGTTGATCATGCTAATAGTTTCACAATTGTATACTTTTGTCAAAACTTATCAAACTATATACTTTAACAGAGTGAATTTTATTGTGCATTTATTATATCTCAATAAACATGATTTTAAGAAAGGAATTGGCAATGTTACCTTTGGTAGGCTGAATAATGACCCCCTGAAATATCTATGCCTTAATCTCTGGAAACTGTGAAAGTTACCTTGTCTGGTAAAAGAGTCTTTGCAGATGTGATTAAGTTAATGACCTTGAGATGGGGAGATTATCTTGGATTATCTTAGTGGATCTTCAATGCAATCACATTGTCCTTATAAGATGGAGGCAGAGAAAGATTTGACACAGAAGATACTAAGGCCATATGACAGAAGGAGAGGGAAACAGAGTCAAAAGGAGAAGAGACTATGCCTCTGCTTGAAGATGAAGGAAAGCAAGGAATGCAGTTCTAGAAGCTGAAGAGGCAAGGGTTAAGTTGCCCCTTAGGGGCTGACCCTACTGATGCTTCAACTTTAGCCTAATAAAGCTGCTTTCAGGTTTTGGACCTCTAGAACTGTACAAAAATAAATTCATCTTGTGTTAAGTCACTAAATTTGTGGTGATTTGTTATAGCAGCTGCAAGAAACTAATACACTAGGGAACAAATAAAAACTAGAACACAGATTGCAATAACAAACTCGATGCCTTAGATGGGCATTCTTAGACATTGGTGTAAGAATCATCTGAGATGCTTTTTGAAACTGGTGTGATCCCCACCTGCAGCCAACACCTCTCGCTCTCTATTCCATATCACCCTTAACTCCCCACTCCTGCCAAAGTGGTGGGCCCTGGGCAAGTGCATTTGGCTTAATGCTAATGTCCTGAGTCTAAACTGAGCGTTCTGTGTCCATAATCACAAGTTGGTACAATTATTGCTTATTTTTCTTAGGTAGAATATTTTATTTTATGGTTAGCCTCTAGCAGATACTCAGCAAGTGCATTTATCTTTTTAACAAGTCCACAAATCTCTCCAGTGGCTTCTGTGTTTGCTAAGTGAATCCCACATCTGTGATTCTTGCAAGAGCCCTACTCTTAACCTAACGTATTGAGAAGCCATTGGTATGGAAGTCTACCTTGGACAATGTCACTCATTTTCCTTTTAAATCCCATTACTTCATTGACTATTTATGTATTTTAGAAGCACTAATGGCAGACAGGCTTTCAGCACCATTAAGGGGAGGTCAGGTGAAACAATTGTCGAAATATAAGCATGAACACTTCTGGAAATTGTGCCTTTTTGATTTTTTTGCTTCTGTATTCTATCCTTGAAGTCCAGAGCCCATCCAGATAAAATGCTGGCATTTGGCAACCCTGTGAACAGCCATGCACCTCCCTCTCTGGCATCCCTTTGTCCACCAGATGCCACTTTGCTCTGACCAGCTGAAACTCCATGTTGAGAAGAGGGGGCTCCCATAAACCAGTGCCAAGGCCAGCTTCCCCTTGGGGCTTGGCAGGATCGGCCATCACTGCAGAAGATGGGTAGGCAACCTGAGGAGCCTTCCATATTAATAATGAGTTCATTGCATTTGAATTTCAGATCGAAATAAGATGTGTATCAATATGCAAAGTCAAGAGCCTGAGAACACACTCTGGTTGCTTCTACTGCATGATAGCTAAGAGAAGCCTGCAAATGTCTAGGCACTAGTGTGAGATTCATTTAACATGGTTGGTGAAGCTGACAGTTTACACAGTTCAAAATCTCATCCAGTTAAAACCCAAGCCCTACCAAATAACAGTTGCAGAGAAAAAAGTGAGGGAGAGGAAAGAGAGGAATTTTAAGGCCAGAATTACAAAACAGTTCCATTTGTATGCAGGCAAATTTATGTTTCCATGAGAATCTGCCAGGCTATTCTAGCAGTTTTAGCAATGCATTGCTCTACCCATGTTTATCAAATATTTAAACATCCCATTTTTATTGAGCCATAATGTCTGCTGAATATGTAAGCAAAAGAAGAAGGATGAATTTTCTTTTTCACAGCAAGATTACAATGGCAACTCTTGGCTCATCATCTATTCCCATTTATAGAATAGTCACATTTGGATTCTCTTATTTGCTAGAAAAATAAATAAATCATTCTTAGTCTTCCATAAATACATATTATGTAGGTCCAGATCAATTGATTGATCTATCACAACATTAATTGATCAACATAGCATCTGTCTGTCCATTTATTCATCTGAGAGAGAAGCAGATGACATATAATTAGTTCCATAATGGAATAACACTTTTTCACCAATTAGCACAGCCATGAATGTGATAAGAAGGTTCTATTTCTTGAAGACAAGTAATATTTATTATTGCATTGTGCCAGCTCTCGCAAATCAGTTTGGGGGCTGTCTCCTTTTGAAAATGAGTATCATTGGTCAGAATATCCATTGTGAATGTGGTGCCCGTGTTATAGTCTGTAAACTTCCACTGCAAATGATTGCAGCTCCAGTAAACTAAACCAGGGTCCAAACCACCTTGCTCATTAGGATGGACAATAATCAGTGATCTAATAAAACGATTGGAGCTGAAATTGTATTTTGCATTCACAGCAGCAATGTAATAACGAATAAGCTGAAGAGATGAATATACATACTCATTTTTCCTCTTCCAACACATACAAACCTCGCTTTTCCGCCTTCTAGCTGTATGAGAGTCAACATGCTGATGCTCTGAAATACAGTAGCAAATGGTGTTTGATGAAGGAGCTGGCTTCTGCTATTAGAGCTTCCCATTCACTGGGGATTAGCTGATGGTTTGTGAAGGTCTCTTGCTAAAAAGGCAGAATCATAATTCCAAGTCCAGAGGTCAGGAATTTATTTTCATAGTGTCAAAAGCATATTTTACAGATGTAATGTGTAATCTGGTGTCTCCTTGCTGAGCAGGTAGGTGTACTGCTTGTTCCAGAGCTAACTGAGATTTTATGACACAGAGTTTGGGTCAAGAATGAAAAGTTTTGAAGATTTACATTTTTCTCCAGCATTGACCTTTTGGCTTTATTCCTTAATTAAGCAAAGACATGGCAGCAAAAGGGAGTATTATGGGCCTGCTGTATCCCCAGGGCGTTATGAGATACCAGACACAGTTAAGCTATCTCAAGACAACCATGTTCTCTGGAGTTACTTTATTGCTATTATAAAAAATCTTTATTATGGGAAAAAATATGTATTTTTATGCCAGAAGAAGATGAAGATGACAGTTAGGCTGTTGAACGGTAGTTTCAGTTGAGCTTCATGCCCACAGAGATTGTAAAACACCCAAGACTAAAGGAGGCCTCCTGATAGAATCTTAAGAAACCTAAAGGGGTATATTAATCTTTGTGAAATTCACAGTTGGAACAGGTAACCATTAACTGGCACTTTCCAGTTATCAAGATATTTTATGAAACTGAAAAAAGTCCTATTACACTTGCTAACAGGGCCAACTTTGGGGGGGTGTGGCTAATGAAATCATCTCCTTCCAGATTGTCTTGACAATAAGAACCCTGAGATCCTGAGTGCCCAAAGATGGCTGCTGTTTTCTCCACGTGCTGCCTAGCAAAGCGCCCTGCAGAAGCTACCTTCCTGGGAGCTTATTTTTCTTTTACTAAGAGAAAGAAGACTATTAACTGAAGGGCTGCTTTTTTCTTTTCCATGGAGGATCTGGCATTTTTCGATTTCATCTGATCAGTTTTTTTTGTTTGTTTGTTTTGAAAAGCAGTGCTGGGAATCAAACCCAGGACTTGACCACATTCTGAGCCAGCTCTCTCCCACTGAGCTATATTCCCAGCCTCTTTTTTTTTTTTTTTTTTAAAGCAAATAGTCTGCTTTCCCCCACCCCTGAAAAAAAGACCTTAAACTACTCACATGTCTTTCCATTGATTAATCCACTTTGTTACCAGGAAAAGTGCATATACTTGCTATCTACTAATCTTTTTGTTTATTATTTTTATTTCTGTCCCATTGAATTCCAGAGGGAGTTTTGAGTGGCTCTTGAATTTCTCTTCCTCTGGTTTTTACTAGTAGGTCTTCTAGGAACCACCTCCTGGTAGTTGACATATCTCTTATGTATCTCACCTGGGAAAAGATAACAAAATTATTTCCCTTCTACCCATGCCAGGGAGAACCACACTTCAGGTTCTGAACTGGGGAAATTCAACAAGCAGAAGGCAAAAGAGTTGTGGTCTTGGGACCGGGGATTATAGCTCAGTTGGTAGAGTGCTTGCCTGTCAAGTCCCTGGGATCAATCCCCAGCACTGCAAAACAAACAAACAAACAAAAAAACAAAAAACAAAAAAAAGAGTTGTGGTCTTATCTGGCATATTCCAGGTCAAGAAGTAGCCAAGAAGCTCATATTTTAAAGAAGCTCACAATATAGATTCCCTGGAAGGCAGTGTCATTGTTCCTCCATTTGTGACATGCCACTTTAGAGCTGACCCTTTGATTGGTGAGGTACTAGTATACTTTTAACTATCAAAGCCAACCTTTTGGCCTCTTCACAAGAATTAAATTCCATTAAAAAAACAAGGGGAAAAACAAAAATCTATAAACAACAAAACCTTGTGTGTTTCTTTATAAAGAAAGACTAATTTTCTGAAATAAATTATTTTATCATCACTTTGCTAAACAGATTTCACACAGGAGGTCTACTGCTCTGGACTGTAGATGTCCACCTAAGATCAGAAGCTCCAAGTGACCTAGCCATCCTCCTTTTGCTGTAAGGACTTATCATTTATCTTTCAACCCGAGGTTATAGTCCAGTTTTTAGTTATTTCATTTTATTTTTTAGCACAATAAGACTGCATTCCAGGGATTTGGAACAGTCCCTGGGAACATAATGGGATTTCATCAGTTGACATAATAAGTTATTTGTGCAGAGTCTATTTTGGATATTGTGTGGTAGAAGGGACAGCAAAAGATACAAGATGAGACACCATCCTTGTTTCTGTCGAGAATGTCCAAGTGATGAGGGCAGAGGAACACATTCCTTTTTTCCTCTGACCCTGCAAAAATGGAAAACTGATCTTATCATTGGACTCTGACTCAGCAAGAGAAGTTCCAGCTGGATCTAAAGGGGATTTGGGTGTGGGGAGGTATAAGAAATTATAGAAATTCTTATAGCTAATTAAACTCTCTTCAGCCTATGTTCAGAATCCTTTCCTCATGGTGGAAAACTTTTGCTGGGTACCAGTTTCCTAGCAAGAATGCCACTTTCATCTTCTGTTTCATTAAATTAATTAAATTTCATTAAAGTCTTAATTTGAACAGAGTTTGCTTCTTGGTGTTAAGTTTCCTCCACCTAAGGAAAGATGCTCAAATTATGCCCGTTGTAATCAGACCAATCAGTACATAGTTCCATGTTTCTTTCCAGAAACCAAGTGGCATCGATAGGTCTTATGAGCCACTCCAAATGTGCAGATATCTCCTTCTGTTGCAGAATAATCCCAGGAGATTGATGCCACTGAATGTTCCCAAAGCATAGCAGCCAAGTACATGGATTCAGAATCTCACCATTTCATTTTATCAATTTTCAGAGCTTATTGAGTTACTTGTGTGTTCCTTCTCTTCCAAAACACTGTGCGCTCTTCCTGTGGTGCTCTTTTATTTTGAAGACCCTGATGCAGGCACCCAAGAGTCCCGGGAAAAAGCCTTCCTATAATGAACCAGTGTGAGCAATGTAGGAAAAATATGGTGCAAAGCGAACAGAAAAGCAAGTTCTAATTTTTCTGCTTCCAAAGGATTATATCAAACAGGTTTAAAATAATGAAAAGTATCTGGTCTCTGCATGTGGTAGCAGAAAAGAGACTGCCACCAATGACACAATGTTGTATGGACTGGATATATTGTAAGACACTTGAAATGCTATGTACATAACAAGGTTAGACTAGTTGGCCCTAAGAAGCAAAACAGACCAAAGCAACTTGTAAATTGGCACTTGGGCTCAAGGTTTGAATGGAAAAAGCCAAGAAGTAATAAGGTGAACACATAGTCCAGGTATTATTTCTTGTTATTATCACCAGCTTTTTTCTGCCTCCCCCTCCCACTTTTGTTATATATGCTGCTGAGAAGATGTAGAAAGAATTGAGCAAGGCAAGTAGGATAAGCATCTGCAAGGGAAAGCTTACTAGTAATTGATCATTCATAAGACGTACCTAAAGGCAGAAATGAATTGTTACTAGAAGGAAATACAGAATTGATATCATGCATATACACATATGCATGTACACACATACTCCACTGAAGCTAGTTCCCGGTCTTATGCTTGATTAGCAGAAACTATAAAGTTTACTTTATTGACTTGGATGGAATCCCATTGTAGGTGCTGCTATTTGACTTAATTAGGTGACAGGCCTAGGGTTCCGTAGCTTCAGTAGGGAAGAAATCCCCACTCTTTGCACTGGGCAAAGTATTTTAGTATTGCAGGATTCCTGAGCCTTCCAAATTCCAGCAGCCATGAAGGTGCTCACCAAAGAAAGCATTCACTGTTCATTTTGTGGTGATCAAGTGCTAAAGCTTTTCTTCTTCTTGTTTCTTTTCTAAGTTTTTTTTAAACGTGTGAGTCCAGAACTTTAACCTGTATCCATTTTGCAAGAAAATTATGTCTATATCTGACATTATAGCATGATTAGTTTGCAGCATTTCAAATGGTTTCTGATCTAGAACATAAACTTGTCAACGCTTTGTATTAGCGTTTTAGCCCTTGATTCCAATACTGAAAGAAGGACTGTAATCACTAACAGCAGTCTTTTCCCTGATTTTGTTGTAGTGTCATTAGAACTCTGTTGGGATGTTTACCTCTCATCCCTTAAGAAACTGGGTTACTTCCTACTCCGTCTGAACCCCGCGGGGAAGTCAGAAAGCCAACGTTTGAGGTAACGTGGCAATGCATTTTAAGAAGAATCAGCTCCTAAGAAGTGGGGAGAAAATATATTACCGGACCTTGCAGAGGCAAACACACCCCAGCAGGTTGGAAACGGCAAGGAGTGGGGTCCCGCTGGCTGCGGGTCCCTATCCTGCCCGCCCCTTGCGCGGGCGTCGGTTGCATCAGGCCCAGTCCCTGTCGCCTCCGCTCCCGGGGGAGCCTGGGCCCTCACGCTCCCTCCAGGATGGGACAGGATATGACAGCCCGGTTTGTGCACCAGCATCCTTAATATTTCCTTCCTTTCAGAAGCAAATAGAGCGTTCCCTTATCTGAATGCTAATTTCCTAGTTAAAAACCCTCCCTTGCTGACAAGGGACTGAAAGAGTTTTAAATCACAGATGTAGAGTATCAAATGCAATAATGCTCTTGCAATAGTGCATTGAAGCCTCAATTAATTAACCCTTGGGCTAAGTAGGCAGGTACATGGCGGTGGCCGCAGGCGGTGGATGGATGAGATTTAAATGTGCATCTCATTTCCCCAGCACGGAGCATGCCGTTTGGTTCAGAAAGGAGTCATTTTGCACACTCGCCTCATTTACTCGCCGCTTTAATCCTCCTAATTCCACCTGAGATCGGGGGAGAATTGAAAAGGAAGGCGAGGAGCAGGGTCTGCCGGACCGGCTTTTGTTACGCGCTGTCCCCGGGGGCCCGCGTCGCACCGGGCCGCGCGGGGGCTCTCGCCTTGTGAGCGGTAGTCAGTGAGAAACCTGCACTTCCAGATTTGATCGACGAGGACCGGGCGGGTTTTACATGGTTAGGGAGTGCGGGCAGTTCTGGAGAAGGATGCCCAGCCAAGCCCGCCCTGCTCGGGTGCCGGGTCCTCAGCCTAGGCCACAGCCCATGCTAGAAACGTGGGGCGAGGCCGCAGCGCCCAGACGCCCAGTGGGCATGCAGGTGGCTCCCAGGCTCCGATCCCATGGCACTTAGGATCCCATCGCCTGGGTTCGGGATCCGCCTCCCACCCACCGCCCCGGCCGGGCTCCGGGTCCCGCGCTGACGGTGTAACTCTCCAGCTCATTTCTCTCCACGCGATTTACCATCTGTGAACTCGTCTTTAACCTAATAAAAATCATCTAGCTTTTGACTAACAAGAAAAGGAAACAGTGCTCATTGTGGGGTTTGGGGAAAATGGCTTCGCTAATGTGCAGGATGAGAACGGAGTGATTTATAGGCGGTTTTAACTGTAGGCTATGATTAGGGGGCTGGTAGTAAGTGCATTAGATGTCTAAGTGTGGCAATAGAGTAAATAGGCGTTTTATTTATCGCAGTGCCAGGGGCCTCTTAGCGGAAGAGCGCTTCTCCAAATTGAAATATAGCAGAGTTTACACTCCTGATTAGGGCTTCAAGCGCAGAGCCCAAGGCTATCAGCTAAGCAGAAACAACGCTCGCTGACACCTAATTGTCACTGGATTAATGTGCAAACAGGGACAGCGAACAGCAACAACAAATAACCTAGTGTCAGAGCCGTTGGTGGCAATGTCCACTCGTAGTGACTTGGGGCCAAATTGGAGTTTATATGTCAAAACGGGCTCGGATCAATGTGTCGGGCTCCTCCTGCAAAGGGCTGGATGGAGTCGTGGCAGTTGTTGATCTATGCGCGTGTGTGGGCATATTATGTGCCGGCGAGTGGAAGGGAGCAGGCAGACGGAGGAGGTGAAATGCCTTTCCATTAATTTTTTTTCTGCTTTATGCTCCCGAATTCACAGCTATTAAGATAAATTTATGTGAATCAGGTCTTTCTCTCCAGGATCTTGTGACTTTCGCCTGTCTCCATATAAAATTTAATAACCCTGTTTGTGAATCAAATCATTCCCACAACAACAGATTCAATCTGGGTTGCCACCTGTCTGGCTTTGGACAGGAGCAACCGAATTGGGCAGCTGGGTTCCAGCTTTTCATGTGGGTTGTTGGTTGGTTGGCTGCCTGGTAGGTCAGTTTGCCCTGGGGTTTTCAAAGCAGAGTTAGATGTGGCTGACATATGAAGGGGGAGAGAGAGGACAGCCTTCCATATTCCCCTGGACCACTCCCGCTTTTCTTTAAGCGATCAAATTGGTGGCAGCCCCATTTAAAAAAAAAACACAAGAACTCCTAAGAGTCTACAGCAAATGGAGGAATAGGTTACCTTCCAAGAAGTTCTTATGCTCACTCATTTTTCTTCTACAATTAGCCATTTAGGGAGGGAAAAAGTCACAAATACATGAATTATGTTCCTAAATGTATTTCTAAAGTTCTTAAGTTTTATTGAGCATGAAAGTTGGTCTTTCCCTGTATTAAGGACTGAAGAAGCTATAGAACTAGCTAGTAGCTCAATGGTGCAAAGTCTTATGATTTAAACTTGACATTTGCAATTTTTTGCTGTAAAATATTACTTTCTTTATTTCAAGACTTTAGTTGAAAACCTCGTAATTTCCTTTAAGCTCCATTTGATTGTCAATTGCACAACTCTCTCTAAAGCTTAGGGCTTATGATTTCCATACACACATGATTTATGTTTTTTGTGTCACAATATAATGTGCCTTGGTACAGCTCCCACTTATTTCTCTTGCATCATGAGAAATTCCCTTTTAGGGGCTGGGAGTTTTACAGTGAAGCTATGAAAAAGTTGTGACCTGGCTGTAGATCTCCCTGAATTGTCTGAAATTGCCTTTTTTGCTGCCATTTCTAGCCTTCTGGGCCACTCTACTTAATGTGTTTTCAGAAAATGGTGTCCTGACTATCTGCATATTTGGATAATAGAATGAAATAAATTTCAACATTGGAAATTTCAATAGATGGATACAGAAAGTCCATACATTGCCTCAATATGGGCAAAGGGATAGCAAAATGGGTTCTTCATGGAACCAAATGGGCAAGGGGGGAATCCCCAAAACATTTTACTAATGACATGCTGGATGAATTCATGGATTCCAGTTGTAAAACTCTAACGTCATCCAAGCTGCTGACAAGCATAAAATTTAATTTAATGCTCCACATTAGAACAATACTTAACCAAAATGTCACAAGTAGATTTTAAGTTTGAAAAACTAGTTTTAAGTTTGAAAAATTAATAATATGTATTGCTATGGTAAGGATTGGAATTCATGAAGGAATATTTTGTTGGACCTAATTATTGCACTTTGTTGATCCTAGAACTGGAAGGAAATGTAAGGACAACCAAACCTTACAGCTCCACTTCCATATGAAGAAACTAAGGCCCAGAAAGTTTGGAAGTGTTACTCAAAGCAACACACACACACACACACACACACACACACACACACACACCAATTAAATCTTCCAATTATTCTTCATATACATTGTTGTCCCAATCAAGTCATAAACATTGAAAATATATGAGAAAAATATCAAATGTTTTTGCTCTACCTTGTCAACAGCAATTATGCAGGCATTTATAATAATTAAATTTTTTTCTGACACAGAAGCTGGGGGTGTAACTCAGTGGTAGAGCACTTGCCTATCATGTAAGTTGGGTCCAATTCCCAGCATGAACAAAAGATTAAGAAAAGAAGGAAGGAAGAAAGGAAGAGAGGGAGGAAGGAAAAATAAATAAATTTGCATACAAAACTTTGGTTTAAGAAATAATTTTAAATAAGTGTTATGCTTTCATTCCTTATCTAGCAATTATAAAACAATTCACATTTTAAAGAAGTTGTCCACATTTGAAAGTATTGCCATGCCTCAGTTACTTAAGGTTGGGTTAATATTATTCCTCGTCTAGTTTCCTGCTTCTTTTATGTTCCACTCTTAACTCCTCTATATTTTGACTTTTTGCTTTCTCCTTCAGACTCTACAAGGAGGAAATTAAGACTCAAAGAAGTTAACTTAATCATTGCTTAATAAAATATTTCATAGAGAAAATGGGACAGACCTACAAGATAGAATGGAATTTGATTGTTTTACTACTCCATGGCTCTCCCTGGCTCTCAGGAATAATTTAGCCTGTAGACAAAAGATACCATTTGATAGATTTTAAAATAATTCTGCTGGAAAGTTACAGGTTTATTTGTATATGAATCACTCTGAGTTATTATGATTGCCTTTGGGGTATAAACCTCACAATTCTGAATTATTAAGCATCTGCCCTGATGGTAGCTAGGTTTTAAGAGAAGTTGAGTGAACTTAAATCAAATTATATCATCTAAGAAAAAAAATTAGTACCCTCAGAATTTGGGTGTGACTATCTAAATCTAGAACTAACCTGAAATTTCTACCACTGGGATCTGACTCCAGGGAAACTGCTAAATCTAAACTGGGACTCCAGTGGAGCTGTAGGCCTAGAGTCTGAGTTACTGTGTACACTGATCAGATCCATTCACCTCTCCACCTCACCCCACCCTGAGTTCTTAAGAAAATTTCAAAACCAGTCATTATCAAAATAACCTGTACTCTGTGACTGGAAAGTTTCAAACAATAAGTGGATTAAACCTGATTCTTACTCCATAGGCTTAAATGATTGTCTAGAACTCTATGAAAGGAAGTAAGAGGGAGAAGCTAGTGTGGAATTATTTTCATGATGGGAGCATCATTGGTCCCAGGTAAACATTTTGGGAAGTATTCTGACAGACAGTAACCAAATTCATTTAGAAGAGAAGAACCAGGTGCCAAAGGGGAAAGATCATTGAAGTGGGACAGGTTGGAGGGCTGGGTTGTGGTTGGAGCAATGGGACCACCTGGCAGGGTGATCTTGAGCAATTCACTGTCCAACAGGCACAAATTGTAGTTTCCTAACCAATCTTCAACCAAGGAACTCGTCACATAGTTTCTGAAGGTGTGGTCCAGGAGCCATTAAAATCAGCATCTGAAACTCTGCCAGGTGATGTGTTCTAGAGTTGAAAATGTTTGGACCAAAGGATCTACACATATTTTTTTTTTTAAATGTGAGGTTTGTAATCACTTACCCTTTAGCAATTTTGAACTATAATACTACAGTTTGTGGAAAAGACTTGAAGAGTCACTGATGACTGATTTAAAATACCCCTTAAGACCACAGGGGTACTTCATTAGGCAAACTCTTCAGAGAACTTTCTTCTACGATTACACATCCTCTTGGAGAACTTTAGTGGTTGTCTGCTCTTTAAGGTTCTCTCGGCCTTACAAAACAGCATTACTTTTCTGTAACTAACAAAAATAGTTTGTGGATTTAAAATACTAGGAAACATCCTCTTCTATTTCACTCACCTATTGAAATTCCTATGTTGTGCCTTTAAGAAGTTTCAGGAGTTCAATATTTCTTGCATTTTGTTTATTTTTTTGCATTTTCAATTTGGAGACAAAATTAAAACCCAGAATAACTCAAGTCTATATTCCCTTAGGATTATACAAGGAGCCCAGTTCATTAACATCATAAAATGATATGCATCTACATATTTCCCTTACATTTAAACTTAATTAAAGGCAGACAAGTTAAACTGTGTTCCAAACATGCATATTATTCTTTGGCAACCAATTTGTAGAAATCACTGTTTTCTTATTCCAATGCCATAGAGCTAATTTCATTTTCCTAACAGAATTTTAAGATCCAAAAGACATTTCCTATAAGGGGGCTTGCAAGAAAATGTGTACATCCATTTGAGTTCTTGCATGGTTAAAAAAAATCAAAGCAAAACTATATGCGGTAAATTTCTCTTTCTATCCTGTTTAATATCAGTCATGGAGGAACAATATATTGTGAGCTTTCTGTATTCTCTTTGGAAGGCAGGATTTTCTCCCCTTACTTGAGGGAAGTTTTTCCAAGAGCACATCTTTTTAATGGTATTCTTTCCCCTTCTCAGTGAGGAACTATTGATTGAGTGGACACCGCTTACAGTAGCTGTTCTGAGCTGCCAGCAGCAGAGTTTCCTGTGATTGATTTTATATAGCACCTTTTATACTTGAGAAATCCCAAAGCACTTAACAAAGCGGTGAGTGAGTTTGATGCTGATAGTGATGGCGTAGGCAAACACCGGCGATGGCATACACCGCAGGCCACTCACACTACTGCAGACCTTCAAACTCTCCAGAGGACCCGTTGGTCGGGTCACCACCGTTCTCTCTGATCTGCCTAGAATCTCCAACCTGGAAAGGATGTCTAGTTATCTTTGGGGATATCCTTTAGCCATTACCTGACCAATTCCTAAACTTCTCAAAACAGTTGGCAGGCCACTCTGGGTGGCTTCAGACAAGCTACTTCCTTTCTAAACCTCTAATTTCTCATTGGTTCCATAAAAGGGTTATAGGTGGTCCTGTCTAGTCAGAAGTTATGAGACCCTGATTTCTCTAGTATTTCTTGAGCCCAACTGGTGTCAGTCATCTGCCCTGGAGAGAGAAGACTCTTCAGCTGACTTTAGTATTAGATGCAAAACCAAACAAGAGGGTATCTCAAGAGATGCATAATGTGTTTCCCTGCAGGAGGATCCATCATTGCTCACTTCTTCAACACATAAAACATAACCCCTCAATAGATGTTGGTTGAGTGAATACATGAAAATGAAAAATGTCTTGATCTGAAAAACGTAGATTGCAATACAGTGGAAGGGATGTTCATGGCCTAGCATGGTCTGTCTCAGGGATGAGTATGCAAAATAAGTCACTCTGTCCATATAGAAACAATAAAAGTGGGACAGAATCATTGTCTTTTCCTCCTCTTTCTATCCCTAGTTTTAATGCAAGAAGCTGAGGCAGATTGTTTTGACTTGCTGGTTGGGGAAAAGAAGGAGGAAATTGACAAGGTAAGAGGAACAGACCTTAAGCTCAGAGGGAGAAATGTGGTCTCTGAACCTCCAGAAAAAGGAATCACAGGGAGGAGAGATGGGAGTCTCAGAGGAGAGGGAGCCTGGCACTCTGTGCAGGTCTGGAGGTGACAAGGAGACTGTCATTAAAGACACAGAAAGTAGGTCATCATATTCTTCTTAGAAACCAGACTATTCTTCCTCTCATTTCCATAGTCATGAGTTTCCTTAGTGGACCTTAAAGGAAGCTGGAGGACCACTGAGGGGGTAGAGAAAGCCACCCTCAGTCCTACAGTCCCTTAGGGTTAAGGGGAGGAGAACAGTGGCAGCAGCACGGTAACTCTGAGGAAGGGCTCTATAGCCAGGTGTCTGGGTGCATTACACGTTTTGTCACCTAGTAAGCTTGTCAGAAGATGTAGGGTTCCTTGCCTTGAATTAAAGTGTGTGTGTGTGTGTGTGTTCCTTTTTACCTCTGTTTTCTTTTCTTAAAACATGTCCACAGGCCGGGCAGGGTGGCGCACGCCTGTAATCCCAGCACTTGGGAGGCTGAGGCAGGAGGATCGTGAGTTCAAAGCCAGCCTCAGCAACTTAGTGAGGCCCTAAACAACTCAGTGAGACCCTGTCTCTAAATAAAATACAAAATAGGGCTGGGGATGTGGCTCAGTGGTGGAGTGCCCCTGGGTTCAATCCCCAGTACCAAAAAAAAAAAAAATGTCCCTGGCTTTGAAATTTATTTTCATGCAAATGATCTATTGTTGTCTTGTGTAGTGCATTGACAAATGTTATCTCCATTGCTCTTTAAATGGCCCTGAGAGGCCAATGGTATTATTATTCCCATTTTACAGATGAAGAAACTGATTCCCAGAGAGGGTAAGTGGTTTGCTCAAGGGTACACAGCTAACAAACCGTGGAGCTGGAATTCAAACTCAGATTGCTAGATGTCATGTCTCAGTCACTGTCCACTGTGTCTTGCTGTCTCCATCTCAAACTCAGGAAAAACAAATCCTGCTTGCAAAAAGAAACTTTACTGTTACGATACTGCAGTTTTTGAAGGAATGGGTTATGAATGTTTATTGTTTACTTTTGAGCTCAAACCACACAACTGCTGCTTATTACCCTAAGCTATCAGCTAAAATACACTTCTTTTTATTTCATGGGCTTCTTTTTAGGAACAGGAATAAATGCATATGATTTTCACTCATCAGGTTCATGGCTATGTGTATTGACTCTACTTGGGGCATCGTCAAAACCTCAGTGACCCATTGCTAAGTTAGAGCCCTACGTCCACTGGGCTGAACCAGTGGACTCCAAGTCCCCATTTAGTACCCAAAGACTGTGATTGCAAGTGAGTAACCCTCAGCTAAAGAACAGGAGCAAGCCTGGGTATTGTGACTAGCAACTGAGTTCAGATCCACACTGCCATATTGGGAGCAGCAGTGGCTCAAAGTTGGACCCAGGAACTCAGAGGACAGAGTCAGAAGGAGTACAGAATCTTGTGACCATTCCCCAAAGGCTGTGAGTTGCTAGCAATTGTTTACCTCGTTACCTTTTATTGGTGAATTTCGAGCTGTGTTCCTTGTGTAATATGAGTAGCTTACAGAATATCTACACATGACTTATCCTTCCTTCTATTCATGGCGGGGGGAATTCAATTTCAGTAGACAGAAGTCAAATGGACGTCTCTGTGGCACAATGGGTGATCAGGTTCTATTATCAAACAGACTGCATTAGAGGAGATCTGAAAATACCAGTGTGCTGTATTCTTGGGAGGCTGCAAAGGAAGTAATTCTAGAGACTTTAGAGACTTAACTGTTAAGGGAAATGCAACCTAAGGGTTGGGAGGGCCTCCTATGCTTCTGACTGGCATGAATGAGCTGAACAATAACCAAATTAAGAGAACCAGGGTCCACCTAGAGGGGGTGCGGAGGAGTATGGATCACATGGCAGTTTTGTTTGGAAGAAAAGGCAGTCAAAGCCACAGGGAGCCCTTGCAAGGCCAAAGGAGAGAAAGTTGTTCCCTTGGAGAGAGTGGCATTTTGGAAAACTGAAAATCACTTCAGTAAGATTGTATGTGAGAATCTTTGTAACCAAAAAGAAATACAATAAGCCTCTCAGTTTGAAGGTTTCTTCAATATTTTACAAATCACACAATCATCTCCAGCTTTTGGCACAAAGAAAAATCCACATGACAAACCTTACGGAACATTAGCGATATCAAGATAAGCTACATCTGCCGAATACCAATGAAATTATCCCTACCTGCTGCTGGTGTTTTTGAAAATGTGAGGCAGAGGGTCCATTTTTTTTCCTGTTAAAAATGGAAATCGGTGTTTGAGTATTCCATGAAGTTCTTCAGGTTCATTAACAAGGTCAAAATCAATGTTATTTTACTGTTTGGAATCATTTTTGGCGGAACAATGAAAAGAAACCATAGTAGAAGTAGTCTTAATATAATCATTTTCTTTTCATTGTTCTTTATGGGAAAATAATTTGGCCCGAAATTTAGTGGTCCCATCAGGGAGGTGATATCTTTAAAAAGGTGGTCTGAAGGACAGGTTTTACTGTACTTTAATAGGCTTATAGATTAATATAAATCTTAATATTCATAATCTTTACCATTTCTTTTCTCAATATCTGCTCCATCTATACATCTATTTATAATGTATGTTTCAAACACAAGATATCCTTGATTTTTATTGAATATACTGATGGTGCTATAGGGACACCCACTTGACCTAGTTTAAAAGAAAAAAAAAAGAGAGCCAAGGGGTCAAATTTATGGATA
Organism: Glaucomys volans; assembly: GCA_020662805.1. Lineage (NCBI taxonomy): Eukaryota > Metazoa > Chordata > Mammalia > Rodentia > Sciuridae > Glaucomys > Glaucomys volans. The sequence goes on along the minus strand of JAJEJO010000936.1, from coordinate 246,780 downwards.
ATTTACCGCTGAAAACAGATTTTTGCAGATAATGCAATGGCCAGAGAACAAGGCTGTCTTTGCAAATTTACCATGCATTATCATTTGTGTATGGCCAGGTTGGTAAAAATAAATGTGTATCTCAGTGCCAAGTGTGTTCTGCAGACAATCATGATGAAATATGGACTTCTTACCTGACAGCTTGATTTTTCTAGCCAAAACATGGAACATTTTCAAGCTATATATGTTCACAAGAGAAAATCACACTGATAGCAAAATGTGAAATTTACTTATTGGCTAGAGACAAAATATGTAGATATGCAATGTTTGACATGAATAAAGAAATACATGCTAATTTATTTTTATGTGGCTATTTAAAGGAAACATTACTTAACTGATTTGGGTTTTATTTTGATTCTGAGATTCCCAGTTTCCCTGTCAGCATTTAAGAAATTAATTAGTTGTGTGTGTATAAAATCAATATATACTGTAAAAATGTATAAATGTAAACATGTTGTTTTCCTGATTATAAAAATAACACATCCTCGTTATAGAAAACTTACAAAATATGGGGAAAAACTCAATAGTCTACCACTCAGAGATAATCACATTAGCACTTTCCTCTGTATTGTTTTCCACATTTCAGTCTCCTGTATGTATAAACTTGAATATAGATTTTTATTAAATTCCATTGTATGATGCCATAACTTACTTCACTATTTTCTACTAACTGGATGTCTTATGGTTTCTTGTTTTTTCCTATTGTAAATATGAAAGAGAAACATCTTTTTACATAAGGCTTTGTTTACATCCCATCATCTTCCCAGGAGCAAGTCTCAGAGATGGAAATACCAGATTAAATGGAGTGACCATTTAAAAAAAATATTTAGGGCTGGGGTTGTGGCTCAGTGGTAGAGCACTTGCCTAGCATGTGTGAGGCACTGGGTTTGATTCTCACCACCACATATAAATAAATGAATAAAATAAGATCCATCAACATCTAAAAAATATATATTTAAAAAATATTTTTAGTGGTAGATGGACACAGTACCTTTATTCTATTTATTTTATGTGGTGCTGAGGATTGAATCCAGTGTCTCACTCATGCAAGGCGAATGCTCTACCACTGAGCTACAACCCCAACCCCTGGAATGACCATTTTTAAGGCTTTTGCTGTGTATTGCCAAATCACTTTCCACAAAGCCTAGTCAATAAGTGTAAACTTATTCTAAAGAGATTTGATGTATTTTGTCCACACTGTAGGAACAAGGTAATTTCAGAGTTCCCAAGCAGATTCCCTGTGATTTGTAATGACATTCAAGAAAGTGTTTCAGAAGACTGTTTCTAGTTCTGGTTGATCACATGAAGGGTTTTTTCTTTTTTAAAACTATGTGGCCTTCAGAAAGGACATTTAGTATTTCAAACATTAATTGAAAAAAGAGAAAATAACTTGGCTAATTGCCTGGGCATCTTCTTTACATAGATATGATATATACGTACATATATATGTTTTTTCTAATTTATGTGCAATTAGAAAAAACTTGAAATTGTTACTAGAAAAATGGTACTTTATGGGGCTGAGTGGCTCGGTAGTAGAGCACTTGCCTAGCACATGTGAGGCACTGGATTCAATCCTCAGCACAACATTTAAAAAAATGAATAAAAAATAAAGGTATACAACTAAAAATATTTTTAAAAAGAAAAAAGAAAAATGGAACTTTAAAAGTATTTATATACTCCCCTGCCTGCCCAACTTTCCACTTTGTTGGCTTTCTGTGTTTTGTCCCCTGTTCCTTAGTCCTCTAAGATATTTGGTCCTGTGCACAATGTTATATTTACTGCTGTCCCCTGTGTGGGCCAGGTTGTGGGTTGCAAGTGCTGATACTGTGTATAGAGGTCTGGCTCTCTGAAGACCGAGGACAGTCTCTGCCTTTGTGGCTTCTCCCTCATAGTTCTGGCATCCTACACTTGCCGGGTTCCCAGTACCAGTTATGGGACAGCATTGCTTACTCTACTTGCTGCTGTTTAAATCCATGGTGGGTTAAATTGTCAGTTGCTCCAACATTTCCCAGTATGGGTCTCCATGCTTTGGCTGTAGTGGTATTAGGAAATCACATAAAGGAAGGAAAGCAAAAGGCAGAGTAGACACAGTCCCATTCCCATTTAAATACAAGGCCAAGGGTTGCCATTTAATCTTCCATTTTCTGCTAGTGTATGACTTTAATCATTTTTTGTGGCTGGCATTTTACAGATCTTCTTTGCTTTCTGGCTCTCTAGCAACAAAATTCCATTTCTGCAAAGCAAAAGTGGCCATTGCAGAAGGTATCTTTCTTTGTATTCCTTTGGTCAACTTTAGAATACCTTTTATTATAGGAGGAAGGAAAGAATGAAAGGTTTTACATGGAAAAGGAACTGCCTCATCAGAAGGTGATCCAGCACTGACCATGGCTGTTAATGACCAATTCTGAATGCTGTTCCGAAAAGGGCAGTCCTGAGAAAAGTCTGAAGACTGGGGACTGGAGAGAGGTCCTGAAGGGAACTAGCCAGCCTTAAGTAATGTCTGCTTTTGTTCAGAGACTGACTGTATGGCACATTTGTAACCTTTAATTCATTTGAAATAGATCCTCTTACTATATCTCAGAGTAGTTTACAACTCTGTATGTATATAACATCTTAACGTTGGTGGAACTAGGAGTTAGTAAGACAAATATGAATACTGCTCTCACAATGCATGCCTTACAAAAGATATTTATGAAGTTCTGTTATATATAGAAATATATTTAGCTACCAACTTTACTGTCATTGTGGAAAATTGCACAAAACCAATATCTGTAAGTGAATAATTTTACATATAGTTAGTGTCTTTTTTGATTAAGAAAGTCTTTTAAAGAACATATTAATTATGCATCTTATGTACCCTATGTGGCTAAAGCAGCTCTGTGAATAGAGACCTGCCAATTGTTTTTAAAATAACAGAGTGCAGCTGTGATTTAACAAAACAAAACAAAAACAAAAACAAAAAAACTGAAAAAAGAAAAGAAAAAAGAAAGAATGAAGAATATCTGGAAACTATTTTAAAAGAAGAGGGAATCAGAGTAATAGCTCAGTTGGTAGAGTGCTTGCCTCACATGCACTAAGGCCCTGGGTTCAATCCCCAGCACCACAAGAATAAAACAAAAAAAAGCAAGAGTTAATATTTTATTTTCAAGTCTAGGCATTTTTGGCCAAGCAAATGTGTGGGACACAGTGGAGTGAAGGCTGTGTCCTTCCTTGCAGAAGTGTTTCCTGGCTAGGACTTTCCCAATCAGTGGCAGTTTATGTATGGGAAAACCACCATGGACACTGGAGAGGAGGACACACAACAAAAGACATTTTTGTTGTTGTTGTTGTTGTTGTTGTTTTCGGATTTAGTTGTAATGGGAATAATTACTGTTTCTAAATGTAAACTTCAGGTCATAAAACCCAAAGCACCTTCCTGAAACATTTGAAGGAAATAAGTTTACCATTAAACTAGAGATTGTCTTTGTTTCTCAGAAACAAAACCGAATATTCTGTCCAAGAATACACTCCTTGGAAGTATTTTCCTGAAGAGCATTCGACTCTTCAGTGTGTGGTGGGCAGGTCCCATCTGTGTTCACTGCTTTGTGGGCTCCTCCAGGCCTCGGTTGGTGGCTTTGAATGGGGCAGCTTCACAAAATCTGCATGAAAATTGGGAATTGTCGGAGTAATTTGCCATTTACTAACTCACTCTCTATGCCTTTTGTGTTTTGATCAATAAAAACTTAAATCCTTTACCCAGTTTAGTAACAGCCTATTCTAAAGCATTATATTCCCCCTAATCTTTTCGAGTTCTGGTTGTACAGTTATCCATTTTCAATGATATTCATTTTAAAAGGTTAACAAACGAGAAACTAAACCAACCATACAAATAACAGCCCAAAGAACACTTTCCAAAATGTGTTGCTGTAGTGCCATTTCAAATTTAATATTCATGCAGAGGAAAGCTAAAGGCCACCAAACCAGGTGGATAAAATAGTACTGCATTTTATGACTCATTCTTAAATGAAATCTCTTAAATATTGCTAATGAAGCCAGCTCTCCCTCACAGCCTTGTCGGGCGCCCTTTCTGGCCGCTTCCAGTTCCATTTCCCTGTCTAGCAATTTGCCCCAGGCCCCTATTAAATGAATTATCACGGCCCCTAAATCATCTCTGCGGGGGTTTCCTCTAATCCCATCAAGACACTTACACTCCCTTTCTTCCCTCCTGGTGACATAATGAATTATTATTTCATGGGGAGCAGTTAAAGAGGCCCCTTTGGAGAGCGGAATGTGCGCGGGCTGAGGGCGGAGCGCGGGCTGGGCCGCGAGCAAGCCGGGTGGCTACGAGCGCCTCCGGCTGCAGCCAGCGGGCCATCCGGGACAAAGGCCGCTCGGCCACCAGCTGCCCTCTCCGCCGCCCGGAGTGGGGTTCCGGCGGACCGCGGGCGAGGGCCACCGGCTCCCGCGTCCTCCCTCTGCGCCTGCTCCTGGGTGGCTGCAGCGGGAGCCCAGGCACGCGGGGCACCGGGAGGGAATATAAATGTTTTCCTTAACTAGAGGAAACACTGCACTCACAAACCACTTGCGGAATAGATTAAGCTAATTTATTAAACACAGTTTGCCTGGTGACTGAGCTGAGCTGAGTAATGATTTACAATTTAAAAAAAAAACACATTAATAAGAGAAAGTCAGGGGCCACCGTGGCCCTCATCGTGGGAGCCACGGCTGCACCGAGAGGGCTGAGGAGGGCTTCGCGCGGCTGGGTTGGGGGCCGGCGGGGGCCTTGTAACTGCAGCAGCGAAAGAGCCAAACCTACTGTGTGCAGGGCCGCGGCCCAGCTCCTAGGAGATGACATCAACCAGAGACAGCTGGGCGCTGGGTGGGTACTGCCTTGGTGGGAATGCGCGAAAGAACCCTTCCCGACAGAGGATGTGCTGAGTTCTTGTTTTTTATGTTTGTTTTGTTTTGTTTTGGCTTGGTGGGGTTTTTTGTCTGTTGGGTTGTTTGTTTTTGTTTTCTTTTTCTGAAGCTCTCAGACCACTCTCCATATACCAGTGCTGGATCTCCCTGTGAGAGCGCACTAGTGTGAAACAGTTGTCAGGAGATTTTAAAAACTTTTTCTTCTTTTTTTTAATTATGTTTTTATTATTAAATTTTTTAAATTTTTACAGACTTCATTTTGTCTGTAAAAATGTACTGTACACATAAGGGGTACAGATTTTCATTTATATGGTTGTGCATGATGTACATTCATATCATTCTTGTTAATCACACATGTACATAGGGTAGTGATGTCTCTCATTCCAACATTTTTTAAACCCCCACCCGCTCCCCCCTCTTATTTCCCTCTACATAATCTAATGGTCCTCCATCCCTCTCTCACCCTCCCCCCAACCAGATTCTGCATCATCATCCAAACTCCAGGACATCGTCTGTCCCTCAACAGTGTTCAGTGCCAGCAACACTCTTATCATAATAAACAGACAGCAACACTTCTCCTCTGAATCAGAAATCTTGGATAGTATGTCCTAACCAAACACATGATTTTTTAAAAAGAAAAGAAAAGACTGGAAAGATGAAAGAGAGGAAGAAGGCAGGCGGGCAAGCAGCCAAAATACGATGATCTAGGCTTAAAGGAAAAAATGAGGTATAATTAAATTAAAATATAATAAAGTACATATTTTAATGTGTACATTCTCCATTATGATAACTATAGAACAGCCAAATGCTAGCAGTATTTTATAAAAATTTTTAATTTAGAAGACAACTATTCATTTGATTGCATTGACCCTCTATAACTGACTTTTTTGGCTAAGTAAATATTTACTTGTATAGGTAGAATCATCCAAATGTGGCTGTTATGCTTTCATTCTGGCAAAGGTGTTCTTGAGGGAACTCAAAACCCAGGACCTGCATAGTGTTGTTATTAATAACTTGATTTTCTGGCTGGGGAGGTAGCTCAGTGGCAAAGCACTTGCCTACTATGCATGAGGCCCTGGGTTCAGTCCCCAGTTCTGCAAACAACAACAACAAAGCACATGATTTTCCAAAACGATGAGCAACTTTTGGTAAAGTTCCAGACCAAACAGTGTGCATAGTAGTTATATTCCTGAAAAATTCAGTGTATGTTAAAACTATATAAAATACTTTATGTTCATATTAAAAATGGAACTAGAGATAATTACTGAAACCTTTTTCACTTACATGAATATTTGTGGGATCATCTGTTCTGAGGGCCTGGGAAAGTTCTTTGGGTCCTAATGCACTGCCTCCTCGGGGTGAGCACTACTTCCTTTGAGACTCACTGGCCCAGAGAATTAGTTTCTCAATTCCTTGAATTATTATTTCTTAGGGAGCAGAATATTTTACATTTAGAAGGTTTGCTGGGCTCTTGAAGCCCATGCACAGATACTGTATAGAATCTATGTATTTGGGGTTATGAACCTTTCATCACCTATGGGGATTGACAGGTTGGAATCACAAGGTTGGAAAGAACTTTGCCTTCAATTCTCTGAGCAAATCCTGTAGCTGCAGCTCATCCAAGTTCGAATATTGTATTTGGATTTGGGGTTCATTTGCATGCTGCAGGGGATTAGTCACTTTCTTTGTTCTGAAAGTAGAAACTAAAACTACTATAGTCTATGGGCAGCTCTAACACACTGTTCACTTCTTCTGAACTTGTGGTCAATAAAAGCCCTGACTCTATTCTACTTGTTCTTGTTAAGATGTCTGACTTGTGTACTTAGGCAGCTGATTTTTTTGTATCTAAGTGTAGGACTTTACACTAACACGTTAAAGACCTTCTTAGAGCTGGACCTTTATTCCAGCCTATCTCGATGCTTTTAGATATCAACTTTGTCTTTGAATTCATACATTTACCTTTCATTATAATCATTTCATTTTTCCATTTCATTTTTCCCTTAAATAGCTTCTAATCTTTGTCCAAACTTTTACATATTGTATGCCTAACCTTCTTTTTCTTTTTAAACATGTTTTTATGTTTAATTGACATAAACTAATTATACATATTTATTTGTTTGCAGTGTGATATTTCAGTACAGACATAAAGTGTGTAAGGATCAGATTAGGATTACATGCCCAATTTTCTAGATCTCTTACTAGCTCTCTTATGAATGGCTATTAACCTGGATTTGCTCTTGGGCACATGCAGTTGAATTAAAATGGCCAATAGAGGGTCTTGGATACAGTTTTGCCTAAGTGGACTGACAAGCTAAAATCTTTGTAAGCCTTTACAAAAAATTCATCACTGTGGCAGTGAGGTAGGAATGTCATATTAATTTAACAACTCACTTATAAACCTTATTATACTTTTATATAAGTTAGAAATGTAAGGGAGGCAGGAGGGTTTTGAACTTCTGATTTAGACAATGCCAAAGATGTGATTTGGAGCAGTTCAGTGTGGATACCCCAGTCTGGAGTTTGTGGCTTCAGTTGCAATAGAGTAAGGGGAGGGTTGGGAGGGAGAGGCAGAGAGGACATCCTGATCCACCTTTGGTTTGGAGGGTGTCGGACCAAGTGTGCTGCGATGGTTGGGAAACCAACTCTTTATTTCAAGAAAATCTTTACTTCTGTTTTCCTTTCCACAGTTTCACCACCTCTGGATTAGTGAGGCCTTTCCTGAACACCCCAATAGGGTGGCTGTAGCCTGAAATGTTTGTCCACAGCCCAAGGAAGCCTCAGCTAAAGTTTGACTTACAATTGATACCTGTTCTTCAATCCTGTTATGCTTATTATTTTATAGAACATCCTCACTGTGAATAAATCTTTTAGAAAATTGATAATAGTAGCCAGGCGTGGTGGCGCACGCCTGTAATCCAAGCGACTTGGGAGGCTGAGTCAGGAGGATCGCAAGTTCAAAGCCAGCCTCAGCAACCTAGCGAGGCCCTAAGCAACTCAGTGAGACCCTGTCTCTAAATAAAATACAAAATAGGACTGGGGATGTGGCTTAGTGGCCGAGTGTCCCTGAGTTCAATCCCTGGTTCAAAAAAAAGAAAAAAGAAAAAAAAAGAAAATTGATAATAATGGGGACCATTTATTGGGCAACTAGCATGCTCCAGGTAGTGTGCACTTGTATTATTATGCGTCACAACAGTCCCATGAGATAGGAATCATTTCTGCTTTAGTGATGAGAAATTCTCAGAGAGGTTAAGTATCTTCTCCCAAACACAAGCTGGCCTGTTTTCACAGTCCAAGGTCATTTTGCTGTATGATGTTCTGTGTCTACTAAGAATACATAAATTTGAGCAATCTAAAATGGCAACAGAAGATTCCAAGCTTTATCTTTTGTTTAGGAAGACAAGAGAAGGTGAGCATGGAGACCTGGGCATTTTCCAAAGCAGGAAGGATGGTGTAACTGCCCCCCTGACTTCTCCCTGGATAAAGCACAGGGTGTTCTTAGAACAAGTGAAGGACAGTGACTTGGAGACTTAACAACAGGGAACAATCCTAAAACAATGAAGCCTAACAGGCAGGTCTGGCATATTTTCAGAATGGGAAAATGTCAGACTCAGAATACGTGAATTGTAACAGATCTGTCACCAGAGGTGGGTGACTACAAATCAGTTACTAAAGTCAATTCCTCCAGCTTTAGGCTGTATCAATGTTAGATGAATAAAGACACGATGATTCTTTGGAGTTGCTAAGAATTCTTTATAAGAAAGAAATAAGGAAAACCTGACCTTGTTTAGCATATGCAATACTTTTCAGGCTTTGAATGGAAACAGTCAAGCTATAAAACGTAATCCTGTTTTCTCTCTCCACTTAAGTTTTTGACAGAAGAGTTTTCCTTGTCGAGCTCAGTAATCATTCTTGGTAATGTCAAGTAGGATATAAAGGCAACCCAGTTCCACAACTGAATAAATGGTAAGTTTTTAAATGTTCCCTGCTCCTGAAATAAAAATAACCAGACAAATCGTTTTGAGCGTGGCCTCATCCATAATCCCAGCCCTTGCCTCAGGCAGCCCTAATCCCATGATTGCATGACTAACAGGCCACAATGTTGCGGTGGTTCCTGGAAGCACTGAGGATCCTCCTGAAAAATCAATCTCAGACATTACAACATTAACAGGTCTTCTCGGTTGTACATGACAGGGACTGCTGTTATTGTTCAGGCGTACAGTGACATCAGAACTCTAGGATAAATTTGGCCCTGATTCACCTGATACTCAGAAACCCTATCCAGGGGAATCTGAAGATGCCAAAATGTTTTCTTTAAGCAAGAAGGTCAGTGTTCTTAGTTCTGCCTTCTACACAAAAGAAAAGACTGCAGGTGTGGTCACAGGACCCAGGACATTTCAGTGTCCTGATGATTTATTAGCAGGGCAAATAGAAATATTGCAGTCCACAATATCATTTATCATGTAATTATGTATGTTTCTCAAAGATAATGTACATGACCACAGAACCAATTTAGAGAGTGCCTGTCTTTCAATCTCTGCACTGGGAGAGGCTTGGCCAGGAAGATCCCTAGCTCCCCAAATTAGGCTCTTTGACTCTCATCTCCAGAGTCTAGGCACAGAGAGAGTGAAGTTCTTATACCTGTGGGGTCCTTAAACTATGGTTTTGTTAGCTCCACCTCCTATTTGTGCCACACAACAACTTAGCCTCTTGCAGTCTCAGTTTTCTCACCTGTAAAAATGAAGAGAAGGAGAGTACCAAGTTCTCCGGGTTATTGCTCTGATTATTAGCATGTAAACTTTGGAGAAGGAAATCTCAGAAGGCATTTAACCACATTAGCTATTGTAATGATCATTGGGACCTCTCATTATAATAGCTTTTTTGCTTATTCACTTTCTTGCCCTCTCTTACTTTGCCCCCACATACTCCCCACTCCCTCTGTTTTTAAATTCACTTCATCACACAAACCCTCCTCAGGAGTTAAACTTTAAGAAAACAATATTAAGGGATTCAAATTTCAAGCCCAAGAATGAGTGATTCCAGGACCCATTCTAGATCTTTCAAGGTGTCTTAGTTTGTTTTGTGCTGCTGTAACAGAATGCCTGAGACTGGGTAATTGAAAATGAACAGAAACTTGCTGGATTACAGTTCCGGAGGCTGGGAGGTCCAATATCAAGGTACTGACATCTGGTGAGGTCTTCCCACTATGTCATGACATGGCAGAAGAAATCCCATGGTGGAATAGAGAGGGTAAAAGAGGGAGTGCAAGAAGAAGTGAACCCACTCATCCGTAACAAAGCCACTCCTGAGATAATGGCATTAGTTCATTCATGAGGGTGGAGCCCTCACAATCTAAACACCAAGACTGTCACAATGGCAACTAAATTTCAACTTGAGTTTTGCAAGGGAAAAATATTTGTCTGTACTTTTTTGTTGTTGTTGTTTTGTTTAGCCTTTCATTATATACATATCTACTGCCTCTGTCAAGCCTCTTATATGGATTCAGACATGTAGGTTGGGGTATTCATGTTGTGGAGAAGTCAAGAAACAGATACTACTTTTCTGTGTTTTCATTTTTCTATGTGTTAAAGAGGGTTAGGTTTTCCTCAAAAGACTCTGGGTGAGGAGCACTACTTGGTAATGCTTGTAGAATCTTGTTTTCTTTGTGATGTATCAGGACACATAATCCATCAAGCATTTTCTTTTCAGATGTGTTTTCTACTTAGTCTATCAGAGGCTGAATAAAACCTCCTCTGAATAAGCTTTTTCAAACATTTACATTTTCTCCTGCCCATATTCCTAAGCAAATCTTAACTAATTTCATCTGCTTCAAAATATGCCCAATCCAGTTCCAGGCTGCCAAGGTAGTCAGAGTTCAAGTTATCATATGCTGAGAGGATGACAGTACTCTTCCCAGTCCAGAAGGTATCCCCACTGACTTGTTCTGCAAATCCATTTCATCTTCCCCATCCCCTCTTGGAACCAAGTTTCTTTGAAATAGAAAATTGAAAACAGTGATGGTGACTAATGTCCCACACTCCTGTCTTTTTTTAAAAAATAATTTTATTTTTAAAATTTTTTTTAATGTGGTGTTGAGGATTGAACTCAGTGCCTCACCTGTGCTACTCAAGCACTTTACCACTGAGCCACAACCCTAGCCCCTGCGAACTCTTGTCTTACAGATATAAGCTATTTCATGTAATGCATGTTTGAACCCTACTATTGTGTGCATGATAGATAAGAGTCCCCTGAATAGCCTCCAGATCCCTTCCTAGAATGTGTTGTTGATTACTTCTATGAAATAAATGCAAAAAAGAAATCAGAGAACTTGCCCTGCATATGATAAAATCAAGTAAGTCTGAGAGTTTCAGTGTAAGCCACTTCATTTATTCTTTCTTGCATTACTGCTTCCTTGAAAACCATAGAATGTTTTCATCCTTCTACTTTTAGCCTCATTTACAGAAAGTGCTTTGGGATCATGGTTCTCAAATGATTTTTCCACAATGGATATCATTCCTTTCTTTGTGGATTGAAGTGAAGACCTGGAAACTCCTGTGATGGATGTGGGATGCCCCCAACCCAGAGCCCCTGTAAGATTCAGGCACTCACTCCTAGAGCCACTGGCAGTGATGTTCACTGAAGGCTTTCAGCTGACTCCTTCTCCAGGAATTGCCCTCTGCCACAGGGAGCTGCCTTGCCCAACATTTCACTCCTCTCTGAGTCAGCCTGCATCCAATGACTGGTCAGTGAGATCCACAGGGCAATAACTCAGCCCTGCCTTTGCAGCTCCAGAGCTTCCTGTGGACCAGCTGAGTGATACATGGCTTCAACTTCTCCTTCTACCCATTCCTGTTTCTTTCTCTCCCCATTCAGTGCTAACTCCAAGAGCACCCTTCAGTAAACCTGCAAAAAAAGCTTCCTTTCAATGTCTGTTTTCTGGGGAGCTTGACTTAAAACATACAAGCTAAAAATATTACAAACGATATGCTGCAGCTTTGATTGAGAACCCCCATAGCAATTTTCCCCCCAGACTGTCACATTCATTGGGCTAAAATAGTTGAATTTGGGGATATCAATTACAAAACAAGAAAAATAATTAAGTGCATAAAAATCATTACAATGAATGAGAAATACATTTTAGAACATTCTTTTCTAATGAAGGTACCAAAATGTCATTTAAAAAAAATCAGACTTTGAAAAAAAATTTTATCAAGTAGAATCTTACCATTGGAAATTCTGAGGCAAAGAATGGTGTCAGTACCTTAATTTTTTTTTCTTTTTTCATTTGGGACTGAGGGTTGAGCACAGAGATGCTTTGCCACTAAGCTACATTCCCAGTTCTTTTTATTTTTTTATTTTGAGACAGGGTCTTGCTAAGTTACTGAGGGTCTCACTTAAGTTGCTGAGACTGGCCTCAAACTTGAGATCCTCCTAACTCAGCCTTCCAGGTCACTAGGATTACAAGTGTACACCACCATGCCCAGCTATTCCTTGATGTTTTTAGTTTTGTTGTTGATTTGGGGATGCTGGGTATTGAACCCAGGTGCACTTTGCAATGAGCTACATTCCCAGTACTGCTACTTCTCCTTTTTCTTCTTCTTCTTCCTCTTCCTCCTCCCTCCTTCTCCTCTCCCTCCTCCTCTTCCTCTCTTTGTCTCTTTGTCCTCTTCCTCTTCCCTCCTCCTCCTCTTCCTCCCTGTCCTCTCCCCCTCTCCCCTCTTCTTCGTCCATTTTATTTTGAGACAGGGTCTTGCTAAGTTGCCCATGCTGGCTTCCAATTTGTAATCCTCTTGCCTCAACCTCCCAAGTGGCTGGGGTTATAGGCATCATGCCACACCTTTAGTATTGTTTTTAAGGAAGCTAATTGCCTAGCATAATAAATGCTTAGTGATTGAAGCAACTGCCTACCACATTGGCAAGGTATGTTAACAGTTTGCTCCACGGGCACACCTCATCAGGGCTGCCATGTGTAAATTTTTTTCAGTGGATATCTTATAATAACATTCAATGACTATTTCATTCAACATGGAGTCATAACAAAAATAATCGTTCCTGATCTTTATTCAGGCAGGATATTTGCATCAAAATAGGGGAAAAGCTTCTTTTTTCCTTAATGACAAAAATTTATTGGGACTATTTAAAAATTAACTTACATAAGTTACAAGTAAAACATTATCATTTAAACAAAAATCTAATAACACAAAAGAATCACAAGTAAAAAGTTAAAATCCCCCTTCAGTGATAACCATTGTCCTCAGCATGCTTTCAGGACCTTTTCAATGGGTGACATAGTTATTCCGTGGCATATGCACACACATAGGGCATCTTTCATTTTGTTTTTTCTTTGTACTCTTAAATCAATGGTGACATACTATGCAAATTGCCTTTGCAACTTATAATTCTAGTTTAACCATATTTTACTCATATGATTTTAAACCTATTTAATTCAAAATCACACTGTGCTGATCCAAGCCACTGTATTAGAATTAAATTTGATGCTACATTGAAACTAGGAATGTTCCCTATTTGTGTGTGGGGGGGGATGAGGGGGCTCAAACTGTTTATCTAAGTGAAACAAATTAAGTATTTCAGTTTTCTAATACAAATTTTAATGTTTCTTAAAAGATAGACAATTACATATTCACCTTTTTTTTTTTTTTCCGGACTGATTTAGTTGAGCCTGACTTCAAAAATAATTCTTTTTAAAAGTCCAAGGCAATTTAAATCCAGTTCTAATTCATTCTCAAAGTGACCTCAATATTTTCTTTGCCTTTGTATTATCCTGCCTCTGCCAAAGATGCATGTTAAAAGGAGGATGGGGGAAAAGCTAGTTTTCAATCACTCAATTTTTGTTTATATTTGTTTCCACATCTGATCAGTCTTTCTCTTTCAGCAGCAAAGGTCCTCTCTCCTGCTCCATCCATGGTCTGGAAAGTAAATTGCAAAAAGCTACCAAAGTCTGGCTACATCCTCATAGCGACTGTTTAAACCCATTACTTTCTCTTTTAATCAAATCACTGTTGTGTCAAAATATACGATTCTCGCCATGAATCTCCCCAGCTTGTTACAGGTCACCGGTTGCACCTTGAAAATGTTTGCTCTCCTAAGCGTCTCCTCTCCAGCCTCCAGTTAAATTGCTCCTCACCAAGCCTGATCATTTTTCTATACACATAGAACTCTAATTAATATAAACATAATGGCAAAGAGAACCTGTTCTTTACAAAGAGAGGAAGGGAAAAATACCTGGTCAGTAGATACATGGGGCATCATTTGAATATGGCAAGATGGGCATTTAGACAGATATAAGCATTCAAATTATGTTAAGAAACAGCAGTGACAAAAAAAAAGAGCAACCGCTAAGAACTCCCTATCCTTGAATTGCTAAGAGATTTCAGCCTTTATTCTTTTCTCCTTTAAGAAATTTTTTATAAAGCCACCAGAGGGCCGGTAAGGGAAATAGTAATTATATTTAAACAGCCAACACTTCACTAACATAAAATATTTGTACAGGCTCTTAAACATGAAGTTAAGTGCCAGAGGCTATTTTCATTGTTTAATGTATTAAGTAAATAAAAATGTATCTAAGATGTGGACACACAATTAGTTTTGAGTTATTTATCCTGGAGTTTGTATGGTTTAGAAAAACTCCATCTTCTTGGCTGCTGCTGTCCTAATGCATTTAACTTCAGCCATCAGCTATGATTAAACACCTGCTGTTGTGGGGAAACAAAGCACACTAATCCAATATGTATTTCTGACATCTTAAATATCACCCAGTCCCCTGACATCAGGCACAGCTTTTCAGCGGGATGGAATTCCAGAGCATATTTTTCTAATTTATGGATGGACAATAAATCAAAATTAAGCCTTGGGCAATGAAATATACATCAGTGCAGAATGAACTGACTGCAAACGAGGACCCTGCACAACCGAGGGGAAAAGGATATATTAATGGAATCCTAAGCTGCAAACACTGAAGTGAAAATTAAAGAAGTTTATTTCACATTTTGTGCCCATAAAAACAAAATGCAAAGATAGAAAATGAAAAGTGTTCTATTTTTCTGTGTACAGGACCAGATGAGCACATTTAGGTTAAACAAACAAACAAACAAAAAAACCTCACTGCTTTTAAATGCTGGCATTTGGGTGATTAAAAACCAGATCTCTGCTTCTCTATTTTAAATTTCAATATTTAAGATGGGTTGATGTGGTTAGTGGTTTCAGTCTTGCTCTTCTGGAAGAGTGAACAAAGCTTATTATTGTCTGTCTTCAGTTTCTCCTGAGAAGCATTTGAGGGAGGACAGCTGTCCCTCCCAGGTGGACTGGGTTGGGCCGAGAGCTGTCCAGTGCTGAGCAAGTCTTTCTTGAACTGACCTGCAGTTATCCTGGAACTTGGCTATGGAAGGTGACCTTAGAGCTTTGTTCTCATCAAAGGCCTTTGGGTGCCTCACATTTAGGGTCACCACCTGGCTATACCCATCTCACTCTGGCCACTGCAGACTCTGGGTCGAGGTCACTTTGAAGCTGCACATGTGACTGCTCAGTCTTCCCATCTCTCCACTGCCAATCACGATACGTCCTTAACAGAGCCTGCCAGGGCAACTGCCATATTTATCAGGGATAACATTTAGTGTTTATGGACATGTTAGGCTATTAACAAATGTATCTCTTGAATCTTCACAGCATCTCTATAAATAGGACAAGTGGCAAATATTATTTAAATGTGAGGGACAGGGGATGCAGAGCCATAACAAAATTGAAGCTTTGTCTTGGGTGCATGACAAATGGTGGAACTGGCAAAAGTAATCCTGTTGACTGGCTTGTTTCTCGGTCTGCCTTGATAGCAACCACCGTCAGCTAACCGAACTCTCTCCAGGTTATTCTTCCCAAGACACTTGCATCTATAGAGCAATTAATTCTATATATTCATATGTAACTGGCTAATTAACTTGCATGATACTTAGTTATGAGCAAATATATATATATATATATATATATATATATATATATATTTGTATGTTATTAAGACTATTTTAATAGGAGGCTTAGGTAGGAAGATTGGAAGTTCAAGACCAGCCTGGGTAACTTAGTGAGACCCTGTCTCAAAACAACAACAACAAAAAGACTGGTGATGTAACTCTGTAGAAGAGCTCCCAGGGGTTCCTAGTACCAAAATAGATATCAGGGTACAGTAGTGCACACATGTGATCCCATTGGCTCAGGAGGCTGAAACAGGAGAATCACAAGTTTGAGACCAGTCTTAGCCACTTAGTGAAACTTTGTCTCAAAATAAAAAATAAAAAATAAAAAATGACTGGGGATGTGGCTCGGTGGTAAAGCACCCTGGGTTCAACCCCCAGTACCAATAAATAAATAAATAAATAAATAAATAAATAAATAAATAAATAAATATTTTAAGTGATTAAAATTAATATTAAAAGAAAGAATGCAATTTAGGAGTTAACTTTTTCATGTATCTCAGAAAGAAGCCAGTATGTTCCATCTTGTATTTGAAAATTACAAATGGAAGAACATTTGAGTGATGTTTTCAGATTGATATCTTTTGGTAGAAAACAAACAGCAGCTATTGTATCAGTAAACATGAGCAAAGACCTAGGAACGTTGACAAGGGATGGGGAATTCCAAATATAAATGAATAAATTACAAACAAATGACTTTGTCCATGCTTAAATAAAAGCATATGGTTTGGTTTATGATAATTTTTTAAATTCTCAAAAAATCTTGCCACTAGCATCAGAAGGGTTCCTTGAGATTGCAAAATATTAATATTGATGAATGAGAGCACATGTCTTTATACAGTTGGAACATTTAAAAATTTTTAAATCATTTATTTATTTAGTGGTACTGGTGATAGAAACCAGGGTCTTGTACATT
Organism: Glaucomys volans; assembly: GCA_020662805.1. Lineage (NCBI taxonomy): Eukaryota > Metazoa > Chordata > Mammalia > Rodentia > Sciuridae > Glaucomys > Glaucomys volans. Next base: position 229,950 of record JAJEJO010000936.1, on the reverse strand, counting down.
CTAAGCAAGTGCTTTACCACTGATCTACATTTTCAGCTCTGGAACATTTTTAAAAAATTAACTAAAATAGGGGTTAAGGATATAACTAGTGATAAAGCATATGCTGTGTGTGCATGAGGCCCTGGGTTCAATTCTCAGCACTACAAACTAAAACAAAATAGAATATTTTACCATTGATCTTTATCTGTAGAATATCCCATGCTTTCAAACTTTGTAAATATTACCAATTTTTATCAAGGGTCTTCTAGGTACCAGGCATTGTGTTAGGCCCTGAGGATTCAGTGAAAAAAATGATAGGTATGGTATGTCCTGTAGAGTTTATCTTCTGGGTGTGGAGAACCCTATTCTTGATCACTGGAAGAATACAAATTATGAGGAAAATTCAAGAGCATGAAAAACGAGGGAGAAATGTTCCTGACTTAAATAAGAGTTTTCTTATGACACTGCAATCCACATAAGGTTTCCAAGAAAAGCAGTCTCAAAGTCATTAAAGTTTCCTTTTAATGACAGCTTTTTCATTTCTTAGGTCTGCCTAATTCCTGTTCATTATAGTTCCTTGCTAAGGACATGTCTGGAGGATAGTTGCTGGTCCGATGCACTAGATTTTCTCCTACTCTATTTTCTAAGTGAGACTGGAATTAAAGCTAATGTGTAGGCTATTGTCTTTCTTTTAATGAGGTGAAATTCATATGACATAAAATTAACCATTTTAACATGAATAATTCAGTGACATTTAATGTATTTACGATGTTGTACAACCACACTTCTAACTCCCAAACATTTAAATCACCTCAAAAAAACCCCTCCATGCTTACTTAAACAATAACATCCTCTTTTTCCCCTCTTTCCAGCCTCTGGAAACCATTAGTTTGTTATAATCTCTATGGATTGACATATTCTGAATATTTTATATAGATAGAGTCATGTACAATGTGTGTCTGATCTTGTGTGTCTGGCTTCTTTCACCTAGCATATTTTCTAGGTTCATATATATTGTAGCATGTATAAGTACTTCATTCCTTTTTATGGCTAAATAATATTCCACTGTATATACATAGAATTAGCTTAACCATGTACCCATCGATTGCCCCTTGTGTTGTTTCTAGCCCTTCTATTTTTTCTAACCCAGCTATTGTGAATACCTCTGTTATAAATATTCATCTAGAAATATTTGTTGAGTATCTGCTTTCAATTCCTTTGAGTCACATCCCTTCTTTTAAAATAGACTTTTTATTTTGGAGTAATTGTACATTTGAAGAAGAGGTCAAATGTAATATGGAGAGTTCCCATCTTCCTATTATTCATTTTCCACTAATATCAACACCTTGCACATTCATTGTGCATTTGCTAAAACTAAGAAACCAAAAATAACTACAAAATAACTACCAAACACCAGTTTTGTTTGGATTTCACTAGGCTGTACATTAGCGTCCCCCCTTTACTATTCCAGTATCCTGTCCAGGATTCCATAGTGTGTTTGGTTATCATGTGTCCTGTCCCCTCTGTGTGTGAAAGTTTCTTGGTCTTTCCTTGTTTTTCATGACAGTATGAGTTTTAAGGAATACTGGACAGATATTTTGTAGATTGTCCTTTAGTTTGATATTTTTCCCACTCTTCCACTGGTGTTTAAGAGATGAATGCCATAGAGAAGTGCCCTTCTCACCAGAAGTCACACAGAAGGATGTGCTATCACTGTGACTCATCACTGGAGATGTTAACCTTGACCACCTGGCTGAGGTTTGCCCAGTTCCTACTCTAACATTTCTTCCCACTTCATTTCCTATACTCCATTCTCTGCAAGTAAGTCACCAACTCTGGTCCCTGTCCAAACAGAATTAATCTCCAACTCCCAGAGGGAGGAGTATCTGCATAAATTATTTGAAATTCTTCTGTGAGGACATTTTATCTATTTCCCATTTATTTATTTATTTATTTATTTATTTATTTATTTATTTATTCATTCATTCATTCATTCATTCAATCATGTATTCACATCAGTGTGAACTCAAAAATATTTATTTTATAGTTTATATCCTTTTTAGGTCATGTGACCCATCTATGACTGACAGAAAAATGATAGCTGCAGAGCAAGTGTGATTTGGAGCCCTTCAAAGGCAAGGAGACCTCAGTCTTAATACAGAAGGTAGTAGCCACAGAATATGATGAGATGACTCATGTACAATTCCAATAGCAGAGGAGTTTTGAAGATATTTACTGAGCATAGATAGGATACATTTTGGTTCAAGCCTTTTATGTGAGGCTATAGCTACATTTTTTAAAGAAAATTTGTTTGATTTCTTGTTCTGTGCTACTTTAATTGAATAATTGCATTACTGTTTTCAAGAATTAAGATGCTCAGTGTAACAACCACCTTAGTGCTCAAACAGGAGGAATTTAAGCAACACACATTTGGACATATTGTAATAAAACTGTAACACACAGTCAAGGGAAATATTTAATACATTCAGAGAAGAAAAGACAGGTAATCTATAAAGAAACTACATTTAGATCGTCGCTGACCTCTTCACAGAAAGAATAAAAGGCATGAGACAGTGAATACTGTCTCTAAAGAGCTCAAAGAACGTAACTATCTATCAACTTTGGATTCACCTAAATTATCATAGGAGAGCGAGGAAAAAATGAAAATGTTTTCAGGAAAACATCAAAAAAAAGTTTACTCAAAAATTCTCAGTGAAAGATAATATTGGACCTAGAAGGAAAAACTGAGATGAAAGAACAGGAAGCAAGGAAATGTATAAGTGAGTCTAAAAAAGAATTGACATAGAACACCAACAGTAATTTATAGGGGGTATGAAAACACGGTGAGTCTAAAATATCCTTGGATAAGTACAGTTGTCCTCTGTACTGTACTTCAGATACAGTTGTATCTGAAGGGGACTATTCCAGGATCCCTCAAATCTGTGAATGCTCACCTCACCTATGGAAGTGACTTGTGTTTGCATATAACCAGTGCATAGGCTTTACATCATCCCTAGGGTACTTCTAATACTGGATGTAGCATAAATGCTGTGTAAATACTTGTTATACCACAATGTTTAAGGAGTAATGACAAGGAAAAAGAGGCTACACAGGTTCAGCACAGATATGGGGGGTTTAATCTCCCCAAACTTTCTACTTGTTCAATCTCTATTGCGAGCCTGAAGGGTATGTGATGTCTACTGCATATGGAATGCAAGAGGGGTTGTTTAAAGTTAAAATGTTCAAGATCCTTGTCCTGTTGAGGAGGTAGAATAGACACTGATTAACTTTAGATTTTGTTAATCACGTATGTCAAAGTTTTAAGAATAATAACTAAATTTGGTTAAGTTTAGATTTTGTTAGATTTTCATTTCAATCTGTTTTTTAAATTGACCTCTATGAATGACCACTGAAGGTGAGACAACTTACAAATTGGGAGAGAAGGAAGAGACCAATGGTAAAGAAAATGCAAACACAGCATGGGGATGTGGTGCGGAGGTAGACCACTGGTCAGCAGGCACGACCCAGCCCCACAAGAAAAGAAAAAGGTATATAAGATTATCTATCTAATCAATCCAATAGAATACAAGAAAGGGAAAAAAGAAGAAAAAGAAAAGGAAATTAGTGATCTTATTAAGTGCTGTAATTTGCCTAAATTTTCTAGTTCCAAGAGATTATTAAAATCTGGCTGTATTTTTCTTATAAGAGATAAATCTAAATTATTAATAAAAAGTAATTTTAAAAGTTAAAGAATGTGCCTGGGGACATAGCTCAGTGGTAGAGCACTTGCCTAGCATGTGCACCATTGTGGTTTCATCCCCTAGAGTCACACACACACACACACACACACACACACACACACAAGAATGGAGAAAGAAAATTGGTAGCTTACCATTCAAAATCGACATCAAGGCAAAGCGTATTATTAGAGAGAAGGTATATGACAACATATCAGATGGAGGGGAGATTATGTATTTAAAATGCATATTATTGTATATGGTCCAAGAGGACAGAAACTATAGGTGGAAATTATGGAGCCTCAGGCATTGACTGTGTCAGAAATAACTATAGCCTTTCTAAAGTGAAAAGTTCTTGTTCCTCCAGACATTTAGGCTGAGGCTGCAGCGCAGCTGTGGGCTGAGGCTGTGGATGTGTGGGTTGAACTAGATACATGATGTCCAAATTTGAACCCTGGAATTACCTGGAGGGCTTTTAAAAGAAATGTTCCAGGGCATCTCCCCAGACCTAATGAGCAGATTCTATATCCTAGGAATCTGTTTTTGCAGTGCTTCTCAGGTGATTTTGATGTAGTCAACTCAGAACTGATCCATAGCATAGCACTTGGGAGCCACTGGCCCGAAGACTTCTAAAGTTCTTGCTAATGGTGACATTAGATCATTTAAAATGCCTTGGCAGACATTAACCCATGAACAGGAGTGGTTATTAGGTGGGACCATTTTTTCAGTGTACAAATAATAGAGAATATAATATAGTCTATAATATAGTATATTTTATATTATATAAATATTTTATATTTTATATTAAAATAATATAAAATTAGGTGTTCCTGGGTGAAATGCCCATGTGCTTTCTTTGCTGTTTGTAAGTTTTTCAGTAAACATTGGTGAGGATGATGGAAAATTAACATTGTTTACTCAGAGCAAATAGCTTAATAGGCCCAGCATGGGTTATTGGTCACATCTCTGACACCCTTATATTTCACTTTGGTAGAGACCTGTTACAAGTTTAGTGACCCAGAGTAGTGTGTCTCAAACTTGTTATAGGCACACAAACCATCTGGAATCTTGGAAAAATGCAGACTGATATTTTTGACGAGGGAGGAGTTCAAGATAAGCATTTCCAATGAAGCGCTTCCTAATTTACTAGTAGGTTCAGGAAACTTCTCTTTTTTTAAGAAATGAAGACAACAGTTCTTTTGAGCTTTCAAAGACTCTTCACATCCTCTAGGACAGATCACAATTTTTCTCAGTATTTTTGTGAATTAGTAAGAAGAGACTGAAAATGGCCCTGTTTGGACTAGATTAGGCAATAGGACATGAGATTCAGAACAAAAGATAAGAGTTGAGAATGAGGCATCTTAAGACCTTAAACTTCTTTTATATCTAGACTAGGAGAGAAGCCCTAGCTAGCCCATTGAAAGATTGGAATTCTTATCTTAGTAGATTTCTTATTTTGTTTTTAGTGTTTTTGTTCTTTTTGAGACGGTTTTGTCTTTGTAGTATGCTAACTAGGATTTTCATGTGCTTTATAATTTGTTATTTTAAATCAAGGTAAAATTCATTTAACATATAATTAACCATTTAACATGCACAATTCAGTGGCATCTGGCATATTCACAATGTTGTGTGATTGAAACCTCTATCTAGTTCCAAAACATCTCATCACTTAGAAAGAAAGGCTTGTACCCACATAAGCACTCTCTGGTCCTATCAGCTTCCAGTCCAGCAGCCACCAATCTGTCTACCATCTTCATGAATTGACCTGTTCTGGATACTGCTTATAGATGGAATTGTACAATATGTGACCTTCGTGTCTGGCTTCTTTCACTCACTGTGATGTTTTCTGGGGTCATCCACATTGCAGCCATGTTTCAGTACTTATTCCTTGTTATGGCTGGATAATATTCCATTGTATGGTATAACATGCTTGATCTATTAATTCATCTGTTGATAGGCATTTTAATTGCTTCCACCTTTTGGCTGTTGTGAATAGCGATGTTCTGAATGTTTGTGTGCAGATATTTTTTTGAGTAACTGTTTTCATAATTTATTTTTGGTGGTGGTGCTAGGGATTGAACCCAAGGGGTTGTATGTGCCAGGAAAGCGCTCTACCACTGAGGCACATCCCCAGCCCAATTTATTATTTTTCAATGTACTAATTTGGTTTTCAAATTGGATTGAAAAGATGAAGTATTTTACAGACAAGAAGCAAGTTCAAAGGGACTTGCTCTGTATTTCAAAGGGACCCAGAAACTCTGATAAAAAGTCCAGTACCCTTTCAACCTACAGCACAGCTATTTCAGCTGTCTTGAGAGTTGAAAAGCAGAATGTTCATCAAAATGATTAGCAGCTGTAAAGCACTCTATGTGTACAAAGGTGTTGGCAGTCAGTGCTTGACACGCCCACCAGTGCTGCAGGAACAGGTGCCCACTCAGGAGGTCAGCCTATGCTGTCTCTATTATGGCCAGAAGAGAGATTTTAGAATTGCAAAAGGTATAACAGAGTGGTTGGACACCAGCAAAGGAGTTTGACAAGGCTGTCACATCTGTTCAATATTTCTACTGAAATAATCGCGAGGATTGCTGTTGATGGGTACCATAGTGGTATTAAGGTTGGCAGAAGGAGATGATGTAATCTCGAGTATGCTGATGACATCCTGGCTGCTGAGTCTGTGCTTTCTGTACTAGGGAAGCTGGTGCCTTAGACCAGGGGTGATTTAGACACTGATAATGGCAGCTTGGAAGCAGAATATGTTAGTAATGGAGCAAACTGAAAGTGAATAAGAAAAGCAAGGGAAGGGCCATGCTGCCTGTAGTTCATGATAGGTAGTGAGAGCCATGGCCCACTGGCCTATAAAAGGGAGAGCAAATGGCTTAGTCAGCATGAGGAAGGGGTCCTGAGGGTAAAATATCCATCCTGGAGGTGACCAGCATCACGCTCTCCCTGGGGGAGCTTCCTTCATTCTAATTGAGTCCCAGGGTCTGATTAGTATGAAATAGCTGTTATCTGAGTCTCAATTTACAGACTTTTACCAAAAGAGGAGATGAAGATCAACACAGAAATGTGGCTACTGTCAAGCTGAGTTAAACCCAGAGTGATGACGACAGTATCTTAGGGAAGGAGAAGAATGACAACAGGCTGAAAGAAAGCATCATCTATTTCCAGAATCCCGGAACATTTCCTTCTGAAATAACTCATTCTGTGTGTCTTGATTTTCTGACAAGTAAATCTTGAAGAGAAGAACTGGCATTCATCAGGACAAACATGAGTGTGCGGGTCTCCGGAAGGATTTGTGACAGGGTTTGTGCTATTGTAGAATTCGTCTATGAATTAATTCTATGTGAGGGGTTTGGGAATCTTCTGTGAAAATCCAAATCAAAGTAGATCTTTAATGTCATGTTTCCTTATGATTTTGAGAATAACACACACTCATTATGGAAAACTTATGAATTATGGAAGATATAAAGAAAATTATGTATATTTTGTAAGTAAGAAATAGTTAACATTTTGCCATTTTTCTTTGAATATTTTGTCTATTTTGATTCTGTATATATTTGGAAGCTTATTTTATGTTCAGTTGGTTTCATGCTTTTAAAAAATTACATATTTGTGTGTATTTCTAGCTGTCTCTCTGGATCCATGGGTCATTCTAGGATTGGCTATCCTAGAACGAAGAGAATGGCTGTACTTGTCCCGGCTGGAGTAGAAGATAATCAAGAACTAGAATTGTCCATCTTTTCTAGTCAGTGCATGACTGAGATTTGAGTAAATTACTATCTTTCATATAATTTGAAGTTGTTGATTTTCCCTGAAGTTTAGTATAGTGATGAGACTGTGGGAATTTCAGATTTCTTTGGAGACTTTCTTTGGAAAGGATGATTCTGCTTTGCAAATCTACACCCAAGATTGTCATGGGAAGATTAAAACATGGGCATCCTTATAGCATGGTGAAACTGAATGTCTGGGGTAGAGTGAGGAGGAGGAATAGGAGAGGAAAAAAGCTAGGCTTAGGCTATGGTAGATCTAGAAGTTGTTCTGGAATGTCCTTTCCCTTTCTTTCTGCTGTCTGGCCCCATTCATGCTTTCAGACTAATTTGAATCACATTTTCTCCTTTTCCAGCAACTGTCCCTTTTTCTCACTTCAGGTTTTACTAACAATTTGGTCCTCACAGTCTGGCTCTTTGACTGTTGATGGCTCAGCTTCACAACCCTCAGCATTAGCTACGCACAGTTAATAAGCTCTGTGGCAGATTAGAACAATTCTTCTCCCACTGAGAACTGGGGTCCATGTCCCTTCTCCTTGAATTTGGGTAGTCTCAATGACTCTGACCAATGCTCATCCCTTCTATGATAGAAGTGATAGTGTACCAATTTCTGAGCTGAGATTTTAAGAAATTGGTGGCCTCTACTTTCTGTCTTTGGCTCCTTAGAGCTGGGGGAAACCAGCCACCATGTAAAAAGTCTGACTCCTCTCAGACCACCACATGTGGATATAAGGTGATGCTGACCAGCCTCCAGCTGTTCCACCCAGCCCAGTACACTTGCCAGTCCTGGTAAATGAAGGCACATATTGAGCATTCCAGTCCCAACATATATTACAGAGAGAAGAAGAGGTTCCACATACTTGGATCTAATTGAGTTGACCCACTAATCTCCAGATGTTTCAGCTACCCCAAGCAGAGGCTCCAGACATCATGGAAGAGAACAAACTGCTTAGGTGAGTATTGACCCAATTCTTGACCCATAAATCGTGAAACAGAAAAATACCATGGCTTTTTAATTCTATTTATTATGTAGCAATAAATGACTAGACCAATTTCCTTGGGGTCAGGGACTAAATCTTTTATCAATGATTCTCAAACTTTACTGTGCATTTGAATCTCTAAAGGGTCTTGTTAAAAGGTGGACTTTGATTCATTAGGTCTTGGGAGAGACCTGAGATTGCATTTCCGACAAGCTGCCAGGTGATGCCGCTGTTCATGGATCATATTTTGAGTATTCTGAAAGCAAGGCCTACCAGACAGGCCATTTTGGAGGAACATTTGTATGACTTTTCAAAGGGTTTTCACTTCTGGATCAATGACTTGAATAGCTTAATAGACTGAAAAGCATATGCCATAAGACCTTGGCTTACAGCAGAATTTCTCAACGTGTGGTCTCTGGATCCACTTGCATTTGTATTGCTTGAATTCATTAAGAATGTAGTTACATCTCAGGCCAACCAAATCAGAATGGGAGGGGCAGGAATTACCATATCAAATGAGATTCCTAAGTAGTTCTTAGTCATTTCTAAATTCCAGAGCTACTTTAAAGGAGAAAGAACACTGAATTAAGAGAACTGGGTTCTGGTTTTAATGTTTACCCCTAACTTTTGGCAAGCTAATCACTTCATTCTCTGGGTCTCATTTTCATTATCTATTCCAAAAAGGACAGATTACTGAACTAAATAGTTTTCATCTCTGATGTAAAGCATATTCTACAATTCTTATGCCAGGTCAACTTCATCTCTTCCTCTCTTGTCCTTTGCACAGTGAGGTTGAGGGGAACATCCACTTTCTGCCTCAAGGAGGACTCAGTCTTACCATTGTTTTCATTGGCTCACTTAGACATACATATGAAGTACCTATGGAGCACCTAACACAGGAAATTCCACTTCGTTTTTTAAAGCAAATTTTAGTGTTAAGGCCAAAGTCTCAGAATAACATCTACTGGTACTCAACATTATAATTGAACTTAAATCTCTTCTGAAATTATGTTTTAAATGGTAATTGTGCTTCCTTTAAGGTTTCCTCTTACCTTGAGCACCACTGGGTAAATGTGTTCATGATTGAATTAGCAGACCTTTGATTTTTAAAAGGACTTTTCAGTGATCTTTTATGGTAGATTAAAAAGCAATTTACTAATTTACAGTTCATAGGAATTCCGTGCCCTCCTTGAATTTTGTAAATCAATTTTGTCCTAATAAATGTGATATAGTTCCAAGAGCTTCATTTGGGGACAGCTGGTGTCATATACAATCCTAAACTTACAATTACATAATCAATACTACATACTTTGTGAGCTCCTTCTTTGTGCCCAGTATAAACCCCTCTCAGGAATCCCTTCCTGGGTAGCTATCAACTTAGAGTCTTTAGTCTGAGGCAAGTTCAACCAACAGGGCTGGGAATTACCCCCATTAACTATTTTCTTATCTTTTTTCTAATTTGCTCTCTTGATTATAGTGAGTAATCACAGTCAAAAGATAACAGGAAGAAAAAGGGTGACTTAGCAAGAACTCTTTTTTTTTGGACATGGCTCTCTGAGATGACTAGCTCCATAGGGAGAAGCTTGTTTCAAAGAACGCATGATGATGATGATACAATGAAGAAGAAGGTATATTTTTGAATGTGTCTCCCAAAAAGCATGTGTTGAGGGCTGGGGTTATAGCTTTGTGGTAGAGCACTTGCCTAGCACATGTGAGGCACTGGGTTCCATCCTCAGCACCACATAAAAGTAAATAAATAAAATAAAGGTATTGTGTCCCTCTACAACTGAAAAAAAATTATATATATATAAAAGAGCATGTGTTGGAAACTGGATTCCAAGTGCAGCAGTGTTAGGAGGTAGGGCCTACTGAGAGGTGATTAAGCCACAAGGGCTCTATCTTTGGGAATGGATTCATGACATTGTTGAGGGAGTGGATTCCTTACAAAAGGGTGAGTTTAGTTTCCTTCCTCCCCCGCCCTTTCTCTTTCTTACCTTCTCTTGCCCTCTCACCTCTCTCCATGGGATAATGCAAGAAGTTCTCTCTATAGATGGTAGAAACATAATGGGCTTCCCAGCCTCCAGAACTGCGAGAACTAAATTTCTTTTCTTTATTGTTTATCCAGTCTCTGGTGTTCTTTCATAAAAGTGCATAAAAGAATAAGACATCCTCATCATCATAATCATAATAGTAACAATAGTAGTAGTTAATACAAGTAGAGTGTCTACTATGTGCCAGCTATTGTTCACTTATTTAATCTTCACAACTATATGAAATTCATATGGTTATTAATAAGCACACATGGGTCCCCAAAGTAGCAAATAATGAAGCTGAAATTTGAACTCAAGCATTCTGGCTCCACAGCTAGAGTTCATAACCAATAGACCTTTCTGCCTTTATTCCCTCATGGCAAATGTAGTCTTTCTACATGAACCTGCTCAGTTTCAACCTGGTTACTGGTTTTCCAAAAGGATCAATCTATTATTTCTACTGGGAGCAGGACTAAGAAATCAGCAGAGGAAGCTTTTAAAGCTCAATGCACATGGAGGGAATATCTGACAACTTGTTTTATTATTTTTTCTTTCTTCCTTTCAAATTCAACTACAAACTGTATTTCAACTTTTGACAAGTCAACTTGATTCTGTCACAAGTGGAACTGAAAGACTCAAGCCACTGATGGAGGGTTGAGCATTTTTCTTTGGTAGGTTCCTGGGAGTGAGTCTGGCTTATTGTTTTGCTCCCTGCTAGCCCTTCCAGGAGAAGGAGGGAGATGATGATGAGCATTGCCCTGGATTTTCCTGCCCTGAGGTAGCACAGTGGGGCTGGGACTTTCTCAGAGTTGTGCCAGGGTGTAGGGAACACAGATCATTGTAGGGAGGTTAAGGAGGGGACTGAAAAAAAAGTAGCCAGCCTGTTAGAGTTCAAAGAATAGGTATTGGGAAGGTGGAAGAGCTAAGCCACACAGCCCAGTTATGGGCACCAGAGCTCTCTATGTGACATGTAAAACCCATGTGCTATCCAAAGGTTTTCATCCAGAACCTTTTGCAAAAATTACAGTTAATTTAAATTGGGCAGGGGGTGAGGGGGACCTGCTGTGCTTGCTTAAACATTAACACTCCTCTGTTCTAGGTCTTCTTGGACCTGGAATATTTGTTGAAAGATAAATATTCTAAAGCAATTCCTAGATAATTCTTAAAACAAAGCTAATGGGAGAAATGGTTAGAAATCGAGGTTTGAATTTCAGAGCCTATTGCCCTCCTTTATTTATTTAGTCCATTTTCTTCCCAAACGTTGTAATTCTTTTATACAGTCTCTTAACATGGTATGGTAGATGGAGAGGGAAACCCCCTCTGGCTTTTGTGTGGCAGTGGAGCAGCCCCCTGGATGGCGTTCAATCCAGTGTGGCCAAGCCCTGTGGGGATAGGTTAGAATTTAACTCCGGGGCATTGAAGTCTGGCCTTCCCTGAGTTATCCCTAGACTCAAAGATGCTGGTGAAACTTATCACAAGAAGCGGGAATGGAGGTCAATGAAGGGAGGTGACCACCTTAGAACTGAGGCAAACAATACCCTTTCACATTTCAAAGTGCTTAAAAAGAGCCTAGGCTGAGGTCCGACTCTGTCATCAGTTTGGCGATGATTACTCTATTTCTCTCCCCGACCCTGTCATCTTTATTTCCTTGCCAAAATAAGAAAACTGAAATTATGCTCTGCTTTGTGTGCCAGACGCCCACTCCTTTTCTTCTAATGGTCCATCTACTTCCACCCCCGCGGTGCGCGACTCTGTCCTCTGCCCCTTCTTGCCTCCTACCCTGTGCTCCCCCCGCTTCTCCCTGGTGTCTCCTCCTCATTTGCCAGACAGACCCTCCCCCTTCCTCATTCTCTCCTTGTCCTTCCTTTTACTCCCTATTTTCACAAATTAACATATTATAAGCATCAACTGGCAGCCAGAGAGAGGCAGGGAGGGGAAGGAAAGCATGACCGCCAGGTTTTACCTAATTCCTGCCGTCAGCCCCAAGCACTGTGGCATTTGCCACGCTGTGAAATTGCAATAAACAAGGGGCCATGCTTGTATTTCTAACCTATCCGCTGTTGGTGGTGAAGACATGGATTGAATGTTGAACAGTCTCACCATGCTGTCACTTTCTGCTTGCATGTCCTTTTGAAAGGGAGAGGCTCAGATAGGGGTGTGTGTGGAGGGGGAAGAGAGAGGGAAGTCTCTGGGAGCAGCAGAAAAATAGTAATTTCTCTTATTGAAAAAAATTTATCATCTAGCAACCCAGATAGGAGCTGGCCTCAAAATGAGGTGTTAATAATTTTATAAGAATTAATCTGAAATATACATATATTTTATCTACTTTATAAGAATTAATCTGAAATATATATTTCATCTATCTTCTGTCTCTTCACAACTGTAGAAGAAAGTTTTTTTTAAAGACTCATTCTTTTAAGAGAGATGAAGAGTTGAGAATGGTAAGAAGAGTTGTCCAATAAAGATTAAAACACAGCCTAAACATCATTGCCACCTGTCCTAGCAGTCACAGTTCTGTCTCCTCTTGAAGGTCAGCAGCATTTGCAAAGCAGACACTCTGCAGAGTCTAAGGGCAGTTGGAACTGAAAGGAAGGGACTGTTTGTGTACAAGTCTTCTATAGCACTGAGCCCAATGCCACACAATAAACGTAACACAGACTGAGCCCTTGCTCTGTGCTAATGTGCACAACCCTATTCTCCCCTCAGATCAGCCATATGAGGAAAGTAAAATGATCACACTGGTTTAGAGATGGGAACACAGAAGCTCAGAAAGAAGTTAAGTAAAATGCCAAAGTCACATATTCAGGTGTCCAAAAGTTGCTTTTAAACTTTAAAAAAAATTAAACTATTGGTATTCTATGCTCAATCTAGAACTGGCAAAGTGGCCGTGCTCCTGGAGGACCCGTATACAGGTGGGCTCTGCTGTCTTTTATCACATGGCTTCTACTTCCAGGTTCAAAGAAGTCCATGCTTCCTTCCATCTTCCAGTCACAAGAAAAAGGGGACTAGGGACCCTAAGGGAAATGTGTTTTTCTTTAAGAACTTGACCAGAAGTTGAACTCTGGGCATACTCACCTCTGCTCATCTTTTGTTTACCCAGACTTGGTCATGTTGCCCCCAACCAGCTTCAAGTGAAGCTAGGAATATAGTCTCTGCTTAAGCAGCTGTGAGCTGAGCTAATAATACATGTGTTTGGAAGCTGTTGGAGTGTTCTTTATTGTTAAAGAAAGGAGAATTTAGGAATAGGAGGGGACAGGAAGTTAACAGGCAACTAACAAACTACCAGAGTACTAGATTGAAATTTTGCCTTTACCATGAAAAAAGAGTTAGTTAACTCAAATGGTGTAATCAAGATCTTAGAAGAGGATCTTAAGGGGCTTAGTCAATTTTTGAGCTACATGTAAGTGTCCATGTAAAACTGTTGAACCAGGTCAAGAAACTACTTGAACCCAATTCTAGTACTTACTAGCTGTATGACCTTGGACATACTGCCAATAATTAGTACCTCTTGCCTATTGTCTGTAATTTTATCCCAATAATACAATCCACAATTATGATAAAGATTTAATGTAAGTAGCCTTAGAAGGATCCTGCCAGGGAGTTTTTGCCCAGAATTGTAGCTCTTTATTCCAGTTCAATCAATAAACATTCAATAGTCTCTGATACACGGAGAAGGAAGGAGGCAGAAGTGGAGTTAGGCAAGTAGGGAATTGAGTATAGAGAAAAACTTGCTGAAGTGATGGAATAGCAGTATATTTGGGAGTACTGAGAGAGTAAAATAAATTTATATCCTAATAGTGACTGTTAATAAGTTCATTTGGAGTTAGCAAGCTATTATATATTTCTGTGGTGTTCCTTTGCATTTATCTGAAAATATCTTTATTTTGTCTTCAAGATAAAGTTGAAGGATATTTTGAAGGATATTTTGCTGGATAAGATAAAAAAATTCTGGATTGATGGTGGTGTTTTCTTTTCAGCACTTTAAAGATTTCTTCTGGACTCTATTATTTCTGATGACATGTCAGTTTTAATTCTTATCATTTCTTCTGTTCATGTGATGTGCTGCTCTTTGCCAGCTGTGTCAAGATTTTCTTTTATCTTTGCTTCTCAGAAGTTTGATTATTATGTGCATTTATGTGGTTCTCTTTGTATTTATCCTTAACCATTTGCTGAGCTTCTTGAATTTACAGATTCATGTCTTTCAGCAGATTTTGGAAATTTTGAGCATAATTTCTTCAACTATTTTTTGCCCTGCTCCCTCTATAATTTTCATATTTAATTTAGTCTCATTTCACATTTGTTAAACTTTTTGATATTGTTTCACAGATCCCTGAAGTTCTGTTCATATTTTTCCAGATACTTTTCTCTGTTTTTCACAATGAATAATTTCTGTTGATTGATTTCAAGTTTATTTATTGTTTCCCTTGTCACCTCTACTCTATCAGTCCAATACAATGTGTTGTTCCGCGCCGAACAACAAAGGTTGGGTGCCCACCCTGGACCAGCCAGAGGGGGCACGGGGTCAAACAGGATGGTGAGTGTCGTCGGCTGAAAAACGCACACCAGCCGGGAATCTGTCGAGCAGAATCTCAGTTTAATGGAGAGGTGAAACAGGTATATGAAAAGGGAGCGAGGGGAGGAGATACAGGCGGGGGCCAATCATTTTAAAGGGCAACAGCACATGCAGTATACAGCAAGGCCTGCAGGGCAGAGGTCTGCTAAGATGTAAAGCTGCTCAGGTTCATGGAAGTTGAATGAGCCAATCCTGGGCCGCCACCTTGGTGGTACCACGAGTGGGGGAGGCTTTTGCCCTGAGGGTGTTGTTATTGTGGTCGCCATTTTAAGGTGTGTCCCTACAACAATGAATTTTTTTACATATTTTATTTTTCAACATTTAGTTTCTACTTGATTTTTTTTGTGTGTTTTCTATTTCTTGACTGAGATTTCCTATGTGTTTATTCATTAAACCATGTTTTCTTTATGCCCTTGAACATAGTTAGAGTAACTCTTTTAAGTTATTTGTGTGCTAATGTGATGAGCATCATCTCTGGGTTGTCATCAATTTCATCTTCTCTTGAGTCTGGCTCACATTTTCTAATATAGTTACATATTTGTATTATATTCTTAACATTGAATGACACTTGCTAATATTTGAGTTCTGTTTTGTTCTCCTAAAAGTTTTTGCTTTTATTAAACACAAGACAAAACAAACAGCTAACTTAGCTGGACAGCAGCTGAAATCTCATTCAACACTTTTAGTCTTACGTAGGTTTCTTGGAGTCTGTCCCATGTATGAATGGTTCAGTGATCAGCTACAGATTTGGGCAGAGTTCATAGGCAGAATTTGAGATTCTCTCTGTATCTCTCTTGGGGTAGTCTTTTCTTCATTTTTAAGCTACTAAGATTATTCCAAACTCCCAAACCTTTTTATTCTTCTCCTCCTCCTTCTTCTTCTTCTTCTTCCTCCTCCTCCTCCTCCTCCTCCTCCTCCTCCTCCTCCTCCTCCTCTTCCTCTTCCTCCTCCTCCTCCTTCTTTTTCATTGTGGATGGAACCAAGGACCTTACACACACTAGGCAAATGCTCTACCAATGATCTACATCTCACCCAGCATTTTTCAAGCCAGTAAGGCTTCAGAGTTTCCATCTTACCATTATCTGCCCCACATGGCATGTAGAGCTTGCTCTAAAGTGAAACATCATAAAAAAATGAAAGATTCATCTAGTGTTATTCCCTCCTCCAAGTGTGGATTCCCCTTTTCTTCAGTGTCTGCTTTTGGTTGATCTCTAGTGTCTTCAGGTATTTGTCTGTTTATATTTTTTTCAGGTTTATATTGTTATTTTTTGGGAGAATTGATCCAATAGGGGCTTCTCTTCCATTGTTAGAAGCTTAGTGTCTGCTACATTGTAAGGCATGCTAGAATAAAATTAACTGTGGTGGAGTAAGGATGACTCAGATTCTTTACAATCCTCCTATTGGGACATGGGACCTACATTCCTTCCCCTTTATTTGAGTGAACTCGTTCATGACCAGTAGCTTATGGTGGAAATAACAACATGCTTGTTTGTTGGGGTGGAGTCAACTTTTTTTTTTTTGTTGCTGGGAATTGAACCCAGGGCCTCATGCATGTGAGGCAAGCACTCTATTAACTTAGCTATATCCCCAGCCTGGGGTCAACATCTTAAGAGTCATGTGCCTTCTTGTTTCTGTTCATAGGAACACTCTAAAAGTACTCAGTAGCCACATAAGGAGTCTGAGTCTTCCACACTGTGAACAAGCCCAAACCAGCCACACAAAGAAGCTAAGTGGAGAATTAGATTCAGGTGTATATCTTGAAGGACAGAAGAAGAAAGAGACAGACACCCAGGAAACTATATCAGGCTCTCAGTCTTCTAAGTTATCCCAGCTGAGTCCCAGGCATCCTAAAGCATAGATAACCAGCCCCACTGTCCTGTCTGAATTCCTAGCTTACAGAATCATGCTGCATATAATACTAAGTCATGGTTTTGAGCAATTGGAGGTATAGCTCAGTGGTAGAGTGTGTTCTTAGCAAACTCAAAGCCCTGGTTTAACCCCAAGCACCCCAACAAAACATTATTGTTTTGAGCCACTAAATTTTGCAGTACTGTATTACATAGTAATACTTATCCAGAAGATTAACAATTTCACATTATTATAAATAGCGAATAGGTTGATTTTTTTAAAAAGCTGAAGTGACCCAAATGCCTATATTATACCTGAGCTATAAAGTAGTCACACTCAGAGTAAATTTACATTCTATATCTACACTATCCCATTCCCCACACCCCACCCCTTAGCTGCTTCTGGAATTATGGATACAGTCTCAGGAGAAAATGACTAGGCATTAGGGGGCACTTTGTAAATCAACTGATTTTTGTGATGGCAAAATCAGCAGGGTCATTATTGACAGATAAAGAAACTGAGATACAGTTTAACTAAGGATAAGTGGCTGGAGTGGGATTACTGTGGTGGTCCTAGGATTTGAATTGAGTGTTCTCAAATTCATTGCTTAGTTCAGAGAGCATATTGATTGATTATTGATTGATTTTGGACAAGTTAGATCAATGAGCATAGATGAGTTCAAAAATAGCTACTATTATCCAATTGTGGTTTTAAAAGGAAAAAGCAAATAGAAGACTGGGTCTCCTTTTTTGCACTGATCCCTGTTAACATCAATTAGGATATGCCCTGCTATGATATTCTAATTTTTAGTGCAAGAAGGAATTTATTTCAGGGTTGATATCTCTTAACATTTAAAAGGAAATACTTCTATTGAAAGTATGGGAACCTTAGTAATAGAATAAATGGCTTGACATTTGTGAGTGCAAAATAGTCAACATAAACAGAATTTTCATATTGAAAAATAAATCATTAACCCAGCTATTTCTAAATTTTTAAAACTTGAATATCATTCGTCATCAGCATACTTTTCTTCTATTATAAGGCAGCCTCTATCACAAGAAAGGAGTTGACTGCTTTCTCTGGCACCCCTCACTTTGATTTCCAATTCTCCCCTTCCTCACTGCTTTAATACCAAAATAGGAACCTCCCCACAATGAGCCAAAGTGATTTGGACAGTCCTGTTATCTTGATGTGCTATGGTAAACATCAGAACCTCACAGAAGCATTCTGTGAAAAGGTATGATCTCTCTTTTCAATGTCACTTCAATGGACATGAAGTCAGGCTAGGAATTCATTTCTAGGGTGCTCCCCAAGCATGCTACCATGTCAAATTCCTTGATACTTCTGCCATAAGCAGGGAGAAGCTCATTGTCCTCCTAAATACTAGATGGTCTTAGTGACCTACTTCAAATAGAATGGAATAGAAAGTTGCTGTGTGACCTCTGAGGTGAGTTTAGGAAAAGGCAGAACAGCTTCTTCCTGGCACTCTCTTGGGATGCTTGCTTTAGGAATGCAGTCATCATGCTGTGAGGAAATGTGGGCCACATGGAGAGGCCTTGGACAAGATATTTCAGCTGACGGCTGTAACGGAGGTCCCAGTTAGCTGCTCACATCAATACCAGACATCTAAGTCAGGAAGCCCTAGATCCATCCTTCGCCACTCTGTCTGAAATGAGATGAATGATCTCAAGTAAGAGCTGCCTAGCTGAGCCCAGTCAACTACTAGAAGCATAAGAGAAAATAACAAAATTATTGTGGTTGTTTTAAGCCACTAAGATTTGGGGGGATTCATTAGACTATAGTAGATTGTAGGAACACCATGCAAAGTATTTGGATTTTGTTTGGTTCTTCATTATTGTAAGTGGATTCACAGTTAGTTCTTCAAAACAGCAGTTCCCTCAGTTGGCCCTCCCTGTCTTAGTTATTTTCCCCAAAGAAGACCTAAGATAGGGACTTGAGTGCAGGTAGATCGATTTGGGAGGTGATCACAAGAAGTGAAAGCAAAGTGGAAGAGAAAGTAAGGTAGTAAAGTATGAAAGCTCATAAGTGTTTGCAAATAAGTTGGTTACTACAGTGGGCATCCGGGGCTAGATCCCTTTGTGGGATCCTCTGAAGAACTGTCAAGTGTGCCTCAAAATGGTTTCACCAGAGTCTGGGGAGGTTGGAGCATTTATCACTCCTTCCCTCACTATTGAGGTTTTCTACAGAGAAATTAACACCTCTGCTTCTCTGGGCTATGCTTGCCTACAGGCAGTATCCTCCCATAGCCCGGGAGATGGTAGAGTGTAGAGATCTTGCTGAACATGCTCCATATATCCCACACGAGCAAGAAACTGTCCATCGCAATTGTGTTGAAGTCACATGGGCCAAGGTATGTAGCATTATGTCACAAGAATCTGCCATATCTTCATATGCCAGCCACAGGGAGTTCTTCAAAACATGGATCTGCTTTCAAAACACTTCCCTATTTCAGGCCTTTCAGTCATTCCCCATTGTTCATAGGGACAAAATGAAAATCCTTGGTGTAGTCCCGCTGTCTTCATAACAGTCTCTTTCCCTCTGCATACCTGCTGAACTGGCATTTTTTTATTTCCCCCTAAAGGCCACAGGGCCATTTCACATGTGGTTCATTCAGCCTATAATGATCATCCTACCCCACCTCCATGCCAACTAGATGACTTCTACTTATTCTTGCCATCTCAGTTCAAGCACTACTTCCTTGGGTGAGGCTTTCCTAACCCTCTCTCCTCCCATTCCCAGATTGGATCAAGTTCCTCTGAAAGCTCGTGTCAATTCATAGTTACATACCCCTTTAGGTGTTCATTCCATTGATGTTTGTCGCCCATGGGAGACTGAATCCCCAAGACGTGTGTTTCACACAATATACAATATCTTTATATAGAAGGCAGGTGAGTGAGAGAGTGTGTGCGTGATGGGGGAGAGAATGCACTCACAGATGGAAGTGTTTAATGTAGAACTATTCAGAACGGGAGTTCCCTCTGCCATCTCTCCTATAGCCTTCTCTTCAGGTATAGACTCACCTTCTCCCCTGAAGGGGTGCCAGGAGTAAGTAATTGGTGAGTCCATGTAGAACAAATCCTTGTTAATCTCCCAAAGGAGAGATCCCGTTCAGTCACTGGTTTCCTGAAGAAACAGTCAGAATTGCTAGCTCCTACTTTCTAAAGGGAACCTGACTAATGGACATACATAAATCCTTTATGCTCCAGAAGCCTTGACAAAAATGCCAGAATGGTCCAGAATTTTCCAATGTGCTTGGCAATTAGAAATTTGAATGGGCAGAGGAGGGAAGGGTGGGAATGAATTCTACTATTTCAAAACTTCAGAGTTTAGCAGTAGTAAAGACAGTATAAGAGCTTCTATTTAGGAAGGCCTAAAAAGGAGAGGATATTAATCTAGGGAATAATCCCAGTTATTTGTAAGGATGGGTGAGGGTACATTTGGAATCCTACGCACAGTTCCAGTCACCTCATTAGAAAGGGATGTTTTTGAAATAGGGAAGGTACAATGAAGGGCACTGAGAGCCACAGGGGGGTTTAGGGATCTTAGTTATTCAGAGTGGTATTCTTTGGCAAAGAAGAGATTAAGTGGGAACTCATTAAAGTATAGACAATTCTGAAGGGAGTAGAGAGGATAATTGTTTCAAGGCTATTTGAGTTAGTGTCAAATACAAGAACCAGGGGTTAGTAACTTAAGCTAAGAAAGAGAATTTAGACAGGCATTTTCTGAATCAAGAGTAAATGATATAAAACAAAGAACTGAAGATGATAAAAATAGGAGACATAGATTTTGCTGAGGAGGAAACATGTAATTTTTCCATTTTGTTTCATTTGTGTTAAATAATGAAGAATGATCTTTTTCTTTTCCACTTCGAACAATCATATCTTATCAGCAGTGATCAAATTAAAAAGGGCTAGAGTGGGTAGAGAAACTAGAGGGGAGCTGTTCAAAGAGAGAGCACACGGTTGAGAACTTCTTGTCTTTTCTCTGCCTCAAAATGTCACAGGTGAGGCTGGGGATATAGCTCAGTTGGTACAGTGCCTACCTCACAAGCACAAGGCCCAGTTGAAGTCCTATTTTATTTTTAGGCCCTAATGTATCCAGATGATTTCCAAAGTGCTAGATACTATTTCAAGTGGTAAAAATTGGGGGAAGGAGGTAATTTTATAGTGTATTAAACAATTTTGACTGACTATAAGCAGTGGTTTGTTTCCCCACCTCAAAGAACATGCTGTAGTTCAGTGATGTGCTAGACACTGTGGAAAAGGCAGTGCCTGAAATGAGATCCCTGATTGATATTTGCTAAGTGGACACCATCCCTACTCTGGATGAGCTTGAATGACACAATGACATTCATACCACAAAACAAAGGAGCAACAGTGTCCTGGCCGACAAAGGAGTGTATGGACAGACCATGTGGGCCATAGATACAGGGTAGCATGTAAGAGGCAGGCACTGGGGTCACTTTGAAACCTTCCTCTATCACTGGCTGTGCCATCTTGGGCAAGTGACTCCTCCAAGCCTCTCTTTCTTTGTCTGTAAAATGAGTGTGATAACACTCAGGAGTTTGAGTCAGGAGTAAAGTAAATTGATACATATGTATTACACATTGCTAGTAGTTAGTGGGCACCCCAGCTGCAGTGACATTTGCAATTATGAAGCTGAAGGAACAAAACGGATAAAGGCCACTGAACTAGGAAGCAGATCTATCCGATGTGCTTAGTGAGTTCACGACTGGAAGAGGCTGTTGCTTTAATTTTTTGAACTTGTGTTTCTTTACCTGTAAATGGAGATAACAGGACCTATCCCAGAGTGTTGTTATGTAATATAAATAAAGGGCTCAGCAGAGATGGGCCTTTGGTAAGTGCTCAATAAGGGTCAACTGCTATTGTTACCATTTCAACCTGCTCCAGTAGGAAACATCAAGCCTATATTAAACTAGCTCCATTCTTTTTTCTTAGTTTGTACACAGAAATGGAAAAATAAATTGGCTTTTTAACCCCCACTTGCCTTACTGCCATCCTCTTTATATGTTGCTAAGTAAACAAGGAAATGTCATCAAGAGATCCCTGGAGTCTCTCATTTGTGGGGTACATTAAGTTACCCAGGTCCAGTAACAATTCATCAGAGGAAAGCTGTTTACTTGTTTTATTCTATTTTTTTTCTTATACTGAGAATTTAACCCAGGGGTGCTCTACCACTGAGCTACATCCCCAGTCCTTTTAATTTTTTGTTTTATTTTATTTTGAGACAGGGTCTTGCCAAATTGCTGAGGCTGACCTTGAACTTGTGATCCTTCTGCCTCAGCCCCCTGAGTAGCTGGAATTACAGGCCCACCTCACTATGCCTGGCTCCTTGTTTTATTCCTACACATTAAAATCCTAGGATGGATATTTTGGCAGGAAAACATAATGGTGATCACATTTGGGAAGCTAGGTTTTATATTTTTATTATGGAGAATTCCAAACATATTTAAAAGTAGAGACACTAATATAAAAATCTCCAGGTGCCCATCTCCCAGCTTTAAAAAACATAACAGCACCTGACTGATCTTGTTTATCTAGACATCTCTCCACATTCCCTCCTCTGCTGGATTATTTTTAAAACAAATTATAGACATAAGTTTTTTTGGTAAGTACTTTGGTATGTACCTCTAAAGATGAAGACTTTCTCTTTTGACCCAACACCAATACCATCATCACACTTGTGAGATTAACAATAATTTCTTAATAGCATCAAATATCCAATCAGTGTTCAGGTTTTTCTAATTGTTCCTCAGCTTCCTTTCTTGAAATTTGTTTATCCTACTCAGAATCCAAAGTTACAGACTCTGTATCTTACTGATATGTCTTTAAAGTATTTTAAAATCTCTAGGTCCTCCCCTCTTTTATTTTCATGCTACTTTTGTTTGTTCTTTTTAGATATGCATGGCAGTAGAGTGTATTTTGATGTATTATATATACATGGAGTATAACTTACTCTAACTGGGATCCCAGTCTTGTGATTGTACATGATGTAGAGTTACACTGGCTACGTATTCATATGTGAGCATAGGAAAGTTATGTCTGATTCATTCTACTGTCTTTCCTATTCCCATCCCTGTTCCCTTCCCCTCATTCCCCTTTATCTAATCCAATAAACTTCTATTCTTCCCTTCCCCCTTATTATGTGTTAGTGTCTGCATAGCTGAGAGTCTTGCTATTCATTCATAGGAGAAATCAGATGGTTTTTCCTATAGAACCTCATGTAGAATATTCTGGATCTTGCTGAATGTATTCCCACAGTTTAACACATTCTGCATTCCCTGTTTGCCTGAAGTAAAATCTAGTCTTTGGCTCTATTTTTTGGTGTGCACTTCAATGAACATGATAGCATGCACTTGGTGTTGCTTTGCATCAGGAGTTACATGTGTCTGGTTGTTGCTCTGTCTGTGAGTTCACAGTTGATCAGCGGGTCTGGGCGTCGCTGGTCTGATCCATCGTGTAGTTTCCCACTGGCCTTCCCCCTAATGGCTTTTACAGCCATTAGAGATGGCTTTTAGATCCATTATCTCATTAAGAGATTGCAAAATAGTGTTATATTTCTATCTTTCTGCATTTATTAACTACGATTCTTCTATGAAGAATGTTGCCTTAACAACTATTTGGTTACCTTGAAGTATTATTGGAAAAGAAAAAGCAACATAAATGTATGATTCTTTTTATTTTCTGCTTTCTAGATTAATGAGTTCTTTCCCAAGCATCCTCCAAAATTATCAGTTATTTCTTCATCTTTATACTCTTAGAGATTTTAATATATTTGATGTATTTCAAAATAAGACACGTTATTTTTTTGGGGGGGTTCTTTTTAGTTATACATGACAGTAGAGTATTTTGATATAGGTGTATTTATATATGTACATAAGAAAGTTATGTCAGATTCTTTCCTCTGTATTTCCTGTTCCTAACCCCCTCCCTCCTTTCATTCCTCTTTGTCTAATCCTCTGAACTTCTATTCTTCCCTGTCCACCTTATTGTTGGTTAGTTTTCTCATATCAGAGAAAACATTCACCCTTTGTTTTTTGGGGATTAGCTTATTTCACTTAGCATGATATTCTCCAGATCCTTCCATTTACTGTAAAATGTCATAAAGTCATTCTTCTTTACAGCTGAGTAACATTCTGTTGTGTATGCATATCACAATTTCTTTATTCATTCATCTGTTGATTGGCACCTAGGTTGGCTCCATAATTTAGCTATTGTGAATGGTGCTGCTATACATATTGATATGGATACATCACTATAGTATGCTGATTTTAAATCCTTTGGATATATACTAAGGAGTGGGATAACTGGGTCAAATGTGTTGCTCAGATTCTTCCATCAGGGAGCAGGTGTAGCCCTTTCAGTTTGGCTCCTGTGATTGTTGATGTGAGCTTGGCTGTCTTTGATAACTTCCTTGCTTTCTGGGATGATAAGACATCCCAGCCTCAACCTGAAAAGACCTGGGCTCAACTACTCTAAGAAGCACTGATTCCTTTTTGGAGGAAATTAAATTTAAGGCCACACTCTGGGCACTCATCTGATCATTGTTTCTGGGCTGGCCATTGTTTCTGGAAGACTAGATTTTAAGTACTTACCTTCAAAAGCAAAGGACAAGAACTGGAAGGTTTCCATAACAAGTTTAGCCCAGTAACTAATTTGGTTTGCTGTCCCAGTAAAAATAGTTTTTTAATATTGTCAGAGTATCTGAAAATTACTTTATAAATTGACAGTAAAATTATAAAGTCTTATAAGGAATTAAAAGTTGTCTAAGAGAAGTGAAGAGCAAAGTAGATTAGGAGACATAAGAATTGGGGGGGGGGGGCAGGGGAGGGGCCAAGGAAGCAGAAGGCAGGAAAGGAGGGGCTAAGTACTCTTTCTGCTGTGGGTATTGTTTACCAGAATCAGCCCTACCTGTGCACTGATAATGTCGGCAGACATCTGCATGTGGCCCAACGTGGCCCCAAGGCCTCTCTTTTCCAGTTATGACTTTACCTGTCCTCAAATACCTACTCTTAGTCACATAGACCAATAGTTTTCAACACTGATCTTGAAATATTTTGACCAGTCATCAGTAGAGTACAATAAATAAAAAGGAGGAGAAGGAGATGGAGATGGAGAAGGAGAAGGAGGGAGGAGGAGGAAGAGGAGGGGGAGGAGGAGAATGGATTTACTTACTCTTCTCTTTTGGAAAGCATTCTTCAAACTTTATTCTGAAAATATGTTCTTCCTATTTTAGGAAGGTTTTGTTGTTGTTAGATGTCTTTTTTATATAAAATTATGTAGCAATTGCCAAAGACGGCAGTTTTTAATGTTTTCGTTAAGTTGGCAGATTATTGTTTTACAAGTTTGTCTTGAAATATGAATAGTCTATGATATGCGAAATTGTGGGACCCATCGGGGGCATTACTGAAATGCTTATGCACCTGGGAAAGAAGGGAGGGCACTGGGAGATGAAGGTTAGTTTCTCCTCAGGTTTAAAAGAGCAAAGTACATGTTGGTGCGTGGAGGGCAAAGGTGAAAAGAGTGGGGGTCTAGGGAAGGGTTAAATCTATGTTGAACAGGAGCCAGCAAAGGCTCTAATCAGGAAAGAAGGCACAGAAGGAGCCCACAGAGAGGCTGGCCAAATTGGAAAGAGTCCCCATGATGGGGTCTGTGGTCAGGAGCACCATGGTACTTAGGACAGGGCAGACCCTTTCCTCTTCCTATTCTTTCCATTTTTTGTGACCCATTTTCCAACGCTCTCTTTTCCACCCCACCAGCCCTACCAGCCCTTCCCAAGAGAAGAGAGCTATAGTAATTTGAGCATAAAAGAGGTAAATAGACAAAACAAAATTTTTACTATTTTTAGAGGCTCTATTCTTGGATGGGCTGTTTGCTGAGGGCAAACAGGTTGGCATTGGGATGAAAGGCAAACACAAAGGCTCACATGGAGGTTGTAGAGATATAATGGAATCAGGAGGCCTGCAGGGTGTGAGGAACAAATGTTGTTAGCTTGGAGCATGGAGACTTGTTCCAGAGCAGGCCAGCCTGCAGCTGGGTGAACTCCTGTTTGCCCTCCTCATACGACCCTGCCACCGTCCTTCCTATCAGCAGAAGAACCCCAGCTTCTCCCTCCCCTTGTAAAGCTACCTCCCCTGCATCCTTCTCAATCTCTGGCCTCCCCTCTCAGGTGAGACTAAAAGGAGAGAGTCTCCAGGGCCCTGTGTTCTGCATCATTTACTACTGCCATTCTCAGTTCTGACCTAGACCCTGTCTTCTTCCTATTTTCCTTTGGCAGCACTGGGGCTTGAACCCGGGGCCTTGCACATGCTAGGCAAGTGCTCTGCCACTGAGCCTCCCCACCCCCATCCCTCCAGTCTTCCTTCTTAAAGAACCAGCCAACTGTACTGGAGCAGTCATGTGAGTGCCTCTCCTCAGGTTTCAGCCCTTTCCTCACTTTCTCGTGGCTTCTAGCAGGCAGTTTCTGCTCCTCACCACTGCCAAGGAAAAATACTCTGCCCCAGTGGTGAAAGTGTTGGAAAGTTCATACACACATAACCAGGCTCCAACCAGTGACTCTGGAATTGCTGTATGAATATCCCAGCTGTGTGCTTGGACAGGACAGTTCTGAGGTGCCTCCCAGAGTTCCCTGAGGGATCCATCCCTGGTGATAGGGGTTTAATGATATGTTGTTTATTGGCTGCCTTCCCTTTCCCTATAGCATTTCCCAGGGCCCTGTACCTTCAAAGACACACTTATCTCATGTCTGTTTCTGGGGAACCCAAACTAAGGTGGCTCCTTGAAACCCATGCTTTTCTTGACAAAGCCACTGAGCACCACCCTGTTTACAACTCCAATGGGTACTTTTTGGGCCTTTTCTCATTTAATATCTGGCTCATTTGGCCACTGATGACCACTTTCTCTTTCCTGAAAGGTTCTGTGATATGCTATGCTCCCGGCTTTTTTTATATCTTTGGTCATTCCTTTCCAATTATTTTTATGGGCTTTTTTTTTAAAGATAGCTTTATTGAGATATAACTCACATACCATGCAAATCATCCATTTAAAGTGAACTCAGTGGTGTTTAATGTATTCACAGAGTTGTGGTACTTTTAGCACAACCAATTTTATGACATTGTCATCATTCCAAACAGAAAGATGTTACTCATTAAGTCACTCCTTATTTCCCCATGAACATTCATGTACAAGTTTTTGAGTGGGCATGTTTTGCTGCTCTTTGGCATACATCTCAGAGTAGAATTTCTGGTCATATGATAACTCTGTGTTGAATATTTTGAGGAACTACTATTTTTAGGGAGGCTGCACCATTTTATATTCCCATCAATCCTGGCCATATGTGGGTGTTATGATTTCCTTACATTCATGACCATACTTGTTATCATCTTTTAAACTTTAGCCATTCAGATGGATAGGAAGTGTTATCTCATTACGGTTAGGGTTTGCATTTCCCTAGTGGCTAATAATGAGCAACTTTTCATGTGTTTATTGGCCATTTGTATGTCTACTTTGGAGAAATGTCTATTCAAATTCTCTACCCATGGACTGGTTTTGTGAATGTTGGTATTACTCTGGGTTCAGTCTTGGCCCCCTTTTCTCTTGTCCCTGTTCACATACATACTAATGCCTTTTCCCTACTTCCCCATTCATTTATTCAATCATGTTTTCATTCAACATGATTGTTGAATTATGATTGAGTCATTATGCTCCTAAAATGTGCCAGGTTCATCACTGAAGATGAGTTTCTTGCTATTGGGAAACATGCTTTGTTTCAGGGCTGGGAATCCAATCTGGGGCCTTGTGCATGCGAGGCAAGTGCTCTGCCACCATATCCTCAGTCCACAGCTTGCCTTCTTTTAAGAGAGGAAGATGTTAACTGAAGAAACCAGTGGGTAAGATGATGGAAGAGTTATGGCATCAATATAATGGAGTGCTGAAGAGTATTGATGGTTGGGCTGGAGGGTAGATGTTACTTTAGATTGGGGCAACAGGAAAGCCCTCTCTTAGGAGGTGACATTTAAGCTGAAACCTACATGATAAGAAAAAGCAAACTGTAAGAAGCCTCAGAGAGGCATCCCAGGGGGAGGGAAGCAAATGAGAGGAATGAGCTTTGTGTTTCAGAGGAGGGAGGAGGCCAGTGTGTCTGGCCAGTATCTGTGAGCACAAGATACTCAGGGGAGAGGAGCAGGAGTTGGGGTCAGAGAGGTAGGCAGGACCTTCTCCTTTGAAGGATGTCGAGAAAAAGTGGGTTAGGCCTGAGATTCCCAGGATTACCCTGATAGGATTCCAGAGGGAAAAGTCAGCAAACCACAAGCACACGGCATCCTCAAAACAGGAAATCAAAGCTTCTTGGGGCCTTCTCTGTACCTAATTATAACTCTTCTCACATAGGAACAAAAAGATATTAGACCCAAGAACAGGGAAGAAATAAAAAACTGGCATGAACCATTATTCTACCTAAAATAGAAAAGTAAAACCCAAACCAGCACTACAAGGTGACAATTTATGGTGTTGGAAATGTCTTCAGAAGTCTTTTTAGAGTTTTGTGTTGAATGTTTATGGAAGGTGTAAAATTCTTATAATGCCAGCGTTTTATGAACAGAGCAGTTGGCAACTCCTTTTAGCCTGATCCCTGCTTTCAGAAAATGTGGGTTTTCCTTCATTTATTCATATTGTTTCCAGTCCATCAAAAATAGACAAGATGTAACAGGACAGTCCATTTGTACCATTCTTTTTGGAAATAATTGCCAGAAGCACTTTACGGTTGTCAAAGCCCCACCGATGTGACTCCCGAGCGGTCCTCTGTGTTAAGAAGCACACGCTTCCCACTTGTCTTTGTATTCCTCTCCCATTTCCACCACCGGGAGGATAATCAGCCTGGGAGAAGCAGCCCTTTAAAATTCAGTGCTATGCAAAGGGCAAGAAGAGGGGTGAAAATGATCTATACAGAAGCCCCCAAAGAAAAGAGAGGCATGGACTCCCTCTGTTTAAGAATGAGGTTGATGAAAGAGTTAGGAAAAGCTTGGTTTACCAGATACGCAGATATGCAGAACCATATGCATGCATTAATTAAGCCAATGTGAAGGAGGAGGAGGGGATCTGAGAAAATAACAAAGCTGCAGTGTATGCGTGCAATGATTTTTCATTCTGTTTCGCTTCAGCTCTGCCCCTGCAACAGAGGATCTAATCAATCTGCCGGCTATTAAGTTTGTTAATTGATAATGCATACTAATTAGGCTGTGCGCAGTTACTTAAGAGACTTTGCTAAGGTGATTGTAGGCACAAGTCCAAATGGAGTTTAAAGTATTCTGTGTGAGGTTAAAACCCATCAACCAGAATAGATGGATTTTATATTATAACAGAAGGCACAACATACCCATAAGTATTTAATGTATTGCACAGTTATCCATTATTACATATTTTAACTCTACAAAATAATTAAAAATGTGAAAACAGCTACTAAAAACTATAACTAAATCACATTGGTGAGGGTCTGAGGAAGTGTCAATGAGAGTGCTATTTTCTCATCAAGGTAAATGTTTAATTTTCTCATTTATATTTGGGAACTGTCAGGGTGAGTGGGGAGGAGGCTTTGTGAGAGCAAGACTTATCGAGTTGTGTGGACACCAGAGGCACTGGCAGCCCTACATGTCGGGTTGTGATGCCCATGTTTCAAAGGTCAGCCCTCCAGAGGCTGCCCAGTTGACCCATAGAAACCCATTATCTGGGAGCTCAAGGTCAAAACATGTTTATCAACCATAAAATTTGCTGCTGGTCATATGGTTGGGTACCTTTCCTTTAGAATTCTACACTTTGGGAATTAAAGAGAACATCCAGGCATCCTTGCAAATAAATGTGCCTTGCCAAGAGGATACCTCATTCTTCTCTACATCTTGGAGAATGATTCACTTCAGTTTAGCCCCCAAAGATATGTCTAGTTGGGTCCAAAGAGATTTCTCCAGACCAGAATGATATCTCATTCTGTTCTGGTGAGTTTCTTAGCTGTTAGGATGGGTCAAGGACCAGTTACTGGCTCAGAAATCATACCACAGGGAGAACCTAGAATGATCAAAATTCTCCATGAGGTCCTGAGATCTCCCTTTTCTTCTGGAAGATTCTGGGACTAACTTAATGGGCTCTTTGTTCATTCAGTCAGGAGACATCTCCTGAGTAGATTCCATATTCCAGGCACCATGTTCAGTCCTGGGGATATCATGACAAACCAGATAGGCAGACCCCCCCCCAACACCTTACCCTCTAATGGGAGGGGAGGGAGGCTCTGTATATCTTATTTCCACCTTTCAACAAAACTTTTTTGAGAAGCTTATGTTTTAGGCACTGTATGAAGTATAGATATAATAAGAAAACCAGATAGATACTGATGGGCAGGCTTGAACCATGTGTAAGATAAAAACGGTGCACCCCTGGAGCTTCTGGGTTGAACTATAAAATGGCAGTTGATTATTACCAAGAATGGTGTTCCTATCAAATTATTGCTAAATGTCTTCAATGTGTTTTTAAACAAGCCAGGAAAGTGACATTTATAAAAATTCTACTAGGTTAACTACAAACTAATATTTAAAAAATAAGAATGAAAGAAAAGCTCTCCACCGAAGACTATTGAACAGAGGGAGGTGTCTATTTTACCTCCACTCCTTGGGCAAACTGAGAGTTCCCACAAACAGAAATTTGGATGCTAGCAGGAGGCAATGGTGTAGATAGTGTGCATTTAATTAACAAATGAATTGTGTTCCTACAGTGTGACCATTGAACCTGGAGCTGATCCATACTGCTTTGTTTTAGCTATTTTGAGATGACTGAGTTCAATGAATCTGTGTAGGGAAAACTAATCTCTGATTAGTCGATGGAAAACATCTAAGGAAAAAAAAATAACTGGAGGTTCACAATGCTTATGAGCCAAACATTCTTATTTTGGTCAAATAGCATAACACAAGATCAGGGTGAATAGAGATACTTTGAGATAGAATAAGCCATTTCCAAGAAAAATTTGAGCAAGCAAGAATATACCTGGATATACCAAGCACATATTTTAAAGTTATTATATCCATAGCAGTATTGCATAAATACAGTAATTAGTATTTAGTAATCAGGAAAGTATTTTTTTGTGAGCATGTGCAGTGGCACAAGCATTTATTCTTATTGTGCCCAAAGTGAGATCATATTTTTTTAAAAAACAATTAAACCTCATATTTTACAATGAAGACTACAAATTTTAAATTATCTAAATTTATTGTTTGTTATGGTGTCTCTAGCAATGTTTTTCTACCAGTCCCATCCCCACCTTGGACTCATTTGAGAAGACTTGAGAAATGTCTTAATATTCACACTGCTGCATGTAGCTCTTGCTTATTTACTGGTCTGGAGAAACAGGATGTGTTTCCTTTTTTTAAAAAGCCAATTGACCACGCCTGTAATCCAAGCGACTTGGGAGGCTGAGGCAGGAGGATCGCAAGTTCAAAGCCAGCCTCAGCAACCTAGCGAGGCACTAAGCAACTCAGTGAGACCCTGTCTCTAAATAAAATACAAAATAGGGCTGGGGATGTGGCTCAGAGGCCGAGTGTCCCTGAGTTCAATCCCTGGTTCCAAAAAACAAACAAACAAACAAACAAACAAAAAGCCAATTGACAATCACACCAAAATACTCCTCCTTTTGTATCATTCAGCCTTTTGTTTTAGTTTGGTAAGTTTTAAGAAATTTCAGCAGCAAAATTGTTATTCAGTAGGCACAATGGACTACAGATGCCTTGAGTTATGTATACCTGTCCCAGCTGTAAACTTCAGTGTCCTTTGTTAGATGATATTTTAAAAGGATATAAAATAAATTGGTCTAAAGGGCAAAAACAAAACAAAAACAATAAACAAAAAAAACCCCTACATATGCAGCAATTTTTCTTCTTTGCTGAGGAGTACTAGCAGGGCTTTGTATCTGATCTATTGATGCTATCATTTGGTAAATGAACAACTTTCTAAAACATGAGTGCTTTTAAAAATGGATTCCAAATGAAGGAAACAGGAATAAAATAAACTTCAGTTTTGTGATATTTATTCACTAGAAATGAAGTCTTGCTTATTAAGACTAGAACTATATGAAAGGTCATTAGGGAATAGCTATTTCAAGCATTTTTACTGGAATGAATAGTAACCCTCTTATGCTTTTGTTTTTATTTGTATGTGAATTAAGACAATTATAATAGTATTTTTTCATATAAAAATCTTAAGACTTAATAGATTTGGTTTATTGCTGTAACAGATATTCCTAAAATCCTAGTGATGTAATACATAAATGGGCTTTGTTATTGTTTACATCACAACCCCAAAACAGCTGACAGACAGACTCTGATCCATGTGGTCTTTCAGGGTCTCAGGCTCCTTGCTACTAGTGGCTCTGCTTTCCTCTAAGGCCTTTGAGTCATCTGTTTGATCTCTATGTAGCTGACATACATAGGAAAGAGAAAGGAGAATTATGGGCCAAGCCTAGAAATGCATCACTTCCATCCACATTCCATATGTCTGTGCCTAACTTCAAGGGAATATGAGAAAGATCATCTAGCTGGGTGCTTTGGAGAAAAGGAGAAAGTCTGATGAGCTGCAAGCCATCACACCTACACAGTGTCTCTGAGAGCAAGATAGTTGACCAAACAAAGTAAGTCTTTTCCACTCTTGGCTACATTGATGCAGCAACCAAAGCTATACTGTGTACTAAATAAAACCGCAGAGATGTTTCATCAGGTGAAGTCTGGTCAGCATAACAAGGTTTGCACAAAATAATACAGTATCAGTTCCAAGGAACATTTCATGCTATTAAACCATAGTGTGCTGGGTCAACCCAGTTTGAATAATTTCTGAACCTAAGGGCAGTGGGTATGTGCAACCATTCAGTGTGTCTATCCCTTGAATGCCTCTGGTGTAGACAGATCCTGCCTCTGCCCCACCACTCTTTCTGTCATCAATTCATCAATACTTCATTTTTCTGAGCATTGACATCCTGGGTTTAGGATTTGAAGAGGCAGTTAAATAGGATCCTGGTGACCATGAGACTGACCAATACTAAGTGGTCTACTAAGGGGTATAAAAATTTTCACAATATTTTTTACCAAGGACTAATTGATCACACATCAGAGATTTATCCATTTACTGTTGCCTCATAAGAAGTAGGTTTTATAAAATCAGCTAAACTAGAAGGTAATTATTTTCTTTACTACCAAATCCACCAGTTGAATTCCTTTAGTGTAGTTAAAATATGAATAGATATTCAAAAATGACAGATACTACTGAAAATTGTATAACTTTTCAGTAATGTCTAACATACCACATAAAACATTCTAGTAGATGGAAAACTAGACACTAATATAATCTACTATATACAATCTTTTCTTGTTTTTTTTCTGCTGTGAGAGCTGTTTCATGTCATTTTGGCTTTGAAAGAGGTTGATTTAATCAAAATAGTAATTGTGGAATTATTCTATTTCTTATCATATTTTCATAATTATTTTCCAGGTATAATGTCTTTATTATATAAGTTGGTTTAGTAGAAAGCAAATTTTTAAAATTTGACAAGTGGGTATTTTAAGAACTTTTAGAAGCAATTTTTATAAATTTGACAACTTATTTACTTCCAAATGGAGCTATCTTAAATGAGCCAGAAAAATGAAGAAAAACTTTTGAGTTGTCTATCAATTAATATTCAAATAAAAGAAAAATTATTGACTGTAATCTTGTTTCTATTGTCAATTAAATTATGTTAATTTTAAATTTTAAAAATGAAGATGAATCTCACTTCTATATCAAATATTAACCCAAATTATTCCAAAATGATGCTTAATGTCTAGTACATCAGAAAGATCAGAAAATTACTTAACAATTTGGTGTATCAGATTGGAGACTTTGGCAGGGCATTTGGATTGGTCAGGATTGCATTTGGTTGCACATAACAGAAGCCTGACATTCAACAACTAAAAGGTTTGTTTGGTTTTATCATGGAAGAGTGATTCTGGGGCTAGGATGTTAATAAACCTGCTATGGAACCTGGATCTCTCTACTTTCCTGACTCACCATTCTTAGCATGTGCTTTGCACTTTCCATGGTCAAAATATGATAGCTGTGCTTCTAGGCATTGTGTCTGCATTCCAAAAAGGAAGGAAAAAAAAGATGAACACAAAAGAAGGACTTTTTCAAAAACTTTGCTCAGCACTTC
This sequence comes from Glaucomys volans, assembly GCA_020662805.1. Taxonomy (NCBI): domain Eukaryota; kingdom Metazoa; phylum Chordata; class Mammalia; order Rodentia; family Sciuridae; genus Glaucomys; species Glaucomys volans. Next base: position 195,783 of record JAJEJO010000936.1, on the reverse strand, counting down.
TGTTCATATCTCCTATTCTTTTTTTTTTTTTTTTTTTTTTTTGCTTGTCTATCCAGATGTCCTCCTACCCTCCCCCATCCTGCTCTGTGCCCTGGGAGGCTGACCTTATATGACTGTCTCAATGAATTCTTTGCTGTCTGACTTCCAGAAGATGCTACAGCACCATTTGTTTTGTGAGGCCTAAGGAAGGCACTGGAAGATCAGAAGATAGAAGAGGAATGAAGGTGAACAATTTATTTCTCCCTTTCTTCCCTGCTGATACAGTAAAGGTGAGCTACAATTCCTCTTCTGAGGCCTCACCCTTGTCAGACAAGAGTTGGTCAAGACAGTGGACTGGGCAGGGGAGGTCTGGGAAAGGATTGACTCTACAGATGGAATATTCATAGCCATCTTGAACCTGAGAGGAGCTGAAGTACCTGTTGCTTTGGAAAAGTATCAATCTTGCTGAACATCAACCCAGCCTCAGGCTTCCATTTTGGGATATAGTCTACTAACATTTTTGAGGGGATGTCTGCAAGCTTGGTCTATGAAAAATGTACCATGCAATCAGACATCTAAATCTTGAATCCTCCTGCTCATTCATTACAACTGGGAATTCCTCTGGCCTTCCTCTAGTTTTTATTTATTTATATTTAAATGGAACCTCAAGTGAACAGAACTATTATATTCTATTGGTCTATGACATGTAATCTTAATGTTCATGTGTGACCCTATTCTTTATTTTTTTAAATGTAATAAAAATCTATGAAATTCCCAGTGAAACCCAAAACTAAAACACTGACAGTAGTTTATGTTTCCCTATGTGCTCCATTCCTCTCCTGGCCCCTCATCCTAAAGTATGTCTATCTCACATATGTAATACCTTTTTACTACATATATGAATATGTATACACACACATATATATGACCAATTTCTGTTAGTTGTTTCTAAACTTTATAAACAGGTATCACAGATACCTTTGTATGACTCTAGAAAATTTTTGAGACCGATTTTTTGTACAACATGTGTTACCAAGACCTATCCATGTTGTTGTAGGTGAAGTCCATTCATTGCCACTACTGTATACTTGTCATTGTTTATTTTCATGTTGAATGGGTGTTAGGGGTTTTTCTGGAGTTTAGCCATGCTTCACTGAACTTTTTCTAGACATGTTTCCTGATTCATGTGTGTGTGAGTATCTCTTGGCTATAGCCCAGGAATGGGGCCTATCAGTCAAGAAGCATATATGTTCTTCTTCACAAAATAATGTCATATCATCTTCTCACTAGCATTATATAAGAAATCTCTCAATTGATATCCTTTCAACACTTGGTATTGTCAGACTTATTGTTTCAGGTTAAATGAATGAAAAACGATATCTCAGGGTAGTCTTGATTTACATTTCTCTAATTAGTAATGAGTTTAACATCTTCTTGGATGCTTATTGGCTATATATATATTCCCTACTCTCTGGAATGCCTGCTCAGGTCTTTTGTCTATTTTAAAATTGAGTTTTTTCCCTTTTTTTTCCCTCCAATTTTGGTAGCTCAGGCAGACAGAAAATCAGTGAAGACTTAAAAGATTTAAACACAATTAATAACCTTCATCTAATGAACATACATAAAATTCTCCTACCAACAAATGGGGAGTGGAAGCACACATGGAACATTTCCAACCATAGATGATACAGTAGGTCATACATTTTAAAGAACTACCATTACAACAGTTATGATTCAGTAACAAAAAGTAAGTAAAAAGAAATCCTCATGTATTTGGAAATCAAAAATACTTCTAAATAACTCATGAAAAAAAAAAAAAGTCAAGATGTCTTACCCTTATCACCAGGACCTGGATGCCCACTCTCCCCTCCAGAATGTGAGCCCTACTCAGGAGCAGAGCAGGCTGCTAAGGGATGCTTATTGCCTCTCAGACTATAAAGGGCAAACAAACTGTTTTCTTTACTACATTCAACACTTCAATGCTTGTATGAGCAAATGTATATGAGTTTTTCCTGCACCAACCAATACTTCAACTGTTCACACACCAAGTGAATATCCTAGTTATTTAATTCTGACACTGAGTAGAATCAGTGCAGACTCTACAGTAAAGGACTCAGTTTCACAACACTGCCCTCATTTCAGACATCAATCATAAGTAGTATATCCCTAGATAACACACACTTTTGTCCAACCTGGCTACAAATTAGAGGTCCCCATGACTTCTTCCTCACTTTTGATAAATTTCAATAATGGCTCACAGAACTCAGGGAAATGCTTTATTGAAAAGAATATAATAAAGGATACAAATGAATAACCAGAGGGAGGTCTAGAAGTGTCCCAAGCACAGGACCTTCTGTCCATGTAGAGGTGTGCTCTGTCCTCCTGGCTCATGAATGCCTTCCCCAACCTGGAAGCTCTCCAAACACCATTTTAAAGAAACTTTAATAAAAGCTTCATAATGGAAGTGCTATTGATTGTTAATTTAACCTCCAGCAGCAGAGGATGGATGGGGAGTGAAGCTGAGGGTACCAAGCTTCTAATCATGTTGTGGTTTTTCTGCTGACCCATTCTGAAGCTTTTCAGAGGTCCACCAAGAGTCCCCTCACCAGAATAAGCAACTCTTAGCACCCAGGAAATTGCAAGAGATGTAGGAACTCTGGACTAGGAACTGGAGTCAAAGATTAAATATTAGAACAAAAGATAATCCTAACATCCCGGAATATCACTTAAGAAAACACAAGGATTTTAGGAGCTCTGCACCAGGAACCAGGGGCTGAAATAAAATAAATAAATATTCTCTATCATGTCACTCTGCTCCACTAAGGAAGAACACTCCCACCTGATTCTCAAAGCAATCACCCATAAACTTAGGAAGAATAATCTAATGATGTTTCTACAATTTATTTTTTAGACCAAATATAAATAAACTTTTCTTAGGTGAGAATTTCTAAGAGAGACTGTGATAATGCCGATCCCCACCACCACTTCTGTTTTGCACAATAAGGGAGGATGTCATAATCAATACAATAACCTGCCCACTTCCTTCCTACACCATCCCAAAATGCACAGTTTTTCACTGTGTAGTTGATTTGAAGAAGATGCGAATACCAGCTACTTCCACTTTTAAGCTTGGAGAAAATAGCATGAAGTCTACTCTTTTTTCATAAAACTACACAACTCACATTTCATCAAGAGTTTATATGGGAGTGGCCCATTAATCAGATTTATTTTAAAAGACAGAAAATCCATTTTCTCCTGCTACATAAACACAAATTTTGCCCAACTTGTATTTTCTGTTAGGGTTGCGATAAAAAGAAAAACAAGATCAGAGTTCTGCAGAGTGTTGCCTATTATACAGTGAAGAGCCCTCTAGACAGAGGTGGGTTCCCTGAGCTACTGAATCTTACACTTCAAGGTCCCTCTATTGCAGGGTTCCCTTCTAAATCCTATTTGTGTCCAATTCTGAATTTTTAATTTTTATTCTCTTTCTTAAAGACAGACCTCTCAACTGTGAAATTTTAAGAACCCATCAAACCTGGATCTACTTCTGAACATAAACATTATCAAGATATTATCAAGATACCAAATCCCTTTCATAATAAGCAAACTCCTGGCAGTGGGCCAAGCTCTGGAAGAAATCCTAAGTTACCCTCACTCTGGGGTTGGAAGAGTTTGGATTGACCGGGGTTTTGGAAATCAGACCTTGGAAAATCTCTTCATCTTTTCTTTCACTCTGACCAGCCTGTGCTGAAAATTCAGGATAAAATATATACAACATGGAATTAACCTAATTAATTTAAATAGTCAATTATTTTTCTTGCAGATTTTTTTTGAAAAGTACCAAAATAACATTTCATAAAGAGTAAATTTCAGGTATATCTGCAAACTGGGTTAGTGCTGGGCACATTCAGTTAGGCCTTTGGTTTTATCTTAGAATCAGAATAATGTATGTTGGAGCCTGTCTCAATGTTTGCTCCCATTCAGTTCTAAACTCTGAGCCAAAAAGCCCAAGAAGGACCTTAATCAGATCATGCATCAGCTTAGAATAGTGATTTTTGTGATTTGGACATCTGGTCACTTGGAACTGGATAAAGGCCACCAACTCACTTGACAAAAGTCACTGAACATCTGTCAGTATGGAAATAAGCACTCCTTGCTGACCCTGAATCAGATCTCAACAACCAAACTCACAATAAAAGAGCATCTCTTCTCCTCCTATTATCCAGATAAGTTGGTGCCATCCAGAAGTATCCTATCAAGTAATGACACTCTGAAATATATCTATTTCATACAAATGTGAATGGTCTTAATCCATTTTCTCTGGTTGCTATGAGACACATACAAGAGCAATGTTTAAAATACTAAACAATCCATGAGGATCAAGCATAGGCACAGAATCTTGGAGAAATTTTGTATGGAAATTTTGGGGAGGGGGGTCATAAGATTCCAAGGGAGGAACATGGACATAGGAGACATAGCTGGGGTTCCTAGCAACTACTGATTGACAAATGTTTTGGGTGTACTTCAATACATAACAAGAAGTATGGCAGTACCTATGTAACCCTCCCCAAAACATACCACAAATGGGGGGAAAATTGAGCTTAAATATCTGACTTAAATAGGGAAGCATGTAGGGTAAAGTCAGTCTATGAAGCAGTGTGCACCACAAACTGTGCTGCAGTGAGAACCAGATAGAGGTGGCCTTATTATGGGTCCTGCATGTTAGAGGGCCCCACAATTCCCTCCCCCCGACATCTATTAAGGATACGTGGGACCTGGTGCTCAATGCTGGCAGAAAGCACTCAACCCCCTAAACATCTGCTCATGTGACTCACACCTTTCAGGCCCCAGGAAAGCATTTTCCCATGTGGCTTTCCTGTGTCCTCAAAACCGAAGGTGACCGCATCCAAGTGCTGAGAAAACTTGTGGGTTGTGACCCTGCTATCTTCAGAGATGGGCATGCTTTTGAGGGTAGGAAAATTTAAATGGCTGAAGCACTTAGGTAAGAGAAAAGGCAAATTATTGTTAGAAAAGGCAAATTTTATTGTTTCCCAGTAGAGTTAAGCATTTATACTCAGACTTCTCTTCTTGTTCCAGATGAGTTCTAATCCTTGGCTCACAAATTAGTATAGTGTTTATAACAGTTGCACTTGGCCACTGGAAGAACATTTTGCAGTATTACATAATTTATCTTACCCTTAAATTTACATATCTATGTAATGCATATGTTTATGTACACATGTACACACATTTATTTGTCTAGACATATATGTGGAAATGAAACCCTAGTTCTTTACACTGGCAACCAAATAGAGGTTGAATACTATAATTGCAAATATTTTTGCATTTATAAAATATTTAGCAAGATTTCATTAAATTTCAAAATAGTCAAAAATTTCAACATTATTTAAATAAATGGATTTAAATTTTTTGATATGTACTAATTATACCATTTAGGCTGCCTTTTAAGTTTATTAGAAATGAGTTCAAATATTTTAGAAGAGAAATTTTGAAAAATATGTGAATAATGTTATTTTTATATTTAATTTACATTATACAAGTATATTGAAATTTTCATACTGAATACAACTACATTCTATTTTTTAGTCATGTGGGTCATTACTGTTAATAGAATACAAATCACATTAAAATGTTGATTTTAATAGTATCATTAAAAATTTGTTGAAATAAAAGAAAAATTAAATTTTATAGATTGAATCTTAATTCTTTATGAATTATTTATGTTTTTATTTTGTTACTCATCCAAATATCATCCTCAACAATGGAACCCTCCAATATGCATAGTAATCACTAGATTCAGCAGTGTTTGATATTTATATTTGACATTCAGTTTTTTTTTTTAACCTATTTTCCATTTTGCCATTATGGAATATTTGTCAAGGTAGAAAAGATCATATTTTATTTAATAGTTTGTTAGCTTCCTTTATAACCTTCAAATATGTAAATGCATAGTATGTAGCCTTCCAATTGCACTACTCCCTCAGGCCTCACAAAAGATAATCATGACCCCAATCATAAGCTTTTAGGAACTGTATTAAGATGAAAAAAATCCCTAATGTGTGTTGAAATTTTCAGGAGTCTCAATAGCAAGCATTTGGCTTCTGTTTCTCCACATTTTCTCAGTGCTTGAGCTCAGATGAACCTTTTGACTTTTCTGTTTCACGTCCCCCTCCAGCCACATCAGATGCCACTCAGCCACGGAAGAGCACAATGGCAAACAGCAAATGGTGTGAGAGTTCCTAGTAGTAGTTGCAATGTGAGTCTGTAAGTATAGGCAAAGTTTTGTACCTTTCGTCAAAAAAAAAAATGATTATAACTTAGAGAATGAATTTGAAATACTTCAAAACCAAGCTGTTCCTAAGGACTAATTTAATATTTTATGTAATATCACATATGTTTTTGTAATCATAGTAAAGACACCTGGAATCATAATATTCTTTCAGTAGCAAATGTCATATTATGTTTTTAGGGCATTACGTCAATTTAGTATTTCACGTATTATTAATAATGCCTCATTACATAAAATTATTACTAAACTGGCAATTAAGTGGATGTGAAGGATCCATATGCTAAACTGCTCATAACATTTCAATTATGAATTTCACATCAGATGTCTTCTAGTGTACATTAACAACATTAACGAACAACCTCTTTGCCAGAACCACCCAAATGAACTCAGCTTTGTAGCATGTGATATTGGCATAAAGTCATTTTGCACATTTTCCTGAATTTAAGGAAATTAGAAATGGAAGCAGCAGATGAAGCAGCTAGACCTCTCTCCTGGTGGTAGTAAAGCATTTGTTAATGTTGTAATTAGCTCTCTCTTGAATATATGAAGCCTTGGGGGTGCCATTTATGCTTTTTGGTTGACTAAAGAGTTAGTTTTTTTGTTATTTGATTTACGTTTTTACTTCCAAATAAGCAAGCAAACAAACAGTGATTCCATTGTTTCTAGTTCTATGTTCTATGCTCACTTTTGTCCCTGATTCTGTCTTTTGGTTGTTTACAAATGCAAGCAATATAACAGTAGAACATGTCTGCCTTAGGACTCTCCTTGAACACAAAACCCAATGAAGCCCTAAAGAAAGGTTCGGTGCACATCACTCCAAAGTTGAACTGTGTTGGATTCAGTTCCTCCCTTTGTTCTCCTGCAATAGTGAATGGTAGACATCTCAGCCTGATGTTAGGCCTCTTCAAGTAGTAGGGTGGGTAACTCCAGCTCTTAGCAGAGTGGACGGGGAGTTGTCCTCTGATTTCCTTAGCACACCATTTTGATGTGCAATTGCATTAGAAAAGTACACCACAGATCTCCTCCAGTCTCACATCACACTGTACAATAAGCATAGTGAGTAAGATCAACGGGCTTTTAGGCCACTGCCTCATCTTGTCAGGTGGCATCTTACTGGTGGTTTCATGATTCAAGGTTGGGACCTCTGACTCAGCTCATTTGAAAATGATCAGAATCTAAGCTAAATAAATGCTTTTCCAGAATATCAATGTATTACTTTCTAATCACAGTTTCATTTACCTTGAAAAATAGACTGTTTAAGACTCTCCTGGTTAAAGAGAGAGACTTAAACCCTTCTCAGTTTCTAGGCACTAAGGAAGTTTAATCAACAGTCATAGATTGTACTTCACACAACAAACATTTATTCAGATTCAAGACAAATCCTTCGGTCCTCAAAGGATTCATAGTCTAGTAAGAATGGTGCTGAGTTTCTATGAATAGCATAAACAAGCAGGGGTTTCTATTCTCATATCAGATAAAGTGGACTTTAAGCCAAAGTTAATCAGAAAGGACAAAGAAGCCTATTTCATACCGCTTAAGGGAATCATACATCAACAAGACATAACAATTGTAAATATTCATGCCCCAAACAATGGAGCATCTACATACATCAGACAAACCCTTCTCAATTTCAAGAATAAAATAGACCACAACATAATAATACTGGGTAACTTTAACATGCCTCTATCACCACTGGATAGATTCTCCAAACAAAAACTAAATAAAGACGCTACAGAAGTAAAAAATATAATTGATAATTTAGACTTCATAGTCATATATAGAATATTCATTCATCAACAACTGAATACGCTTTCTTCTCAGCAGCACACGGATTCTTCATGTTATGTAAGCTATCACATATGTTGACTTGCAATCGTAATATTGCCTTAATATATTTTTAGCGTCTGTAGAGTTATTTTGTTAGCTCCCTCTCCATTGATACTAATTTTTGTGTTCTTGCTTTTTTCTTGATTAGATTTGATTTTTATCAAATTTTTGTTTATTATTTCTTCTCTATTTCATATATTTCTGCTCCTACTCTTATTTTTTCCTTCCTACTATATAATTTGAAAATAATTTGATTGCTATTCCAGTTTCTTCCTATATAAGTACTTTATTTATTTTTTTAAATCTTTATGTTCCTTTATTGGAGCAAGATTCTGACCGGTATACAGTGATGTATTTACTAAACAAAGTACTTTAAATTATAAATGTTCATCTGAGTACTGTTTCATCTCAGAGATCCTAATATTTAAACCTTTATTATCACTAAGTTCAAAACATTTTTATTTACTTTTCTTGTGGTTTATTCCTTGACCTCTGAGATATTTATTTATAAGTGCACCATTTAATTTGAAATAGTTGACATGTGGGGGTAGGGTTCTATATATCTTAAGGTGATTGATTTCTAATATAATAAATCAGGCAGGAAACACAGTCTGCATGATTTCAAATTTAAAAATAGTAACAGAAATGCTTTTTTATAATGATTATGTTGGTGACATACATGTCAAAACTGATCAAACTGCATACTTCAAATATGTGCATTTTATTGTACTTCTATCTTACCTCAATAACACTATGGGGAAAAAAAGACAGAATGGTGCTGAGTTTCTATATTGTATACTCAGGATACAATGAAGATAGAGGCAATGTGGTCCATTCTGCTGGGATGCATGTGGGATCTGAGAATTCATCTACCTGGGGAAGGGTTGGTCAAGAAGCTCTGAGTTAAAGGCATGAAAAAATAATGGCACTTATCTGGTGATAGGAATAACACATGTAAAGGCAAAGATAGAAGAAGCAGCAGGACACATCCAAGGACAGGTCACTAGTGCAGAATGACCTGAGTACAGAGAACAAAGGGTAGAAGAATAGAAAATGAGGTTGGGAGGCAGTTCGGGATGCCCTTGTAGAGTTCTCTCAGTGTCTTACTAAGGAAAGAAAGCTTGTCCCTAAATGCTAGAGCCTACGAGAGATCATGCTATTGGCCCTAATTCTTTCTCTCTCCTATCCATATCCTTTATAGTTTTTAACCACCAAAGATGTGGAATATGCTTCTCTACATTTTGACTTTGGGTTTGGCCATGTGACTGGCTTTGGTCAATATGATGAGGTTGGTTAATGGTGTACCTTCTTTAAGTCTGGGTCTCCAAGAATAGAAACCTTGTGCATTTCCATTCTTCTACTTGTGTCTCTGCTGTTATCATGTGAAGGACATGTCTAGCACTGTAAGAGCTGTGCGGACCAGAGCCAACTCATCACAGCCAAGCTCAGCCTAGGTCAGCTCAGTTCACTTCCCAGCTGATCTCCAGATCCTAAGTTAAATAAATGCTTAATGTTACATGAACTTGAGATTTTTTTGTTGTTGTTTTGCTATAGAGCTGCCTTTTTTTTTTTTTTTTTTTTTTTTTTTTTCTACCAGATATAGGCCCATTAGAGGGCCACAAGCAGAGATAAAACATGCTTCATTTTTCATTTTAAAATGTTTATTTTGTCTGAATGTGATGGACAGGCTGAAAGGGGGCAAAATTGGGCTAAGAGTTCAGTAAGATTCTTGTGCTAATTTAAGGAGGAATATCATGAACTGAACAAGGCCTTTGGGTCATGGTCAGGGATATATGGAAAAGAATTAAGATTTTTTTTCATAAAATTTTTAATTATAAAATACTTTGAACTACAAAAACATTCACCCAGTAATACACCTAACACCCATGTGACCACCTAGATTTAACATAAGTCAACATTATGCCATTTTGGGAGGAAGGGGGTTGGGGAGGGACTCACCCCTGAGTCCAGGGGTGCTTTACTATTGAGCTACATCTCCAGCCCTTTTAATTCTTTATTTTGAGACTAGTTCTCACTAAATTGCTGAGGCTGGCCTTGAATTTGTGAGGCTCCTGCCTCAGCCGCTTGAGTGGGACTATAGGTGTGCACCATTGCACTGAACCCATTTTGTCATTTTTTAAAAACAGATATAGTCTTGTCCCTGATTCTTCCTCCTTCTCCTCCTCCTCCTTCCTAGAGATAATTACTGTCCTGAGGAGGACTGGATCATTTCCATGCATGATTTTTAGTTTTCAGATGCATTTGTGTCCAGCAACATACTATTTTGTGTATAGTACTGTTTTGTGTATTTAGAATTCTACATATCATCATGTGAATCCTTTAATAACTTGCTTTTTTATGTTGTATAAATACAAATATATTATGTGTGTGTGGTTTTATATATATATATATGTATATGTATATATATACAGTGTGTGTGTGTGTGTGTGTGTGCGCGCGTGTGCTGGGGATTTAACCCAGGGCTTTGCACATGCTAGGCAAGTGCTCTACCCAGTCCTTTATATTGCATTTTTGAGATGTATCCATATATGTAGATCTAATACATGGAGTAATTTAGAGATAATGAAAAAGTAAAAATTAACAGTGTAAAATATAAAAGAGAGGAAGAAAACCTCAGATAACTACCATATTTCTGGCTAGGGTGATCATGTGAATTACAGACAAGGATGAGGAATATAATAAAATGAGCAAGTTTGAAATGAGGAGGGCTGGAAGATATTGAGCCTGATTTGGGATGGGGGGAGTTTGTCCAACTCTGGGGGCCATATTGATGGAATGTGTCTGAGAGCAATTGGATTTGGGGAGTGCTCAGGAGCATGATGTGGTCTAGAGATAGAACCTTCGCCTTTACCACATGATCAGTTACAGCTAAAGGAGTTAATTGGTGAGATTCCTCAGGAAATGCATGCTGAGCGAGAAGATAAGAAGCCAAAGGCAGCATCATAGGCTCAAAATGTCAGAGGATCAGCATACGGGGCTTTCCTTACATCTTCATTAGGAATATTATTTCCTTTAGGTTTAAACAACAACCATAGCAGTTGGCATAAGATGTTCAAAGGCAATTTCATCTCACTTTGAGTAATAATAATACTGTAGATACTTAAAGGAAAAACCCTTGAGTTTTCTAATGAAGGAAGTGATGATTTCTAATCTGTAAATAGATTGGTGAGATGAAACTGACCATTTTAGTGTCATAAGCAACATCTGCCTCTCTTCCACATGGGGGTGGATTGGAGACAAAGAACAGTTTTCTACATTTTCCAAACACATTACTGTCTATTCTTTTAAACCTACACTTACAGTTTCCCCTTGATGGTAAAGAGCCATTCTCATTCCAACATGAGTCTATGCAGAAAGCCCTTAGCTGTCAGAGCACTAATGAGGTGCCTGAGCCAAGCCCTGTGGGCTAGTGTCCGACGTGGACATGCACTCCCTAGATCACACTTTCCTATCAGGAAACTTTTGAGCTTCCTGCCCCATGTTCACATTTACTTATATAAAAATGATGCACTGGTACTGTGAAATCAAGAAATCATATGCATCATAGAATGTCCCCCAGAGATAGAAATTTTAAATGCAAAACTGCAATAAACAGACAAATATTCTATTGTTTCTCTCCCAATCCTCTGTAGATTGTCTTACGTGCCCTCTGAAGTGTCCCCCCTGACTTTTGAAGCCTCCCCAAGAGATCATCTGACCTCCTTCATGTGTGAAACATGAATCACATTACCAGTATTCTGAAAGTGGCATTGGTGACTCCTTTCCAAAGATTTTTAGCACACATGGACATGCACAGCTAAAAATATTTAAGAATTTAATTTAAATATTACTTGTGCCCTGTGAAATGGAAACTAGAATCTCATTTTTTCTCCCATTGACATCTCTCCTCCCACACCATCCCTAGTCCGTTCTTAATTTCTACACTAATCTGTTCTTAATTTCTACAATAATTTTGTCATTTTGAGAACACAAAGTGAATGAAATCAGGTAGTATTTATATATAAAATTTGTAGAGTAAAAGTCACTTTTGATAGCAACTTTTTTTTCACTCAAGATAATGCCCTTGAGGTCCACTGAAGTTGTCATACATACAGATAGTTGGTTCCTTTTTATTGCAGAATGGTATTCCAAGGTATGTATTATCATAGTTTATTCATTCACCTGTTAAAGGATATTTGGGTTGTTATTAGTTTTGGGCTATTAAAAATAAAGTTGCTGTGGATATTGTATACAGGTTTTGTGTGAATTTAAGTTTTCATAGAAATGTTGAATAGTTTTTTTGTAAATTGCCAATCATGCATCCTACCAGCAGTGTTAAGGGATATCTAGGGGAAACTCCACTTAAAGTGCTAGAGGGGCCTGGCTTCTCTGTAGGAGCATGCTGCCTCTCTCCTTGCTAACTGCTAACTAACAATTGGGAAAACACAGAAATGAGCATCAATGAATTTGAATGAAGAAATATTTTCCTCTTAAGTACTGATTTTTTATAAGCAAATTAAGGTCTTACCTATAACTTCTCTATATTACCTGTAAACAAGTTGGATTCTTCCAAATCATAATGTAGTTGGTTTTTTTTTCTCTCAAAGAAAGCCCTATCTACTTGAAATACAGGTGATTTTTATCTAAACTTAACAATGATCAAAGTGCTTAATGTCCCATTTGTACTATTCTCAATGCTAATTAGATTCTCTAAATCTAATCTCTTCAGTATATTGGTCATGAGCATGTTAATACTATTTTCTATTCATCTTCTAAAAAATTTAATGCTTGGCATCTTCAAAGATAAATATAATAGGAGACATTATTTTTATTTCTTTTTATCAAATTTATTTAAACAACCAAAATTCTGAAAATTAAACTTGACACACTTCATTTAACAGGGACTTCAAATGACAAGGACTCTTGCAGTTAAAACAAGAGCCCACAGATTCTCATTCTCCTAAATTTGGTTTAGGGTGGAGAGTTTCAGGGCTTTTCCTTTTCCTGAAAGAGAGATGCATGCAGATTTCTTTTTAGTCCCAGATCAGGGCTACTTCTGTTATCACCTTCCCTGGGCTTAGCTTACAGACCTGAGTCACCAAAGACTCAACAAAGTCTAACTCCAAAAGGACCTGGACTTCCAAATAGAGAACACTCAAAGCCCAGCCCACCATTAGTACCAAGAAGCAAAGCACTTACAGGAAGGGGTGGGTGTGGAGACTTACCAGAATACAGGGTCTGTTATCAAGGAGGCATTTCTCATGGTGGAAAGATTGGATTTGGGCTAAAGAACCCTGGCCTTGTTGGCCTTGCTTCCTTTTCCCCTGTAGCCAGAGGAGATCAGTGGTCCAGAGGTCAAGAGGCAGACGCATTTTGAGTCATTATGGTTAAGGTAGGTCAGGCTATGGTGACAAATACAACTAAGCATATCACTGCTAAGTACGATGGAAATGTGTATCTTGCTCACCAAATAATATAGTAGACTTGGAAATGTGTGTAGGCATGGGGAGATGTGACTCAGCAGACCTTCATATGGACCTACCCCTGTAAAGGCAAGAAGAGCTGATGCAGAACCAATATGTGCAAACTCTCCTCTCTGCTCCAGGGCTCTGTTTGAGGTGGTCATTCCAGGACCCAGGCTGAAACAGACAATGCCATCTTTAAAACTGGCTTTCAGAAGAAAACTGTGGTATCAGTTAGAAAGGGGGAAGAACATGGAGGAGTATATCCAGGAGGATTTTATGAGCCAAAGCAAGAGGTGGTACATAGCACTTGTGCTCATGTTCTACTGGAGAGAGGCTAGTCCTCTGTTATCTTACTTCCCCCAACTACTAGAAAGCCTGCGGGTGTGGCCAAAAAAGCGAGGGAGACTTCTGGGGTCCAGAAGCCAGTGGGTGGCCAGGAGTTCATCCATCAGTCTCTACCCCAGAGGCTTTTCCACTCTGCTGGTGTCTGGGTGGAATTCTGAGAAAGCTGGAAGGGAACTTGTTGACATGAACATAGTGAATCTGTAGCACTGATTCTCATATGACATGCTTATAGAGAGCAGACCCTGCCATTACCTTCCCATGAGAAGCAAGAGAGGTAAGCAGTGACTCACTAGGCTGACCCTGTGGACTGCATAGCTGCTCTCTGGAAGGAAATTTCCTATGCCTGGAAAACTAGTCAACTTTTTACAGAAGCAGAGTATCAGGTGGCAAAAAGGAGTTTCAGGGGGTTTGTAGGGCATTCATTCATTCTGTGCGGCTGCAGGAGCAGGTGATGGGAAGTCAATTCAGTCATACAAACAAAGGAGAATGAAAGAGAGTCACGTCTATCTTCAAAGAAGCCCAAGCATCTAACTCTCCAAAAGTGTAGGATGCCCTTGAAGGAAGTCATGCTAACAGATCACAGAAGAAGGGCGGGGGTGGCTGTGAGTGCCACAACCTCAACGCCAGAACAGGAACACTTGCAGAGGTGCACTCCTTTATTACAGACCCACCCCCTGTAAAGGTAAGAGCTGATGCGGAACCATCGTGTGCAAATTCTCTTCCCTCTGCCCTTGGCTCAAGGGCAACAGCACAAAATGGGATTAATTGGGATTATGGGGGCTTTGGCTGCTTGGCTGCTACTCAAGGATGAATGCTTAATTTATGTCTCAGTGGTCTTGACTCCTGCCTGATTAAACTGGCTCATTCAGGCCATTGTTTGCCAAGGACTTTCCTTTCAAAGAGTGGCTACAGGTGGTGCTTTTACGTGACTTTTAACTTTGATGTAGTATGTGGTTTTAACGGATTGCTATAATACCACTTTCTCTCAGAAGTAACTAAAAGCACAAATAAATTCAATGGTTTCTCCTCCCATCCTTCAGGGCATTTTTGTGATACTGTGTCAACAGGTGTGATTGTTCAAGAATATATGGAATGTATATGGATTTATTACTGGACAAGAGAGAAGAGCATGTTTGGAAAATGTCCACTGAACAGAGATGTTTAGATTCAGAAATGCCCCCACCTTCTCTTAGCAACACACTTTTCTCCAAATCAAAAGGTGCTTCAGGACAGGCATGGGGCCCAGTGGTGCCCTGCAGCAGATAGAGTTGGGGATGGCCCTCCAGTGTCCCTCTCTGTGCCTGATAGGACTTTTAGGATCCTCTCCTGGGTGAGATGAGAAATTTCATCTCTGACTTTATGGTAGCTAGGCCAAACCCTGTTGTTATTTGCAGTGATGGGAAATGATGGGCAGCCCTTCATTTCAATGAAGATTGTCTACAAACCTAAACTGGCTTGATGGTTTTAACCCATTTGACTGGTTAACTTGGTTTCAAGTATATTAAGCAATTTTTTGACCGACTTGATATTTTCTTATTGACTTGACCTTTGAGGTCAGTGAAAAGAGCCAAATTGATTTGGGCAAATCTGCCCTGCAGCACAAAGACTTTTATGCTATTTCCAGAGGCCCCATAAACATCTTCAGAGGCAAATAAGCTCTTAGACCGCATAGACTAAGGGAAGTTTCTGACCAAAAGGGATGCCATGAGAAACTGTCTATGATTTCTGTGCCTCGTCAAAAAAGTAAAGGATATGATTTCACACCAAACTTACATGACAGAAACCTGTACATCAACAATGTAATATAAATTAATTAATATAATTATAGAAATTTGTTTTCCAGTTATCATATGTCAAGTACAAATTACTATAGAGATGATGAGTGTCCTCATTCTATATTTGTATAGTGTTATTTGGAATATACTTGGAAAGTGTTAAAATATACCACTATTACTTCTCCTAGCTTTATATAAAGAAATCAGCTATAAAATACAATTCATTAATGTGAACAGTCTACCATATTATATTTTGGAAAAGTATAGTGATAAGTGTTTGGGCTCTGTTTTTATGAGGTTTCCATAAGTTTAAAGAACTTTATGGAAAATGTAATTATGAGCATATTATGGTGTTAATTAAACATTACTTTAACTTTTATAACATATTATCTCCTGGAAATACTTTGATGATAAAATTTAGGATTTAATCAAGTGAAGAGTGAATGATAGTAAAATTAAGTAACTCAATCTGAACATGAGAGAGAAAGAGGCAGAGATCCTAGGGAAATAGCTAAATGAGAGCATATGAATTTAGAAAGAAAATTAGGCAACTCCATCAAACAGCTTAAAAGTTAGAATAGAAAGATGTTGCTAGGATTCAGGATTAGCCAAAGCGTGGGTTGCCATCTGTCCTGAAGTTTGATGAAGCACCTCCGGGAAGATGTACCATGGTAAAGAAAGGATGCTCTGAGCATTCTGTGAAAATACCCAAGGAACTTTGACTGGGAACTGTCCATTCCAAGATACTCTGCATATGAGTAAATTTTGAAGTAAAAAAATTAATGGATTTTCTTAGGCGAGGTGATCTTTGTTTGTTTTCATTTATGTTTTGTTTTATGAAATCATACTGGATAATTGAGTCTTAATTTCATGCTTTGCATTCAGGCCTGGCTCTAGTTTAAATATGTGAAGTCAACATAACTGAATTGTAGACCCTTCAGGGCTTCACACCCAGCTCAGCATCCCTCCGCAGTACCTCCTGTTATTCCTGGGGCTGTCTCTCACATCAGCAGTACCTCCTGTTGTTCCTGGGGCTGTCCCTCACATCAGCATCTACTACATGCTAAATGAGATAATGAAAGTACTCACCCCAGCACAAACTCCTGTGGCCAGGGCAGGGGCTGAAATGCTGGGTCATAGAAAAATATGTCAAGATTCTCAAGGGCCACAGCAGGTTTATGCGGAGAGAGAGTTTGTGTGTTGTTTTCAGAAGAGAGACCTTCTAGGAACACAGACTTTAGGTGGGAAGAATTGGGGAATCTGTCTACAAATCTGGTCTCATACCTATTCCAAATATCAACTTTTTTTTGATTATGTAATTGGTTGTATAATTTCAATTTTCTTCATGTGTCATCAGCAATTTCTCAGGTTATTTTTCAACAATAGCACAGATTCACCACAGAGGCAGTGCTGGATATCAGTCCAGATGAGTCTGGGCTCTTAAGGCTCTTCATGGTATGACCTTGGATAACTGGCTTATCCTCTCTGGGCCTCAGCTTCCTCATCTAACTGGTAGGGAGTAGTAGTATTTACCACCTTGTGGAGTTATCATAAGAATAAAACCAACACATCAAAGCATTTGGGACAGTTCATGGCATAAAAAGCCCTCAACAAATATTAGAAGAATAAACAGCATTATTTTAATGCTTGCAAAGTATGGTATAAGTGACTGGATATGTTGATTCCAGTCAGTGGAAGCAAGGGAGCCTAAAATATAAGATTTGATTTCCCTTATGTTAGCATTGAGATATTAATTTTGTAGGCTGAAAAACAGAATGGACCTTGAACATTAACCCAATATACCAAGAAATAAAACTACTAGTCAAAGGAGCAGGGGCATAAACCACAGATATTATCTTTGTATAATTTTTTAAAAAATGGTTACAAAAAACTTGCTTCTATTCATGACACATTTTTATAACTGAGCTGATTTCATCTAACAACTCTGATTTTAGTGTCTCTACAGTATTTGGAAAATGCATAACAGTCATCAACATGAGCTATGACTCCTGAGTTTACATCTTTGCTCAGCATGGAGAAAAGCAATCCTCATTTTTTCGGAGCTCTGTCAAGGCACTTGGCTCTAGACAAATAGGGAAGGTTGTGGCTGGTGATACAACTCAAAAATCTAATGAGCTGATAGAGACAAAGGTTAAATCTTCCCATTGTGAGGCTCTATTGACCTCCCCCTCAGCCTTGCCCTTTATCCTCGCCTGCATTTTAGTTTGTAGGATGCCTTCAAAAGGCAGGCTCCTCATTAGCGGTTCCATAGTAGACGGTTATGTTCTGTTGTTATTTCCTTCGGTGCCACTATTGTCTGGCTTATATTATGCAGCGTGATGAGTGCTGTACAAAGTAAATGGAAGGCAAGGTTTCAGCACAAGAAAAGCTTACATTACAGAGAGGGCATTTTGAAATGGCCTTATGAGCGAGCAAAAGCACTGCACCAGGTGTTGCTGAACGAGGAGAAGCAAAGCTCCCTCCCAATAGCAAGCAGGGCCGTCTGGGAGGGGCCGGAGGAGAGGGGTGTTGGGGGAGGGGACACACTTAAAACGTGGCTCCTTGCCAGCGATTGTAAAGGTATTGTGTTGAACAATGATTTTTAAGATTATGGTGGATGTTACAGGAGGCAATGTGAAGGTGGGCTGGGAAACCCAGAGAAGAAATAAGGGGTGGCTCCTACATTTGAAATTCAGGGACCCCTCCACCCCCACCATACACACACTGAACTCTGACCAATGTTTTCAGGTCCTGCCTCCATGCTTCCCACCACCTAGAAGTTAGAAAAGGGTCATATCTTTTGACAAGGGACTTAAAGCCTAGAAGTTGGATTTCCTTTCTGGTCTATGAGTAAATTTGGGAAAAGTTAGGGATCATGTATAAGATGTATAAGGTAAAAAGCATAATAGTTGGTGATAGCTGGTTGTTATTTTTATTTTTAATACTTTTTGAAGGACAAAAAACCAAAAATTGAAAACAAAATTTAAAAAAAAAAAAAAAAAAAAGAGGGCATTCCTATGTGCAGAAGATGGTTGAGGAGGGAGACTGAAGAATCCTTGCCAGCAGGGGCTTCACAGTGAACTGTAGGATGTATTCCCAGAAATTAGGTGTTTCTTTGTTCTGATGCCTTATATTTCAAGAAAAGCTTTATTGCTATAGAGGAGAGAGCAACATTAAGTGGCATGAAGTCAGCTGTGGTCCTCTCTACCTCTAGGGGTCAAAGAGCCCAACATTGTAGATGAATTTAAAGGTGGGTTCAATAATTCTGTGGCAAATCTTAACATTTGCTGTCACGCATGTTAGAAGACTGGTAATCAAATCTCATGCCTCAGAGTGAATGCAAATGGCTGGGGCAAGCCTTCCTTTCTCCTCTCCCACTCCCCTGGGCTCACTCCTCCAGTTCAGGAAACATGACCAAGTAGGTGGGAAGGCAGACCACTAATCTTGCCATTACCCATTGCAATCACACACTCCTCTGTGGCTCAAAGGAATTGGAGAGAATTGGGAGGTACAAAGACAGGAAGGTCAGGTTTCTCAGCCCTGGAATAGTGGTTGCTGGCCTGGAAGTTTCTCTGGACTGGTAAGACTTTGAGATCAGCAGAAAAGGCAAGATTTGATAAGGATCTCCTGAGTGGGGCCAGTCTTAGGCTTCTGATAAGGGTAATGACCCTCCTGAGAAGCAGAGGCCCACCCCCTATCATCTGGAGCTCAGCTTCACTACCGACTTCACTGCCTGGAAAGGGGAGAGAACTGGTCATCTCCATATCTATTTTCTCCCCTTGCTTCCTACTTTCTTTCCCGTTTCATATCTCTCCCTCCTTCTTCCTCCTTCCACAATGGAGATGAGGCCTCTGTTTCTATTACCAGGTGTTTTCCCCTCAGAAGCCCCAAAGCATCCCATGCAGTCACTGGTATGGTCCTCGGTGACCTCAGGGCATTGTTCTCCTCACTCCAGCATCTTCGCTTGCCTTCTCTACTTGACCACTACCTGCACCCCCAGCTATATATATAGATGTGCTCTGATATTTCTCAACAGAATGAAACTAGTCAGATATCGCGAATGTGTACACTTGCTTCTCAAGCTGTTCTCTCTCTGATCACCCACAGAGTGCCATTTCCTTCCTATCCTTTCAACTCAGTGGCTCCCTTCCTGCTTCGTCCTCCACCCTCCACCTCATCAGTGTCACAAATTACCTCCCAGTTGGCTTCATCTCAGAGTGGGACAGAACTCTCCCTCCTTCCCCAACACCGAGTTTTTCCTCTCCACTTCCTTCTGCATTCCTCTCCAAGACCTTCACTCATTCACAAGTCTGGGCCCAACCCTAGGACTCCTCTCAGCATTTTTCTACTCTCGCCAGAGCCCACCACTCTATTATCACCTGTATGTCAAGTTCTCCCAAACATGTATCTAAACTCCAAACTCCTGCTTCCAACAATTTCCTCTTCTTGAGTATCTCAGAGGCAACTCAAATACAAAATAGCTGGACCTGAACCATCTGATCCCCTTGCTCCAAATCTTGGTGAATCAATCTACATACCCAGAAACATCAGAGTCATCTTTCTCTTCTTTCATAAACAAAATCCATCATCATGTGTCATCAATTCTACCCCTAAAATATTCTATGATTTCACTCTCATCTCTAATTCACTGCTGCCACCCAAGTTCAAACCACCCTCATCCTTCACCTGGACAAATGCAGTAGTCTCCTGGCTGACCCCTTTGTTTCTACTCTTGCCTACCTTATATGAAATCCATTCTTAAATGAAACCCATTCTTCTACTTAACAGTAGAGAGACTGGATAAGTTTAATCACATGATTTCTCTGCTTAAAATTTTTCAGTTGCAACTTGATATGCCAAAAAGTATTTGGTCCCAGGACACCTGCAGCCCTTCTTTTTAAAATTTTTTTATTTGTTCCTTTTAGTTAGCCATGACAGTAGAATCTATTTTGACATATTTATACAAGCGTGGAATGCATCTTATTCTAATTAGGACCCCAGTCTTGTGGATGTACAGGATGGTGAGATTCACTGTGGTATAATCGTATATGAACGTAGGAAAGTTAGGTCAGATTCATTCCACTGTCTTTCCAAGCCCCTCTTATGTGTCTCTTGAGTTCCTGTGGCTGTGGCCCCTGACCTCATTTCAATTCTAAGCTTTTACTAGCCTTGGCCTGGACAATGTTGATTCATTCCATCACTTGGAATGCTCTTTTTCCCACTTTTGCCTGACCAATTTCTACCAGTTTTTCTCAGGTCTCAGTAGAAATACACATTTTAATGAAGCTTCTCCTCACCTTCATAGTCTAAACTAGAACCCTTATGTTTGCTCTGTTAATGCCTCCTCTTTTCCTTCATTTCATTTTTATAATCTATAATTCTAAATGTTATGTATCCATTTATTGACAGCCTTGTCCCATGAGTACAATGAGGTCAGGGATCATGCCTATTTCATGATTACGACCTGGAGCCTAGGTCCCTACCTTCCAGCCAGTAGGTTCTCAAGGTCTCTCTATTAAAAAAAAAAAAAAAAAGTGCACTCATTGGAATATAACCAACTACTGAGTACTGAAGGAAGGGGAGAGAAGGTCCCTACAAATAAAAACACTTAATCATCTCAGCATCTTAGTGGTATTATTATTTTGCTACAATACCTTAAAATGAATTATTGTGCCCTTTGTAATTGTCAAACTCAGATGACAAATTTTCTAAAAACCAAGGTCTTCTCTTAATGATGAAATGCACTACTGTGTCCTCCCTGGCTGAACAGATTTGCAAGAATTTGAAATGTGGCTAATGGGTAAGCACTAGTCGAGCACCCACCACTGACATGCAGAGATATATGCCATGGGAGCACTGAGCCTGGTCCTGACTCTCAGGGCATGACTAGCCCAGATGGAAAGAAAAGACAAAGTCACACAAAACAAGATGTATAAGATGATGTATGTCAGTCCTAAACTACTTGATAAACATGCTTTTAAAAAATATCTCAGTGTCCAGACACTGCCTCCTGGTGGAGTCTGGCAAAACGGTGTGCTAGGTAGAGATGGCACAAGTTGCGGATCCAATCCTTCATTTGTGAGGATTTGGGCAAACTGCTCTATCTCTCTGGGCCTCAGCCTTTTCATCTATAAAATGGGGATAATGATGCATCCTCTTTGGGCTTTATGGAAAAAGGAGGGAAACACCTTTCATTGAGAACCTTCCCCAGGTCAGGCCCTGGAGACACACTGAACTAAGACTCTTGTCACACTCTTTCAACAATCCTGAGAAGGTGGCATTTCTCTTATTTCACAAATGAGATGCTAGAGGCCCCAAGAGGTGAAATAATGTGTCCAAATTCACAGATACTAAGAAACAGAGCCGTGATTAGAACTATAGTCTGATACCTCATTTTCACTCTTTATTCTCCTGCCCCACGTACATGTAAGGCTTTCTAAATAGAAAGTGCTATACAAATGTAAGGTATCAATACTGGCATATGAAAATATCGGTCAACCATAGGTAGATAACTGAGTGTTATCCATTTACAATTATCTTTAAATGTCTTTCTATTTTGTGTACTGTGCCAGAGACTCTGGGTTTATCAAAGAACATCTTAGAGAAAAAAAAAATAGAACTGGAATGATCTTTTCACCCTTTCTTAAAAGGCTTTTGTCATTGGATTCTTTTGACCAATGAGATTTTCCATGTACCCAAGCACTGATTTTATGGTTTTAAGATTTATTTTATATGCTACTTTCTAAAAAAGAAATACATCTATTACCTAAGTGGGAAACACCTGTATGGGAAGAACATTTATGAGTAGACTGAGTGGCTGTCACATGTAGTTAAAACTAAAATGCCTTTGTCAAACCGAGTTAACAAAGTATAGGGGGTGACATTGCAATCCTCGAGACATTCATCATGCCTGTGTGGCCTATCTCAAAACTCTAAGACTCAACAGAAGCTATCTAGCTTTCCTACTGAGTGCACAAATCAGTCCGTCTCCACAATGCCCTCATCATGTTCCCTGTCCTGTTGGCTCTCATTGGAGATGACCCCACTGGCCTGCTCCCAAGCATGTGGGCCCTGAGATCTCACAAAGGTAATAGATTTGTTCAGGTACAGAATCAGAGAGGTGATCATCTATCCCAAACCTTCATTTGCAGAGGAGTATATGGGGGGCAGTGGGATTAAGTGACAGGACAAGGTCGTGGAGCTTATCAAGTGGCAGAGTTAGTACTAGGATGAAGGCTCTGTGACTCCTTCCTCCATCTGACCAAGGTTACTATTTAGACATGACTGGAGCTCTCTAAAATTTCTGGTTCTCTTCTTCTTCCAGCCATGTGGAAGGATCTGCTTGAAGTTAGGTGTGGCCGTGTGACTCGCTTTGGCTGATGACAGGTGAGTGGATTCATGTCACTTCTGGGCAATAACATTTAAGAGCCATATTGCAATATTCCACACACTTTTCTCTGGCTGAGGCAAATCCTAAAAGTAATGCATTAGGATATGAACTTAATAATATCTAATAGTGAGATAGTAGAGTCTCTATCAGCATGAGGTTCTGAGTGATTGTAGTAAGCAGAGCTCCCCAGTCCCTCTGCCTTGGTATGTAGCATAAGTAAGACTTTGTTGCATAGCATAACTAGTCCTTCCTAACTATTACAGATACTACCAGGGATGGATGGACCAAGGTGTAGGATGATGTTTGTGACCAAGGCAAAGAATAAAGATAGATGTCTCATTAAGAATAAACCAGAATGAGAGAGAGGAGGGAGCGGGGTATGAAAGACGGTGGAAAGAGACAGACATCCTTACCCTATGTACATGTATGATTACACGAATGGTGTGAATCTACATCATGCACAACCATAGAAATGAAAAGTTGTACCCCATTTGTGTACAATGAATCAAAATGCAGTCTGTAAAAATAAAAAACAAATAAATAATTTTTTTAAAAAAAGAATAAACCAGGACCTCTTTTCAGTTCCCTAAGGATAACAGGAGGAGTAGACATGGTGTCAGCTAGATCTGGGGTCTCCTCCCAGCTCTCTCTGAGCTGGAGATGTAACCCTCTGCACATCATCGAATCCTCCTGAACTCCAGTTCCTTTATCTGTGGAGTAGGGATAATGATTTCAGTCTGACTGGAGTGCCGCGAGCACCCGTTTTCTGAGGTAAATGACAGTAGAGCTCAAAAACTGTTGTTGGTTAATCATACACACAGGGTCCTGCCCAAGGACAAAAAGAAAACACTAAAATTCTTGTCTAGTCTTGCTCAACCCCTTGGACCTTCTTTGAAGGAATTATGTTGATTAGACTCTCATGGAGCCTGTGAGTTTATACATTGGAGTTCTTTAAAACCCAGGATCTCTTAAGAGGTGCAAGCTATAAGGATGAACTCCATTTACTTTCTCCATTCCTAATGTATAACTATTAGACTAAAGAGGAGATTATGGGGTGGAAGTTGGGACAATCACTGAACAGAACTAGTGCATTCATTTTTTTTTTCTCTAGTTAGGAGAACATAAGTAACTGGAAGATTCTTTTTGTGAATCAGTTGTTTAAAAGTATTTTGCTAGCAGTCTCAGAAGAAAGATTTGGGGTAGACTTCTTTTACTCAGAACATGGTTGTAGCTAAACTGTTACTGGGGCATGGGGTGCAAGCTCGGTGGTAGAACGCTTGCCTAGCATGCATGACCTGGTCCTGGGTTCAATCTCCAGCACTTCCAAAATAAATAAATAAATAAATAAATAAATAAATAAATAAATAAATAAACTGATTTCTCTAGTAATAATGACCTGATCCAGAGCAGAGTCTGTGTCTAGTTTTTTTGTTTAGGATGAACTGCTGAACTATAGTCCATTTTTTAGGGGAAAATTAATTCCCTGTCATTTTTAGGAGCACCTATTAATCTTATTAAAAAGGCAGAAATATGCCCAGCACTGTGAAGCTTGCCTGTAAGCCCAGTTGCTCCAGAGACTGAGACAAGAGGATCAGGAGTTCAAAGCCAGCCTCAGCAAAAGTGAGATGCTAAGCAACTCAGTGAGACCCTGTCTCTAAATAAAATACAAAACAGGGTTGGGGATGTGGCTCAGTGGTTGAGTGTCCCTGAGTTCAATTCCTAGTACCCCTCCTCAAAAGGCAAAAGTATTCCTGAGGTGTCAGTCAGTGCTTTAGGATGGGCATATTATTTTTTTCAATTAGGTTCTTAGCCACATAGGATCATTTCCTATTGACTATAAAATTATATAGTTAAAGTTAGTATAGACCATTTAAAAATTTTAGTTAATTTAAAGCCAAAAGAAAAGTGAACACCTGGAATCTAATTGAAGTCCTGGTTTGAAAAAAAGTTTATATGTATATACATATATACATATGCATATATGTATATATAAAATTGTTTTTAAGAAAAATATATACAGACAGGATTATTCATGGGGAAGATAGAGATTTTGAGAATGTCACTTATTATTTCCAGTTTAATATAAGCAGAGGAAAATGCCACAAATTCCAATCTCCTGAATTCTATGGGTAGATGAGATTTATGAAAAAAATTAATTGTGAAAAAAATCATATAGTGTTTTCAAAGAAAAAATGACTTCCCAAGTCATTTTCTGGCTCTCTCCTACTTTAACCCTCCTTGCTTTCAAAGCCCTTCCTTTCCTCTATGTCTACATATTATATAGCAGGTGGCATTAGGGGAGTTTTCAAGAAAAATGTGTGATTTCCAGAATCTCAGGATCCAAGATGGAAGTTCCTGAATTGTGAGTTTGAGTGTTTGGTTCCTAAGACTCTTTGTTTCTTGCTTAGGTAAATGTTTAACAAAATTACATGGCCAAAGTCTCATGAGTACCTAGAATAAATGGATTGCAGTCTTTTTCCTCATGAATTCTTCAAACTTTCATTGTGGGTCTCCAGTGTGGACACTATCTGTTACACAAGAGGAAAAAAATTCATGCAGGAATCATCTAAATGGGCTCCTCATTTGGAAAGTCAGTGACTTTTACAGATTTTAGAATAATACTTCGAGGTGGAGGAGTCAAAAATTTAGCTACAAGAGATCTTGAGTCTTTTTAACCCATTTTGCAGCTGATTCTTGGTAAGAGCTCCCTGTAAATTCCCAGCATGTCACACCAAAATGCTGTTGAATTCTTTACTGCTCTGTTTTGCCCAAGAGAACAGTGCCACACCAACTCTGCAGAGGTCCAACCAAACAAGATGTGGGGAGCTGGGATACTAGGGCAAAGGGGCTCACAGATACAGAAGCATGTTGATGCTGCTCCTGAGAAGACCATGAAACATGGATCAGAGGGACAATTGCTTTGGAGAGTAGATCTAAGGCAAAACTGCTTTGAGACATTGTGTGACGGTGGTGTGTGATTGTCATGCTGTTGGGATGGGTATCAACATGCACTTCTTGTAAATAAGAGACAATTTTGATGTATTCACAAGAGGACCTGACCCAAACACATAAACTAACCCATTACCCTGCACAACACTGACAAACAGACTGCAAATTTTAGTAAAAAAAAAAGCGCAGTTGCCTTATTTTCTATCATAGAAATAAGCCTTAACCTGGCCAAAATGTTATTCTCCCTGTGCGCCTCTAAAATATCAACAAAACCAAGTTGATTGTCTTTGTCTGAATGGTTTAGAAATACTTTTGCTTTTAGATACTGTCCACTAAGTCCTTTTACAGAGCAGATTAAGTCGGACTTGGTTGATCAAGCAAAATTGCTGATCCACCTTTAGTACTCAATTAGCCAGGGGTTATAGCTCCAAGAATACACGGACATATGGATCAGACATGGGGACTTAAACCTGAATTGGGAGCCCAAAGGAGTTAAAACCAACTATATCTTTTCACCAAATGTTTGAGGAAGGGCACATGGCTGAAAGATGATAGTCACTAAAAGCATCAGGAATTTGGCTAGCCCCTTCTTGCAAGGTTGTACCTCAGTTCTCAAATGCACAATGAGCATTACTAGGAACAAAAATCAGCTCTCAGAGTGTGCAGGTGTGCACAGCATTTCCTTCCTTCCATCCCTCCCCACCACCCCCTCTCTCTCTCTTTTTCTCAATATTCATTTTATTTTTTATTTTGAGATAGGGTCTCACTGAATTGACCAAGCTGGTCTCAAACTTGTGATCCTCCTGCCTCAGACTCTTGAGTCACTGGGATTACAGGCATGTACCACTGCACCCAGCTGCAGGTTGGTTTCTTGACATGGCTTTTCCCCAGTTAAGTGAAACTTGGTTGATCAAATAAAATTGCTGATCCTCCTTATTTCCCAGGATAAAGCAATGGAAATAACCTCTAGTGTTTGTGTAGGAATTTAAATACTTTTCAATGTGTCTGGTGTTTCGGTTTTTGTTTGGTTGTTTGTTTCAAGGCCTCAGGCATACTACACAAGTGTACTACCACTGAGCCACATCTGGCCCACCCAATTTTCTCTCTTGATTCCCACAACAACCCCTGACACACAGGGAATAATAATCCAGACCCAAGCACACAGTTTACAGATAGAATAAGGAAAGTGTGTCCCAAAGATACACAGTCGGGCTGGGGATATAGCTCAGTTGGTAGAGAGCCTGCCTTGCATGACAAGGCCCTGGGTTCATTCCCCCCCCCTGCAACCAAACACAAAAAAAAAAAAAAAAAAAAAATTCTCTCTCATCAAAGATACACAGTCAGTCCCAACTGGGCCCCCAGACCTCAGAGCTGGTCTAACCTTTGAGGATAAATTGTCCCTCTCAAGTCTTCATCACACAATGTCCTCACTCAACAGTTCGAATCCAGAGAGTACTGGGCTGGGAGCATTTCCCCATATTTTAGAATGTTTCTTTATTGACGAATACTCTTGCCAATTTTCCATCATGATTTTTTAATGTGTCTCAATTTAAAGAGCTTACAAAGTCTTCTCTAGAATAAAGTGTGTGGTGATCTTGATGTTGGGTTTGTAGCACTTAGTTTGGGCACAAATATGTTGACTGTGGGAGCATCCTAATTCCTTTGCCAGGGAATGTACTTGGGTATTAGCTGGTGGAGTATATTGTTCATGGCAGAGGACATCTGGGTTTGGAAGGTAATTAGTTGGCTGACCTGGATGATAGAGATCAAGGTTAGTATGTAAAATAACGCTACATTGATTTAAAGCTCTTTCCCTAGTTATTAATTATTATCGGATCTATCCATCCACCACTGGGCTTCAAAGCTGCATTTGATACCCTCACCTGATTGCAGGATATAGAGGTGTATATTTTGGAAGAAGAGCTGAAGGAGTGTGCCCATGGCACACCCTCCCACTCCATGGTCATCTCCCTGACACTGCCCACGAGAGGAGGAGGAGGGGAGCCTCCCTGTGGGTCCTGCCTTCAGACTCACATGTGCTTATAGTTCCTCTCCCAGAAGCCAGCATAGCAGCTGGTGGGCAAGCACCTCATGCCTACCAAGGCAGATCAGGCAAAGTTAGCATCATCCTTGCCTTCTAGACATGGTCTAATGCTGACCCAGAGGCCTAGACATGGTCTAATGCTGACCCAGAGGCCAGGAGAGGCAGCATCATTTCTCCGGATTTTCCTGTGCTTGTTTCCTCAGCAGCAGCAGCAGCAGCAACAGCAGCAGCAGCAGCAGCAAGATGCCCCTTCCCTTTGCAGTTTGTCATCATCTTGTTACCATAAAAATCACATCTCAGTTTGGGCTGCAGGGCTCAGAAAATGCACAAGCACCATGTTAAATGTTATGATGTGAAACATCATTTATTTCTTCAACAATTCATTCCAGAGCTGGGGCTGGGGCTTTGCAAAATTCTTTTTCCGCCTCCTTCTCCCTGGCTCTTTTCTTCTCTAAATCTCTTTCTCTTGCTCTCTTTCTCCTATTGACCACTTGTTAAATCTTTTTGTTTGTTTCCCCCCTTTCTCCTGGGACCCTCCGACAGGCAGGCTTGCCAGATTCATTTTCTGATCAAAGCTGTTTGATTTGGTCAATTTTGCCACATTGGAGACGTTCTCTATTACAGAGATAAATAGCTTTGGGCTAACTGTCAACGAAAACTTGTAAGCTAATAAATTATTCCAATTTCTTCCCGCGGATTTCTCTGGAGACAGCCCTAGGAAATACACTTTTTGATTAGTAAATTTCTCTGTGTGTGTGTCTGGACATTCAAATGTGTCGGCTTTGATTAGCACCATTGCTTTTCAAGTCGACGTTGGCTGAGGGGCTGTCAGTTGCAGGCAGCTCTGATGCATAATGCATCAACTGGGCCTAGAAGCAGGAGCCTCTTCCAAGGCTGGAAAGGCGGGAAAATTGCCCTAACAACCCCACTGGCTTACTCTGCACCAAGGGGAGCTCGACTTGAAAGTCTTGACAAGACTTGCCTGGGCTTCAGTGAAAGCCACCCACGCCGGGCTGAGAGGCTTTGAAGAGACCATGACTGCAGGCCTGCCAAGAACCAAACCACTGCTCCATCTGCTCCGGCCACCACCTCCTCCTCCCACCATTTTGCCCCTGCATCCTCACCCACACCCTCCACTCCATCATCCTGGAGTCTGGGCAGAGACGGCCCCTTCTGGGCAGGCCCAGATTTCCCTCTGCCTCCCCTTGGATTCCGGTTTGCAGTTTGTCTAGTTAAGGGCCCTTGGGTTGTTATAGAAACAATATTTTGGCTATAACAAATCAATCGGTGCGTGTGAACACAAACATACAGATCATTTATCAACTGCAAAATACCCTAAATTATGACCTTTCTAAAACCTATCAGAAGGGCGAGCGAATGCATAACGTAAATTAAAGTTTGAAGGGTCAGCGGTTTTTACTTTCACTATTCATCTTTCTTTCACCTTATAGGTTTAAGAACAAGAGGGCTGTGTAATTACATTTCAATGGGGTGCAGCGGTTCATTATTCCCAGCTACACCAATCTGCTGCAACATTTCCAATGCAGTCAGGTACATTTTAGCAGATATTAGTTGGTATAAGACCATACTTGCTCTTTGGGACTGATAACATCTTTTAATGCATAACAGTGCTATCATCTCAATTTAGAAAAGGCTAAAAGGGTGAGGATTTTTTTCTTAGATCAATACAGTTGTTCATATTTTATAAAGGTGGTAAAGCCCGGCTGGTAATTCTTCCCAGAGAGGACTTGCCCTTTGCCTCCCAGTTGCTCCCTTTCTCTAATTACCATTTCCCCAAGTCCCCACCACCCCATGTGGTAGTAGACAACATTTTGTGCTGGAGCCCACTGCACTGATGGAAATGGGTAGCTTCCAACAGAAAACGCTTCTGCTGCCAATTATCTGGCTCTGGTGCCACTGCTGAGTGCAAGGGCTCCCAAGTTTCAGCTTTGCCATTATGTTTGTCCTACCTGTGGAACCAGTAAGCACCTCCAAAAACTACCCATATGCTCTGTTCCAGAAAGTACAGTCATGGTGGCACCAGAAGAGTAGGGCTAGGGGTCCTTTTGTATCATGAAGAAAGGGGAAGAACAAAATGTTAAACCTTCAAACAGAAAAGCTAGTCCTAGAGCAGTGAGTGAAGTTCAGGCCCATTTAAAATTTTGTGTGTGTGAGTGTGTGCGTGTGTGTGTGTGTGTGTGTGTGTGTGTGTGTGTGTGTGTGATGTACTTACATGTGTATCTATGTGTACATGAATGGGTGTGTTTGTAAATCCACAGTCAGATGCTGTGAAAATATACACCAAATGGCAAAGCAGTTATGCCTGGGGAGAGCAATGACGGAAGATTATAACTTACATATTTCTGGAATGTTTTACCCACAAATTTATGTTCATATTTTATTAGTATAGTAAGAGAGGAAGGAAGGAAAGAAGGAAGGAAAGGAGGGAAAGGATTGTTTTTACCATTTTTAAAAATTGTGGTAAAATACACATAATTCCAGTGTGATGGCTCATGCCTGTAATTTGAGCAACTTGGGAGGCTTGAGGCAGGAGGATCACAAGATTGAGGCCAACCTCAGCAACTTAGTGAGAC